>CM039087.1:36485734-37085734 GCA_022113865.1 Chimonanthus praecox
TAGTCAACGCGCCCAGTAGGAATTCCAATCATAGGATATGCACTTGAGTGTTATAGAAAAATCATACTTCTATATACATTTTCAAGATTTAAACTCATATTCCAAATTTCATAAGTCTGTACTTCAAAACATATCATATTATTATAAATATCACATACTCATACTCTTATGATGAACACATTACATATTACTACACATTGTGTTTCTCAAAATCTTGGGATATTTCTCAAAGTCAATGCATATTAAGATATCCGTTTTCATACTCAAACATATTTCTTTTCATGATGAAAGCTTCAAAATCAAGTTGTACTGTGTACTTTTATCAAATCTCTATCATATTACATCATAATATCTTTTACCAAAGCCTCTTTTCTATATCATATTATAAAGCCCACATTCACTTCAAAATCCCTTCCTTATTAAGAATTCCATAATCATTTTTACTTGAAGATATTATACTTAATAAAATCAACTCTTAAAATAATGTCAACTCAAAACTTATAATGAAATCGAAATCATTTCACCATTCGAATCCCACACACAAATTATACCAATGCTCATCAATATATAATATGTCATGCCATGGGTGCCATGATATATGCATACCCTTATCATGCCCTATGCATAGGTATTTCAATACCTCATATAGAACCATGGGGTATTTAGCATCCCATATATATATATACATTTCATAAAACAACGGGGTATTTAACATCCCATGTACACATTTCGTACTCATTGTTTCCTTGGGGAATACACATTGTTACCACTCAACCAGTTCCACTGGGAGACATTATTTCTTTCACGCGCGCATACGACATCAAGGTCTGCCCGGGTCCATTCAACACCTTGATTCGCTAAATCATAATACGACCCCAAAGTCTGTCCGGACATTCACTACTTTGGTTCGTTGACTGTAACCCCCATACAATAATCATGACACTGAGGTCTATTTGGACTAACTAACCCTTTATTTCACTCCATGCCTTTCCCACCCCATGTCACATGCATAAGGAGTATGAATGCATATGAATGCTAATGCTCTTGCATCTCATGATTTTTAATCATTTCAAAAACATAGATCTCATTCTATTCTCTTTATAAAATACATTTCACAAATTTACACACTTGACATCATATATTCAAAATATATCAAAATACATTAACCCGGGATAACATCATTTTCCTCGTATCACAAATCTTGCCAAAATACTCATTTGATATCATATAGCAATAATATACATTTGATATGCATTTCCAAAGCATAGCCATGATATTCTATATTTTCAAAACTATCTCATTCTATAATTCTAAATGATAAAATATCTCAACAATATATCAATTTGATATGAAAGTAATTTCATAATTATAGCAATCATTTAGATTGGCACCCGTAGTGCTTCAACGAAGTAGGAAAACCTACCTGATCCTAGCCGGTCAGCGAATGAGGGTAATCCATGAACTACTCGTTCGATTCCGGGCTTGCTTTCGGTCCTTCGTTCATTATCCACACACGTTACACAAGAACACGTGGTATCATTATTCTTAATTTAATTCAATGACTTTAGACTCTATATTTTATGTTTTATCTCCTAATTATTATACATGTAAAGTCTTACAATAAACCAAGGGTCTATGGGTTGTCACTGGAACTCATAATAAAGTCTTACAAGTCTAGGGTCTCGGTAGCTGACCCATCTAGTATCTCCATGTATACCATATTTCTGGAAATTCATGCAAGAAAACAACCACCTTTGAACCTTCTCCCATCTCAGCAACATGAATCTCAAGTCCCTTGATTTCAACATGTTTGTGTTGTATTTGCTCCATTTTTATCCACAATCGAAGATTTCAAATTGAAATGCCTCATACTGTACTGCTAATATTGGGGTTACTACTTGTATTTGTCATAGTTGTTAGGGTCTTCCTCATTTCATTCTGGTTTGTATTGAATATCTGAGAGAAGTTCTCTGGCATTATCTGCCCATCAATCAAGGAGTTCCAGGAGACCAAATCTCTATCAGGCATTTCATCAAACAGTTGGATGCAGTCAGTTAGAGATTCATCCCCTTTTAATTCTTTCTTCTTCTAAATCCAAAATACATCAATCCCTAAACTTCTTATTGGGTCTTTATCATCATAAAACAACATAAATCCTACATACCTCACGGATTTGATGATTTCGTTGTTGTGGATCGAAGAGGGCTCGAATTTGATTTGAGGGTTTTCCTCCTTTGTTTTTCTTCTTTCTTCGGCTTCCTTGCTTCGGATCTTTCCTCTTTCTTTCTCCTCTTGCTTCGGATTTTCTTCTTCTTTCTCTCTCCTCTTGCTTCGGATTTTTCTTCCTCCTCTTATTTTCGTCGGACGAGAAGACAGAGAGAGAGGGGATTGTGTGAGGGGAAATGAGAGAAGAGAAGGGAGGAGGGAAAGAGAGCGTCGCTGATGGAGAAAAGGGCAAAGAGAGGATCGCATGGGAGGGAGAGAGGAGAGTGCCACATGAGAGGTTAGGGAAAAAGAAAGAGTAAGGGATCGGTGGGTTAGGGGATTAGAGAGAGAGAGAGAGAGAAAGAGTCTTTTTTTTTCTCTCCTCTTGGTTGCCCTAAATTAAGGTGAGTGGGTGGTGTTGCATTAAATGCAAGGAGGGTGTTAGTTAGGGATCATGTCATCTCATATAGTATGCCACCTCCCCACATCATTAATTTATTAAAAAAAAATCCATCCCATTAAATGTTATTAAATTAAATCAATAACTTAAATAAATCAGCCTTAATCCCTTTAATCTAATTTTCAATATTCTCATTTAATTAATTACTCATCTTTCCACCCTTGTTAGCTAAAATCTATCATTCCCATTATTTATTAGCACTCTCATCAAAATCATGTCGTCTCATCTCTATCTTTAAGGAATGATTATTTTAATCTCTTCGGTCTAAGATTTCAAGGTGTTACATAAACCCTATACCCTAAAACCCTAAACCCTAACCCCTAACCCTATAAGCTAAACCATAAACCCTAAAACCCTAAATCCTAAAACCTAAAACCCTAAAACCCGAAACCCTCAAACCTAAAGCCCTATAACCCTAAACCCTAAAACCCTAAATCCTGAACCCTAAAACCCTAAACCCTCAAACCTAAAGCCCTATAACCCTAAACCCTAAAACCCTAAACCCTAAAACCTAAAACCCTAAACCCTAAACCCTAAACTTTAAACCCCTAAAACCCTAGACCCTAAAACCCAAAAACCCTAAAAGCAAAAAACCCTTAACTCTAAAACCCTAAAACCGTTAACCCTAAACCCTAAACCCTAAAACACAAAAACCCTAAACCCCTAAAACAGTAATACCCTAAAACGACAAACGCTTAAACCTAAACCCTAAACCCTAAACCCTACACCCTAAACCCTAAAACCCTAAGACTCTAAAACATTAAACCCTAAAACACTAAAACCCTAAAACCTTAAAACCCTAAATCCTAAATACCTAAACCCCTAAAACCCTTAACCCTAAAACCCTAAACCCTAAACCCTAAGACCCTAAAATCCTAAGCCCTAAACCCTAAACCCTAAAACACAAAAACCTGAAATCGTAAAACCCTCAAACCCCCCTAAACCCAAAATCCTAAACCCTAGCCCCTAAAACATTAAAACCGCCATCCCTTATCCCTAAACCCTAAACCCTAAACCCTAAACCCATAAAACCCTAAAACCCTAAACCCTAAACCCTAACCCTAGACCCTAAACCCTAAAGCCCTAAAACCCTTAGACCTTAAACATAAAACCCTAAAACTGTAAACCCACAAAACCCTAAACCCTAAAGCCTAACACCCTAAAACCCTAACACTAAAACACTAAACACCAAAAACCGTAAACCCTAAAACCCTAAACCCTAAACCCCTAAATCCTAAACCCAAAACCCTAAACCCTAAAACCCTAAAATCCAAAACCCTAAAACCCTAAACCCCTAAAACCCTAAACCCTAAACCCTCAAACCCTAAACCCTAAATCCTAAAACCCTAAAACCCTAAACCCAAAAACCCTAAGACCCAAAAACCATTTAACCCTAAACCCTAAACTCCTAAAACCGTAAAACCTAAAACCCTAAAATCGTAAAAAAACTAAACCCTAATCCCGAAACCCTAAACCCCTAAAACACTAAAACTAAACCCTAAAACCCTAAAACCCTAAACCCCTAAAACCTAAACCCTAAACCCTACACCCTCAAACCTAAAACCCTAAAACCCTAAACACTAATGCCTAAACCCTAACCCTGAAACCTAAGCCCTAAACCATAAAACCCTAGACCCCAAAAGATAAAATCCTGAAACTCTAAAACCCTAAACCCCTAAACCCTAACACCCTAAAACCCTAAAACACTAAACCCTAAACCGTAAAACCCCATCACCTAAACAGTAAATCCTAAACCCTAAAACTAGAAAACTATAAAACCATAAAACCCTAACCCTAACCCTAACCCTAAAACATAAGCCCTAAACTCTAAAACCCTAAACCATAAAACGTAAAATCCAAAAACTCTAAAACCTTAAACCACTTAACTCTAAAACCATAAATCCCTTAACCCTAAAACTCTAACACCCTAAATGGTAAACCATAAAACCCTAAAACCGTAAACCCTAAACCCTAAAACCCTAAAACCCTAAACCCTAAAAGTCTAAAACACTAAACACTAAACCCTAAACCCCTAAAACCCTAGACCCTAAATGTAATGGCCCGGAATTTGTAAATCAATATATCGGTGAATATTATTTATTTTAATGATGGAAATTGGGAAAATTGATGGAATAGATGGTAAATGGATCAAAGTTTGGACAAAGGCCCAAGTATGGCTCAATGGACCATGGATTGGATTTAATCTATCTTAATGATCAATGATGGTCAAATTGGGCCAAGGATAGTCAAATTGGGCCCAATACCCATTTGGGACTCAATGGGTCAAAATAATGCAAACTCTAAGGTAAATGGATAGGAGAGAACTTAATTGGGCCCAATAGTGATCCAATAAGGGAAGTGGATTGAATTGATTTTTAATCACCTAAGTTAGTATCAATCAGACCTAAGAAACATGGCCAAATGGGACCCACCTCCACCTCACCAAGTGAGGTGGCGTGTGGACCAAGGATGGGTGGGGCCGGCCACCATGGTTGAATTGGTCAACCATGGGTGGATGCATGAAGGAATTTAAGCAAATGGAATTAAGTTAAATGGGAATTAATTAACCTAATGATCTAATTAATTAGTTAATTAAACTAAACAAATGAGGGTCAAATGGTCAAAAGGTGGAAAACCAAAAGCCATCTTATCTTAACACATAAAACGTTGGATAGTGGTGGTTGGGTCATAAAGCATGAAAAATATCTTAGGATGGTAAGTGGGGGAATTAATTACTTAACCAATGAGATAAGCTTTATTTTTTTTCCCCATCTCTTATTCCATTCTCATTTTACTTTTTTCCATCTTTCACTCTCTCATGGCCGTCCCACACTAAGAAGAGAAGGAAGAAGAAAGCTAAGGAGAAAAGAAGAGATGAAGAGAAGAAAGAAGTGAAATTTTGTTCCACCACTCTAAGATCAAGGGCTACCATCTTCCTTCTCATCACCTCCCCCTCTCCCTCTCTCAAACCTAACCCTACCTTAGCCGATCCAAGCCTTGATTTTTTCATTGGGTCAAGCACATCTTGACCGACCAAAGATCAAGAAGTAGGAAAGAGGAGGCTAAGGAAATCAAGAAGAGAAACAAAAGCCGGAGGAGACGTCGGATTGTAAGTAATTCCTAAACAAGAGATTTGGATTTTTAGGGTTTAAGATTTGGGATCCATTTTTGATAGATTTGATGGTAGCCAAATGATTATAGGCCTTGGATCTCAAATCCCTCCAATGGAAGGATGAAAATGGACAAAAAACCCTAATGGGTAAATTAGGGTTAAGAAAAATAAATAAATAAATAAATAAAAGGATTAAGAATATTATGTAATTAAATGGATTAAACATGGAAATATGGGTTTTTGAGTGGATTAATGGACCATAGGGTTCGGCCATGTAGTATGAACGAACCCCATGGTAATTGATGTATGATTTTTAAGGTTTTAAAGAATGGAAGACAATGAGGGTGGCTAAGGATTTTAGGGTTTTAAATGAATAAATGTGAGTGACTTTTAAAGGGGTTTAAATGAGGAAATTCATGGAGTATGTGAATGACTTTTGTGGCCTCAAGAGGCATAGAAAATAATGAACCATGAACCATGGGTTCGGCCATGGTGTATGGCCGAACCCTATGGTGATGAATGTGGAATGATGAGGGATGTAAAAGAATGGAAAAATAAATGGGAAATGTTGGTGGTGTTGACGGACCAATGTGAACCTAGTGTGATAGTTATGATTAAAGAATGACGAATTAAATGTATGGTTTAGGTTCTCTCAATGGAGGGACTTGTGATGAATCTAAAGTGTAACCAAAGACCAAGGAAAAATGGGGATTTGGTTAAGTTAAAAAAAAGGGCTGATTTTTAATGAACCCAATTGTAGATCATTTTTGGCCTAAGATTAATGTGTATGTATATGTTTTAAATGAATGGAGTTTAGGTTAAGTAAGTGGCTGAATTATAATGTTGCGTATGTTTATGAGTGAGATAAATGTGAATACAAAGGGTGGAGAGTGTTTGATAATGTGATATATGGGTATACTTAGGGGATGGTACAATGGCTTTTAGAAATGGCTTTTATATTGGTGATGACTCATGGCTTGACAATTTGTCATGACCCAAGTGAAGAGATTTGGGTTATGACATATAATGGGTGATGATGTAAACACTTTGTGAAGGGGTATAGGAGGTTCTCATATGAACAAAGTGCCCATTTGAGAGATGTTAGATGAACAATGTACTTGAAAGAGACCGGAATGCATGGGTTAACTTGCCACATGAAACTCGTGAGATGACGACACCATGAGGAGGGTGTGAAGGGTCTAGCTTGCAAAGACTAATATGTGGTATGGAAATCTTGTATTTATAATGCAATTGCATTCTTCCAATGTGTAGTGTAGATTATGAACGAGTGATGATAGGCCTTGAAATGGGAGTAATGGCAAGATTCAAAGTGCGGACCACAACATGGGGGTAGTGGCTGATTTTTTATGATGCTGTGTCATGGCTAAGGAGTCATTAAGGATCCAAGTCTATGGATCAATTATGGACAAAGAAATGTATATGGTTAAGTGAATGTCTAACCATGGGAAAGGTAGTGGCAAAACCGTAATTAATGGCCAAATTCAAGAATCCATGGAAGATGATCATGGACTTAGGGGCTCTAAATAACAAACTTGTGTATGGTTAAATAAAGCCTAGGGTGGCTGATTTTTAGACTCATGTGATTAAAATAGTTGATGGACTAAATGGGACCCACAAAACCTAGATAGTGAGGCTCGGCCATGGTGTATGGCCGAACCCCACTAAGGCATAAATTAAGGACATAATAATAGTTAAAAACAGGGACTAATTTGGTAATATATAATAAGGTACCGGACATCGCAAGCGGTGCGCGATCGATGACCGGATTATCGGACGGAAACCAGAAAGGACACTAGTCGGTATTCGGTAGGATTCCTATCTTTTTATAAGCCATGGATTAAGTATTATGTGATAGTCTTTCCTTTGATTTATTTTGGTCATGGATTAAGTATTATGTGATGGTTTTCCTTTGATTTATTTTGGTAATCATGTAATGGTTTTAAGATGGGTTTTATGACTATGAACATATATATTACATGGCATATGGCATCTACATCTCATGCATGACATGGGAGGGATATGGTATGGGAAGGATGAAATGAAACCGGAGTCCATGCTCTGTCGGGGCGACCGATAAGCAAGCATGGGGATATCTTGATGTGTTTCATCCATCAAGAGAGATATTATGAGATATAACCGGAGTCCATGCTCCGTCGGGGCGACCGAGAAGCAAACATGGGGACACCTTGACGAGGCCTTGCCATCAAGGGGGATGATGTGTGACTGTTTATATCTTGACGAGGTTTTTGCCGTCAAGGGGATGATTTGTGATTGTTTATATCTTGAAGAGGTTTTTGCCGTCAAGGGGATGATTTGTGATTGTTTATATCTTGACGAGGTTTTTCCGTCAAGGGGGATATGGCCGCATGATGGTATGGATGATGGGTGGGACTCATGACATAGGACACCCATGGCATGGCATTTATTGTTATGGTTTTGATTATATTTTTATCTATTGTACCTGTTATCACTAATCCATGTGTTAGCCTACTCGGAGTCCTACTAGGCGCGTTGTCTAACGTGATGATGACACAGGAGATGGCGGAAATGAAGGACGAGTCGGGAGCCAAGCTTAGGAGCTTGGGGAAGCGAGCTGTTTAGTTTATTTGAGTTTTATTTTGGAAATGTAATTTTGAGTAACTTAGCTTGTCGGATTGTAATAACTTAGATTACTTGCAATGTTTTGTATTTTATTTTGGACATTATCATTTTGAGATGTAATTATGAATTTAGGGGTATTTTAGTAATTTAAACGCCGTACTTCCTTGCTGTCTAAAAACTGGTAGGATAGTCTCTATTATAATGTTCCGCATTAAGTTATATTCTGCGAGCTTATGTCTACGTGTGAACCGTTCTTGTGGACTTCGTTCCACGCGCACGTAGGGTTGGCCAGTTAAAGGACGGGCTTTAGAAGCTCGGACTTAACTCGGGTCGTGACGTCCGCGCCCTTTGTCACCTTTACTTCAAAAAAAAAAAAAATAGACTCTGATTTCGGTGAAAAGGGACGGGCGTTACACTAAAACCCAAAAACCCTACAACCCTAAATCCCAAACCCTACATCCTAAACCCAAAAGCCCTAAAACCATAAAACCCATAACTTTAAAACCCTAAAACCGTTAAACCTAAACCCTAAACCCTAAAATACAAAAACCCTAAGCCCTAAATCCTAAATCCCTAAAACCCTAATACCCTAAACCCTAAACCCTAAAACCCTAAACCCTAACCCTAACCCTAAAGCCTAGACCCTAAACCCTAAAACCCTAAAATACTAAGACCCTAAAACATTAAACCCTAAAACCCTAAAACACTAAACCCTAAATCACTAAACTCCTAAAATCCTAAACCCCAAAACCCTAAACACTAAACCCTAAGAATCAAAACCCTTAAACCCCTAAACCCTAAACCCTAAAGCTCTAAACCCTACACCCTAAAACACAAAAACCCAAAACCGTAAATCCCTCAAACCCCCTAAACTCAAAATCCTAAACCCTAACCCCTAAAACAATAAAACTGCCAACCCTTATCCCAAAGACCTAAACCCCAAACCCTAAAACCCTAAACCCTAAACCCTAAACCCAAAACCAAGGCCCTAAACCCTAAACCCTAAAGCCCTAAAACCCTCAGACCCAAATCATAAAACCCTAAAATCGTAAACCCACAAAACCCCAAACCCTAAACCCTAAACCCTAAAACCCTAACCCTAAAACATAAACCCCTAAAACCGTAAATCCGAAAATCCTAAACCCTAAACCAAAAGGCCCTAAAACCCTAACCCCTAAAACACTAAAACCACCAACCGATATCCCTAAGCCCTAAACCCTAAACCGTAAAACCCTAAACCCTAAACCCTAAACCCTAACCCTAGACCCTAAAGCCTAAACCCTAAACCCTAAACGCTAAAGCCTGAAACCTTAGACCCTAAACATAAAACTCTAAACCCTAAACCCTAAAAGCCTAAAAGCAAAACCCTAAAACCTTTAAACCCTAAAATCTTTAAACCATTAAACCCTAAACAGTAAACCCTAAACCCTAAACCCAAAAATCCCAAACCATAAAGCATAAAACCCTAAACGCCTAATCCCTAAACCCTAAACCCTAAAACCCTATACCCTAAACCCTATACCCTAAACCCTAAACGCCTAATCCCTAAACCCTAAACCCTAAAACCCTAAAACCCTAAAACCCTTAACCCTAAAACCCTAAACCCTAAACCCTAAACCCTAAACCCTAAAACCCTAAAACCCTTAAACCCTTAACCCTAAAACCCTAAAACCCTAAAACCCTAAACCCTAAACCCTAAACCCTAAAACACTAAAACCCTAAACCCTTTAATGATAAGCTCTAAACGCGTAAAATCCTAAATCCCTAAAACCGCCAACCCTAAACCCTAAAACCCTAAACCCTAAACCCTAAAACCCCAAACCCTAAACCCTAAACCCCAAAACCGTAAAAGCAGAAGACCCTAAAACCCTAAAACTGCAAACCCACAAAACCCTAAACCATAAAACCTAAAATCCTAAAACCCTAAAACCCTAAAACACTAACACCTAAAACCCTAAACCCTAAAACACTAACACCTAAAACCCTAAACCCTAAAACATTAAACCCTAATCCCTACAACACTAAAACCCTAAACTCCTAAACCCTAAACCCTAAAAGACTAAACCCTTAAAATCGTAAACCCTAAAACCCTAAACCCTAAATGTAAAGAACCTAAAACCGTAAACCCCTAAACCCGAAACCCTAAACCCTAAACCCTAAAAGCCTAAAAGCAAAACCCTAAAACCCTTAGACCCTAAAATCTTTAAACCATTAAACCCTAAACCGTAAACCCTAAATCCCTAAACCCTAAACCCAAAAATCCTAAACCCTAAAGCCTAAAACCCTAAAATCCCCAAAATCGTAAACCCTAAAACCCTAATCCCGAACACCCTAAACACCTAAACCCTAATCCCGAACACCCTAAACACCTAAAACCCTAAACCCTAAACCCTAAATCCTAAACCTCTAAAACCATAAATCCTAAACCCTAACCCTAAAACCTAAGCCCTAAACCCTAAAACCATAAACCCTAAACCTCCAAAACCCTAGACCCCTAAACCCTAACACCCTAAAACCATAAAACCCTAAACCCTAAACCTTAAAACCCCATCACCCTAAACAGTAACCCCGAAACCCTAAAACCGAAAACTATAAAACCATAAAACCCTAAACCCTAAACTCTAAACCTGAAACCCCAACCCTAAGCCCTAAAACCCTAAAACTCCAAACATTAAACCCTAAGACCCTAAACCCTAAACCCTAAAACCCTGAACACTAAACCCGAAAGCCTCAAACCCTAAAACCTTAAAACCATAAAACCCTAAACCCTAAACCCTAAGACCCTAAAACCCTGAACACTAAACCCTAAAGCCTCAAACCCTAAAACCTTAAAACCATAAAACCCTAAACCCTAAACTCTCAATCCTAAGTACCTAAAACCCTAAACCCTAAAACCCTAAAACCATAAACACCTAAACCCTAAGCCCTAAAACACTAAACCTCTAAAACCCTAAAACCTAAACCCTAAACCTCTAAACCCTATACCCTAAACCCTAAACACCTAATCCCTAAACCCTAAACCCTAAAACCCTAAAACCCTAAAACCCTTAACCCTAAAACCCTAAACCCTAAACCCTAAACCCTAAAACCCTAAAACCCTTAACCCTAAAATCCTAAAACCCTAAACCCTAAACCCTAAACCCTAAAACACTAAAACCCTAAACCCTTTAATGATAAGCTCTAAACCCGTAAAAGCCTAAATCCCTAAAACCGCCAACCCTTAAACCTAAACCCTAAACCCTAAACCCTAAAACCCCAAACCCTAAACCCTAAACCCCAAAACCGTAAAAGCCCAAGACCCTAAAACCCTAAAACTGCAAACCCACAAAACCCTAAACCATAAAACCTAAAACCCTAAAACCCTAAAACCCTAAAACACTAACACCTAAAACCCTAAACCCTAAAACACTAACACCTAAAACCCTAAACCCTAAAACACTAAACCCTAATCCCTACAACACTAAAACCCTAAACTCCTAAACCCGAAACCCTAAAAGACTAAACCCTTAAAATCGTAAACCCTAAAACCCTAAACCCTAAATCTAAAGAACCTAAAACCGTAAACCCCTAAACCCGAAACCCGAAACCCGAAACCCTAAACCCTAAAAGCCTAAAAGCAAAACCCTAAAACCCTTAAACCCTAAAATCTTTAAACCATTAAACCCTAAACCGTAAACACTAAATCCCTAAACCCTAAACCCCAAAATCCTAAACCCTAAAGCCTAAAACCCTAAAATCCCCAAAACCCTAAACCCTAAAACCCTAATCCCGAACACCCTAAACACCTAAACCCTAATCCCGAACACCCTAAACACCTAAAACCCTAAACCCTAAATCCTAAATCCTAAACCTCTAAAACCATAAATCCTAAACCCTAAACCTCTAAAACCATAAATCCTAAACCCTAACCCTAAAACCTAAGCCCTAAACCCTAAAACCATAAACCCTAAACCTCTAAAACCCTAGACCCCTAAACCCTAACACCCTAAAACCATAAAACCCTAAACCCTAAACCCTAAAACCCCATCACCCTAAACCGTAACCCCAAACCCTAAAACCCGAAAACTATAAAATCATAAAACCCTAAACCCTAAACCCTAAACCTTAAACCCTAACCCTAAACCCTAAAACCGTAAAACTCCAAACATTAAACCCTAAAACCCTAAACCCCCCTAAACCCTAAAATCCTAAACCCTAAACCCTAAGACCCTAAAACCATGAAAACTAAACCCTAAAGCCTAAAACCCTAAAACCTTAAAACCATAAAACCCTAAAACCCTAAACCCTAAATCCTAAAACCCCAAACCCTAAACCCTAAACCCCAAAACCGTAAAACCCCAAGACCCTAAAACCCTAAAACTGTAAACCTACAAAACCCTAAAACCCTAAATCCGTAAACTCGAAACCTTAAAACCTAAACCCTAAAAGACTAAAAGCAAAAACCTAAAGCCCTCAAACCATAAAACCCTAAATCCTAAACCCTAGAACCCTAAACCCTAAATCCTAAAACCCTAAAACCGTAAACCCTAAAACCCTAAAATCTTTAAACCATTAAACCCTAACCCCTAAATCATAAACCCCTAAAACCGTAAACCCTAAAATCCTAAACCCTAAACCCTAAAGCCTAAAACCCTAAAATCCAAAACCCTAAACACTAAAACCCTAATCCCGAATACCCTAAACACCTAAACCCTAAACCCGAACACCCTAAACACCTAAAACCCTAAACCCTAAACCCTAAATCCTAAACCTCTAAAACCCTAAACCCGAAACCCTAACCCTAAACCCTAAGCCCTAAACCCTAAAACCATAAACCCTAAACCTCTAAAACCCTAGACCCCTAAACCCTAACACCCTAAAACCATAAAACCCTAAACCCTAAACCCTAAAACCCCATCACCCTAAACCATAAATCCTAAACCCTAAAACCCGAAAACTATAAAATCATAAAACCCTAAACCCTAAACTCTAAACCTTAAACCCTAACCCTAAACCCTAAAACCCTAAAACTCCAAACATTAAACCCTAAAACCCTAAAACCCCTAAACCCTAAAACCCTAAACACTAAACCCTAAGACCCTAAAACCCTGAACACTAAACCCTAAAGCCTAAAACCCTAAAACCTTAAAACCATAAAACCCTAAACCCTAAACCCTAAACCCTAAAACCCGAAACCCTAAACCCTAAACCCTAAACCCCAAAACCGTAAAACCCCAAGACCTAAAACCCTAAAACTGTAAACCCACAAAACTTTAAACCATAAAACCTAAAACCCTAAAACACTAACACCTAAAACCCTAAACCCTAAAACACTAAAGCCTAATCCCTACAACACTAAAACCCTAAACTCCTAAACCCTAAACCCTAAAAGTCTAAACCGTTAAAACCATAAACCCTAAAACCCTAAACCCCTAAACCCGAAACCCTAAACCCTAAATCCTAAAAGCCTAAAAGCAAAACCCTAAAGCCCTCAAACCATAAAACCCCAAATCCTAAACCCTAGAACCCTAAACCCTAAATCCTAAAACCCTAAAACCCTAAAACCCTAAAACCCTAAAATCCTTAAACCATTAAACCCTAACCCCTAAACCCTAAACCCCTAAAACCGTAATCCCAAAAACCTAAAATCCTAAAACCTTAAACCCTAATCTCGAAAACCCTAAACCCCTAAAACCCTCAACCCTAAACACCTAAAATCTTAAAACCCTAAACCCTAAACCACTAAAACCCGAAAACCCTAAAACCGTCAACCCTAAAACCTAAACCCTAAACCCTAAACCCAAAACCCTAAACCCTCAAACCTTAAACCCTAAACCCTACCCTAAAACCTATGGCCTAAACCATGGGTGTATGCATAAAGGCAATTTAAGCAAGTGGGATTAAGTTCAAGTGGGAATTAATTAACTTAATCAAATAATCCAATTAATTAGTTAATTAAACTAAGCTAAAGTGGTGGTCAAAGAGGGGAGACCAAAACACCTCATTCCAACCTTAAGAGAAGAAAAAACGTTGGCTAGGGTGTTGGGGTCAAAAAGCATATAAAATATCTATGGGTTGGTGGGAGAAGTAATGGGAAGCTTTATCTTAACCAATCAAGAGGAGATAAGTTTTATCCTATTTTCTTATCTTTTCCATCTAACTCTCATTTCACTCTCTCCCCATTTTGCTCTCTCATGGCCGTCCCACCCTAGCAAGAGAAAGAAGAAGAATTTGGAAAAAGAAGGAGAAGAGCTTAGGGAGAGGAAGAAGAGGTTGGCCCACCACCTCAAGGTAAAGACTTTGAGACACTTTTCCCATCTCCATCCTCTTCCCTCTCTCAATTCAAACCCTATTATGGCTGATCCTAAGATTGGAGGTTGTCACCATTGATCAAGCATCCTAGCTGATCAAACAAGGAGAGGAAGGAGATATGAGGCTAAGGAAGCCGACAGGAGTGGTAAAAGTCGGAGGAGGCGTCGAATTGTAAGTATTTTCTTAAACAAGAAATTTTGGATTTTTAGGGTTTAAGATTTGGGATTCATTTTGTAAATTTAATGGTGGCCAAATGATTTTATGCCATGGATTTTAAATCCATCAATTTGAAGGATGGAAAGTGGACAAAACCCTAATGGGTAAATTAGGGCTAGGTTAAGGAAAAATAAATGGATTGAGTGCATTGTGTAATTAGGTATTAATCAAGCATGGAAGTGGGGATTTTAAATGGATTAATGGACCATAGGGTTCGGCCATGTAGTATGGCCGAACCCCATGGTAAAAAGGGTTGATGAATCTAATTAGGGTTATGTAATTAATGTGTAAAAGTTTTAGGGTTTTAAGGAATGGAGGACATTATGTAATGTAGTTAAATTGATTAAGCAATGGATATATGTAAATATTTTTGGAAGTGAGGATTGGTGAAGGAATCAAAGGCCATAGGGTTCGGCCATGTAGTATGGCCGAACCCCATGGTAAATAATTGAGGAAATTTTAATGGGGTGTTAGGGTTAAAATTTTGAAGGATGAATTATAGTTTTAGGTTTGATGATTAAATATTGGTAAATTGTTTTAAAGGGATGGTAAATGAAGAAATGCATGGGAGAAGTGCATGATGTTGATGGCCTTAACAATGGTAGATGATAGAGTATTTTAATTAGGTTTTGTAAAAATGGAAGCATGGAGAATGTTTTAGGGTTTTGATTTGGTTAATGATTTAATGTAGGTAATGTTTGAGGAGGTTTATTATGATGGAATTCATGAATAAATGTGAGTGTTTTTATGGTCAAAAAGGGCACCAATGGAATAGTGGACCATGAACCATGGGTTCGGCCATGGTGTATGGCCGAACCCTAAGGTGGTGAAGTGATGAAATTAATGGATATAGGGATGTGGAAATTAATGGAGGAAATTGATGGACAAAGTGAACCTAATGTTGATTGTTGGGATGGAAAGGTGATTAAGGAATGATGAATCAAATGTCGGGTTTAGGTTCTCTCAATGGAGGGACTAATGATGAATCTAATGTGTAATCAAAGACCAAGGAAAATGGGGATTTGGTTAAGTTAAAAGGGGTTGATTGTTAATGAACCAATGGTAGATCATTTTGGCCTAAGACTAATGTGTAAGTATATGTTTAAATAAATGGGCTTTAGGTTAAAATTAAATGGCTGATGTAAGTGATCTTGTGATATGGGTGATGGGTCAATTATGGACCGAAGAATGTGCCTAAGAATGATGATTTAATTATAAGTCGTTTTTAAGGACAAAGGTTAAAGTGTATGCATGTGGATTTATTAATGGGGATTAGATTAAGTAAATGATTATTTTTAATAATTTTTATGTCATGGTTGATGGGTCATGAATGGCTCCAAGTCTATGATCAATTATGAACTTAGTTGGGCAAGGGTGAATGAGTCATTAACCATGGAGAAGAGGTAGTGGCAAAACCGTAATTAATGGCCAAATTCAAGAACTCCATGGGAGATGACCAAGGGCTTAGGGGCTCCAAGTATCAAGTCTATGTATGGTTAAATAAAACCTAGGATGGCTAATTTGTTTTAAATTCACAAATTAAAGGGGTTTAATGGATTAAATGGGACCCACAAAACCTAAATGGTGACCTCTTATTCATGTGGACTTGGAAATAGTTAGAAACATGGACTAATTATTAATGTGTAATAAGGTACTGGACATCGTAAGCGGTGTGTGATCGGCGACCGGGTCTGTCGGACGGAAACGGAAGAAAGAACGCTACTCGGTATTCGGTAGGATTCTAACCTTTTTGTAAGCCATGGATTGAGTGATGGTTTCTTTGAATTATTTTGGAAATTATATGGTTTGTTTTAAGATTGGTTTTGAATTATGTATTATGGAGGGGTTTTTACTTGATTTATTCTGGTAAGCATATGAGTGGTTTAAAATGGGTTTTAAGGCTATGATGTGATTATTGAGGCTTTGCTTGATCTATTTTTGATAATCAAGTTATATGTTTTATTGATGGGATTTTTTTAAAAATGTCATGGTTTGTTATTATATTCATTACATGGCATATGGCATCTACATCTCATGCATGGCATGGGAGGGATATGACAGGGGAAGGATGAAATGAAACTGGAGTCCATGCTCCGTCGGGGCAACCGATAAACAGAGATGGAGATATTTTGATGTGTTTGATTTATCAGGGATGTTGTATATAATTATGATACCTTGATAATGGTTCTTCCATCAAGGGAGATGATGTGTGATTGTTTATACCTGGACGAGGTTTTGCAGTCCAGGGGGATGATGTGTGATTGTTTATACCTAGACGAGGTTTTGCCGTCCAGGGGGATGATTTGTGATTATTTATACCTGGACGAGGTTTTGTCGTCCAGGGGAATGATTTGTGATTATTAATATCTTGACGAGGTTTTGCCGTGAAGGGGGATATGACAGCATGATGGTATGGATGATGGGTGGGGTCCATAACATAGACACCCATGGCATAGCATTCATTTTATGGTTTTTCGTTATAATATTATTTATATACTTTGTTATCACTAATCCATGTGTTAGCCCTACTCAGACTCCTACTGGGCGCGTGGTCTAACTCCCTTCTTCTACCCTAGCTGATGACGCAGGAAATGCTGGAGCAGAAGGACGAGACGGGAGCCAAGCTTAGGAGCTTGGAAAGGCGGACTAATTATTTTGTTTAAGTTTATTTTGGGAAATGTGTATTTGTATAGTTTAGCTTGTCGGAAATGTAATATTTTAGACTTATTGCTATGATTTGGATTTTATTGTAGACATATGATGTTATGGCATTTTGGTAATTAAATGATGAAATCTTCCCTGCTATCTAAAAATTGTAGGTTAGCCTCTATTGTAATTTTCGCACTTAGGGTAGTATTCCTCGAGCTTATTTCTGCGCGTGAACCATTTTTCATGGACTTTGTTCCACGCACACGTAGGGTTGGCCAGTTAAGGGCCGGGCTGTAGAGGCTCGGACTTAACTCGACTCGTGACGTCCGCGGCCTTTGTCACTTAAAAAAAAAAATAGACTCTGATTTTACGTGAAAAGGGGCGGGCGTTACAAAACCCGAACCCTAAACCCTAAACCCCTAAAACCCTAAACTCGTCAACCCTAAACCCTAAACCCAAAAGCCTAAACCCTCAAACCTAAAACACTAAAAAACTATACCCTAAACCCTAAACCCCAACCCTAAAACCTTAGCCCTAAACCCCCTATGCCTTAAACCCTAAAACCTAAAACACTAAAACTCTAAAACTCTAAACCCCTAAATCCTAAAACCCTAAAACCATAAAATCATAAACCCTAAACCGTAAAACCCTAAAACTCTAAAATGTAAACCCTAAACCCAAAAACCTTAAAACCCTAAAACCTTAAATCACTAAACCCCTAAAAATCCTAAACCCTAAACCCTAAGACCCTAAAACCCTAAACCCCTACACACAAAGCCCTAAAACCTTAAACGCTAAGCCCAAAAATCCTAAAATCCGAAACCCCAAAATCCTAAACCCCGAAGCCCTAAACCCTATAACCCGAAGCCCTTAACCCTAAAGCCCTAAAACCCTGAACACTAAACCTAAACCCTACAACCCAAAAAACCAAAAACCAAAAAACTAAAAAACCCTAAACCCTAAACCCTAAACCCTAAATCCCTAAAACCCTAAACCCTAAAACCCTAAACCCCGAAACCCCTTATCCCTAAACCCTATAACCCTAAGCCCATAAAACCCTAAACCCTAAAATCATAAAACCATAAACCTTAACCCTAAACGCCTAAACCATAAACCCTAAAACCCTAAAACCCTTAACTCTAAACCAATAAACAATAAACCCTAAAACCTAAACTCTAAATGCTAAACCCTAAACCCCAAAAACCCTAAATCCCTAAAACCGCCAACCCTTAAACCTAAACCCGTAAACCCTAAACCTAGAACCCTAAAACCCTAAACCCTAAACCCTAACCCCTAACCCTAAAAACTAAACCCTAAACCCTAAAACTCTAAGACCCTAAAACATAAAAGGCTAAAACTGCAAACCCAGTAAACCCTAAACCCTAAACCCTAAAACCCTAAAACACTAATCCCCTAAAACCTTAAACCCTAAAACCCTAAAACCCTGAACAATAAACCCTAAACCCTAAAATCCTAAAAACCTAAAACCATAAAACCTTAAACCCTAAACCCTAAACCCTAAATCCCTAGAACCCTAAACCCTAAAACCCTAAACCCTAAAACACTAAAATCCTAAAACCCTAAACCCGAAACCCTAAACCCTAAACGCCTAAACCATAAACCCTAAACCCTAAACCCTAAGCCCTAAAACACTAAAGCCCTGAACCCCTAAAACCCTAAAACCGCCAACCCTTAAACCTAAACCCTAAAACCCTAAAACCGCTAACCCTTAAACCTAAACCCTAATCCCTAAACCCTAAACCCTAAAAGCCCAAACCCTGAACCCTAAACCTTAAACCCTAAAACACAAAAACCCTAAATGCTAAATGCTAAAACGCTAAACCCCAAAAACCCTAAAACCTAAACCCTAAACCCTAAAACACAAAAACCCTAAATGCTAAATGCTAAAACGCTAAACCTCAAAAACCCTAAAACCTAAACCCTAAACCCTAAACTGTAAACCATAAAACCATAAAGCCTCGACCCTAAACCCAAACTTTAAACCCTAAACCCTAAACCCCTAAACCCTAAACCCTAAACCCTAAACCCTAAACCCTAAAACCCTAAAACCTTAACCCTAAAACCATAAAACCCTAAACCCTTACGCCAAACGCTAAAACCCAAAACACTAAAACCCTAAACCCTTATTGCTAAACCCTAAACCCCAAAAATCCAAAAACCCTAAAACCTCCAACCCTAAACCCTAAACCCTAAACCCCTAAACCCTCAACCCTAAACCCTAAACCCTAAACCCTACCGCTAAACCCTAAAACCCTAAGACCCTAAAACCGTAAACCCACAAAACCCTAAACCCCAAACCCTAAAACACTAAAACACAAAACCCCGAAAACCCAAAACTTTAAAACCCTAAACCCTAAACGGTAAATCCAAAACCCTAAACCCCTAAAACTCTAAAACCCTAAAACCGTGAGCCCTAAATCCTAAAACAAAAACCCTAAACCCTAAACCCTAACCTGAAACCCTAAATGCTAAACCATAAAACCCTAAAACCCTAAATCGTAATCCCTAAAACCCAAAAATCCTAAACCCTAAACCCTAATCCTAAAAAAAAATCCAAAACCCTAAAACCCTAAAACCATAACACCCTAAAACCCTAAAACCCTAAAACCATAAAACCCTAAACCCCAAACACTAAACCCTTAACCCTAAACCCCAAAAACCCTAAACCCTAAAAGCCTAAAACCCTAAACCCCTAAACCCTAAAGTGTAAACGGTAAGCCCTAAATTGTTAACCCTAAACCCTAAAACCCTAAAATCGAAACCCTAAACCCTAACCCTAAATCCTAAACCCTAAAACCCTAAACCCTAAACCCTAACCCTAAACCCTAAACCCTAAACCATAAAACCCTAAAACCCTAAAACCCTAAAGCCTAAAACTCTAAACCCTCAACCCTCAACCCTCAACCCTCAACCCTCAACCCTCAACCCTCAACCCTCAACCATAAACCCTAAACCATAAACACCCTATACCCTAAACCCTAAAACCTTATACCCTAAACCCTAAACCCTAAACCCTAACCCTAAAACCCTAAAATCCTAAAACCTTAAAACCCTAAAACCTAAAACCCTAAACCCTTAAACCTAAAACCCTAAAACCCTAAACAATAAACCCTAAACCCTAAAACCCTAACACCTGAACCCTAAAACCCTAAACCCTCAAACCTAAAACCTAAAACCCTAAACCCTAAACCCTAAAACCTAACACTAAAACCTAGGCCCAAAAGCCAAAAACCCTAAAGCCCTAAAACCTAAAACCCTAAAACTCTAAAATCCTGAACCCCTAAACCCTAAACCCCTAAAATCATAAAACCCTAAACCCTGAACCTTAAAACCCTAAACCTTAAAACCCTCAACCCTAAACCCTAAACTCCAAAATTCTAAAACTCTAAATCCCTAAAACCCTAAAACCCTAAACCCTAAACCCTAAACCCTAAACCGTAAACCTTAACCCTAAACACTAAATCCAAAACCCTTAAACCCTAAAACCCTAAAATCCTAAAACCCTAAGCCCTAAACACTAAAACCCTAAAATCCAAAACCCTAAACCCTAACCCTAAACATTAAAACCCTAAAACCCCAAAACCATAAAACCCTAAACCCTTAAACCCTAAACACTAAACCTGTAACGCCCGCCCCTTTTCACCGAAATCAGAGTCTATTTTTTTTTTTTATGAATAGTGACAAAGGGCGTGGACGTCACGACGCGAGTTAAGTCCGAGCTTCTAAAGACCGGCCCTTAACTGGCCAACCCTACGTGTGCGTGGAACGAAGTCCATGGAGAATGATTCACACGTAGAAGTAGCTCGCGGAATATTAAACTACGTGCGGAATTATAATAAAGACTATCCTACAAATTTGAGATAGCAGGGAAGATACATTAATTTAATTACCAAAATACCTCAACAACATAATATCGAAAATAAAATCCAAAACATAACAATTAATCTAAAATATTATATTCCAACGAGCTAAGCTATCAAATACATTTCCAAATTAAACTTGAATAAACTAAATAGTCTGTCTTCCCAAGCTCCTAAGCTTGGCTCCCATCTCGTCCTTCTGCTCCGGCGTTTCCTGCGTCATCAGCTAGGGTTGAAGTAGGGCGTTAGACCACGCGCCCAGTAGGACTCCGAGTAGGGCTAACACATGGATTAATGATAACAAGCATACAGATAATCATATAATGAAACTGGAAAGTGAGTGTCATGCCATGGGTGTCTTATGTCATGTATCTCACCCATCATCCTTACTATCATGATGCCATATCCCCCTTGACGGAAAAACCTCGTCAAGATATAACCAATCAAATTGTATCCCCCTTGACAGCAAGGCCTCATCAAGGTGTTCCCATGCTTATTTCTCGGTCGCCCCGACGGAGCATGAATTCCGGTTGTACCTTATGGTACCCCCTTGATGGATGAATCACATCAAGATATCCCCATGTTTGGTTCTCGATCGCCCCGACAGTGCATGGTCTCCGGTTATAGCCTATCAGGCTATCCCCATGGCTGCTTCTCAGTCGCCCCGACGGAGCATGGACTCCGGTTTCATTTCATCCTTCCCCTACCATATCCCTCCTATGTCAAGCATGAGATGTAGATGCCATATACCATGTAATATATGTAACTCATAGTCATAAAACCCATCTTAAACAATCCCATAATTATCAAAATAAATCAAAAGAAACCCATCACATAATACTAAATCCAAAACCCATCTTAAAAACAACCACATGATTTCCAAAATAAATTAAAGGAAAACATCACATAATACTTAATCCAAAACCCATCTTAAAACAAACCATATAATTTCCAAAATAATTCAAAGAAATCCATCACTCAATCCATGGCTTACAAAAAGGTAGGAATCCTACCGAATACCGACTAGCATCCTTTCTCGCTTCCATCTGATAATCCGGTCGCCGATCACGCACCGATTGCGATATCCAATACCTTATTACATACACATAATTAGTCCATATTTTAACTATTTCTAAGCCCATTAAACATTTCCAAGTCCATATGAAAATCGGTCACTATTTAGGTTTTGTGGGTCCCATTTAATCCACTACATATTTTTAATTACATGAGTTTAAAAAATCAGCCTCCTAGGCTTTATTTAACCATACATAAACTTATCACTTAGTGCCCTAAGTCCATGGTGCTCTCCCATGGAGTTCTTGAATTTGGCCATTAATTACGGTTTTGCCACTACCTCTTCTCCATGGTTAATCACTCATTCATCCATGCCTAATTAAGTCCATAATTGATCATTAGACTTGGATCCATTCATGACCCATCAATCATGACATAAAAATTATTAAGAATAGCCATTTACTTAATCTAATCCCCATTAATTAATCCATACGCATACACCTTAATATTAGTCCTTAATTGGTTCACAAAATGGGTCCATGGATGTCTCATTAACCATAACATAACAATACTAGAAAATCAGCCATTTAAATACTCTAACCCTCATTCATTTCTCACATACATAATACCAAATTTAATCCATAAGTTTACCCACCAATGGGTCATGGGTTCATCATTCATTGGTGACATTTAAGACCATAAAAAAAAAACATTTACCTTCATCCATGGGTTCCCTCATATAAAAACCCCTTTTAAAATTACCATTATTCTTTCATTCAAAACCTTCAAAATCATTAACCCCTTTGATCAACATTATGTTTATCACTTTGAGTTCATCAACATTACCAACCTTCCCCATTGAAATCACTTAACCACCTTCCATGCTTTTCTTCACTAACATCCCTTTAAAACTTACAAACACTTGACCCTTTTTAAGCCTCCAATACATTAACACCTTACTCCACATTTCCTATCCTTTTAAACCCATTTAAAAACTACCATTACACTACCATAGGATTTAAAAACATTCCATCCCTAAAATCTCTCCATGGTTTTATTTTTAAAACATTATTTCCACACTTAAAAATCCATTTTTAAACTATCCCATTCTCAACCATTCCTCCCTATTTTTACACCCTTCAAATTTACAACCACATAACCCTAAAAATCACAAATTACCCTCCATAGCTTCCATTCTTTAAAATCCTCATAAATCACCTAATCACCTACCATTTCATCACCATAGGGTTCGGCCATTCACCATGGCCGAACCCATGGTTCATGATCCATCATTTTGGTACATTTTCTTGAGTCCATTAATGACTCATTTAGTCATGCCATACTTTCCATTCCTTTCATGGTTTCTAAAAACACTTAATTCATCAAAGTTTCCCCATGCCTTTTAAGGCTACCAACACCATTCACACCTCCCATGCATTTCCTCATTTAAGCCCCTTTAAAAATTTCCTACATTTAATCACTAGAAACCCTAATAATCCTAATCATTCCTTCCATGAATTTCTTCATTTAACAGCCCTTTACAAATCACCATATTTAATCATTAGCACCTTAAAAAAACATAAACCATCTTTCCATGATTTTCATTCAAGATCCCTTTAAAAAGAACTACCACATTTAATCAATAAACACTTACAAACCCTAAATCATCCTCCATTCTTTTTCCTCATTAAAACTCTTTAACTTCACTAACATTTAGTCATTAACATCTTAAAATCATAAATCCCCCTTCCAGGGTTTTGATCTTAAAAACCCCATTTAAGCTTACTTAATTACTCACCATAATTCCTTGCAAAAATCACACACATTTCATGCTTAAATAAATTTCATTACATAAATGTCCTTAATGTATTTATTTTTCCTTAACCTAATTTATCCACTTTTCCATCCTTCCATTTGATGGATTTAAGATCCAAAGCCTATGATTATTTGGCCACCATCAAATTTAACAAGAATGGATCCCGAAACTTAAACTTTAAAAATCCAAATCTCTTGTTTAGGAATTACTTACAATCCGACGCCTCCTCCGACTTTCGTCACTCCCGTCGGCTTCCTTGGCCTCCTTTCTTCTTCCTCTCCTTATTTGATCGCCTAAGATGCTTGATCCATGGTGAAAACACCATAGCTTGGGTTGGCCAAGATGGGGTGTGCTTGAGAGAGGGAGAGGAGGAGATGGTGAGAAATAAGATGCCAAGCTTTGATATTGTAGTGGTGGCTCATGCTTACACCTTTTTCCTCTTTTTTCTTCTCTTCTTCTTCCAAGTTTTTCTTCTTCTTTTTCCTTAGAGATGAGGGACGGTGGTATGGGAGAGATGGAGTGAGTAAAATTGAGAATGGGATAAGATGGAAACCCATCTTATCCCAAGGTAGCTTACTTTACACTTTAACATAAATTTCCCACCAACCAAGCCTAAGATATTTTTCATGCTTTTTGACCCAACCAACACTAGCCAACGTTTTTTCATGTTTGAAATGGATTGTTTGGTCTTCCCATTTGACCATTCTTTTAACTTAGCTTAATTAACTAATTAATTAATTGAATCATTAGGTTAAGTTAATTAATTCCCACTTTAACTTAATCCCATCTACTTAAATTTGCCTTCATACATACACCCATGGTTGACCAATTCAACCATGGTGGCCGGCCCCACCAATCTCTGGGTCCACCCGCCACCTCACTTAGTGAGGTGGAGGTGGGTCCCAATTGGCCATGTCACTTAGGTCTAATTAATACTAGCTTAGGTGATTAAAAATCAATTAAATCCACTTCCCTTATTGGATCACCATTGGGCCCATGGCCCAATTAAGTTCTCTCCTATCCATTTACCTTAGAGTTTGCATTATTTTGACCCATTAAGTCCCAAATGGGTAATGGGCCCAATTTGACTACCCTTGGCCCAATTTGACCATCATTGACCATTAAGATAAATTAAATCCAATCCATGGTCCATTGGGCCATATTTGGGCCTTTTTCCAAATTTTGATTCATTTACCATCTATTCCATCAATTTTCCCAATTTCCACCCTTAAAAATAAATAATAACCACATATTTATTGATTTAAAAATTTCGGACCATTACAAAACCCCTATAACCCTATACCCTAAAAGGCTAAAACCCCTAAACCCTAAACGGCAATCGGTAAACCCTAAACCGTAAACCCTAAAACCCTAAAACCGAAAAAACCTGAAACCCAAAAGCCTAAAATCATAAAACCCTAAAACCTAAACCCTAAACCCTAAACTCTAAACCCTAAACTCTAAACACTAAACCCTAAAACCCAAAACCCTAAATCCTAACCCTAAACCCTAAACCCAAAACCCTAAACCCTAAAACCCTAAAACCCTAAGACCCTAAAGCTAAAACCTTAAAACCCTAAAACCCTAAACCCTCAAACCTAAATCCCTAAACAATAAACCCTAAACCCAAAAACTCGAACCCTAAAACCCTAAACCCTCAAACCTAAACCCTAACCCTAAAACCTAGGCCCAAAACCCTGAAACCCTAAAACCCTAAAACATAAAACCCTAAAACTCTAAAACCCAGAACCCCTAAACCCTAAAACCTTAAAACCTAAACCCTAAAACGCTAAACCCTAAACCCTAAACCCTAAAATCCTAAAACCCTAAACCCAAAAACCTTAAAACCCTAAACTCTAAGCCCTAAACCCTAAACCCTAAAACCCTACAAACCTAAACCCTACACCCTAAACCCTATACCCTCAAACCTAAAAACCTAAATCCTAAACACTAAACCCTAAACCATAACCCTAAAACCTAAGCCCTAAACCTAAGACCTAAAGCCTAAAGCCTAAACCCTCAACCCAAAACCCTAAACCCTAAACCCTAAAACCCTAAAACACATGCCCTAAACCCAAAAACCTTAAAACGTATATTCCTAAGGCTCTAAAACCCTGAACCCCTCAACCCCAAAACCCTAAAATCCTAAAAGCCTAAACCCTAAACCCTAAAACCCTAAACCCTAAACCCTAAAACCTAACCCTAAAATGCTAAAACCATAAAACCATAAAACCCTAAACCCTAAAACTTTAAAACCCTAAACCCTTAACCCTAAACATTAAACCCGAAACGCTAAAACCCTAAACCCTAAACCCTAAACCCTATATCCTCAAACCTAAAACCATAAACACAAAACGATAAACCCTAACCCTAAAACCTAAGCCCGAAACCCTAAAACCCTAAAACCCTAAAACCCTAAAACCTATAACCCTAAAACCCTAAACCCTAAACCCTAAACCCTAAAACCCTACAACCTAAATCCCTAAAACTCTAAAACCCTAAACCCCTAAACCCTAAAACGCTAAACCCTAAACCCTAAAACCCTAAACCCGGAACCCTAAACCCTAAAACTCTAAAACCCTAAAACTCTAAAACCCTAAAACCATAAAACCCTAAACCCTAAAACTTTAAAACCCTAAACCCTAAAACTTTAAAACCCTAAACCCTAAACCCTAAAACAGTAAACCCTTAAAACCCTTAACCCTAAACCCTAAATAACTAAACCCTAAAACCTTAAAACACGAAAACTTAAACCCGAAACCCTAAAACCCTAAAATCGTAAGACCCTAAAATATAAAACACTAAAACCGTGAACCCACAAAACCCAAAACCCTAAGCCCTAAACCCTAAACCCTAAATCACTAAACTCCTAAACCCTAAACCCTAAAACCGTAAACCCTAAACCTTAAATACTAAAACCCTAAACCGTAAAATCCTAAAACCCCCTAAACCATAAAACCCTAAACCCTGATCACTAAACCCAAAACCCTAAAACCCCCTATGCGCTAAAAGGCTAAACCCTGAACGCTAAAACCCTGAACACTAAACCCTAAACCCTAAAACCCTAAAAACCTAAGACCATAAAACCGTCAACCCTAAACCCTAAACCTTAAAACCCTAAAACCTAAACCGCAAAACCCTTAAACCATAAACCCCTAAACCCTAAACCCTAAAACCCTAAAGCCCTAAAACCCTAAACCCCTTAAACCCTAAACACCTAAAATCCTAAAACCCTAAGCCATAAATCCTAAAGCCTAAGCACCTAAATCCTAAACCCTAAACCCTAAACATTAAAACCCTAAACCCTAAACCCTAAACCCAAAAACACTAAAACCCTAAATCGTAAATGCTAAACCCTGAACCCCTAAAATCCTAACCCTAAACCATAAACCCTAAAACAAAAAAACCCTAAACCCTAAATCCTAAACCCTAAACCCCTAAAACCCTAAAGCCGCCAACCCTTAAACCCAAACCCTAAGCCTTAAACCCTAAACCGTAAAACCCTAAACTCTAACCCTAAACCCTAAACCATAAAACCCTAACACCCTAAACCGTAAACGCTAAACCATAAAACTATAAAACCATAAAACCCTAAACCCTAAAACTCTAAAACACCAAACCCTAAACTCTAAACCCTAAACCCCTAAAACCCTAAACCCCAAAACAAAACCCCTAAACCCTAAACCCTAAAACCCTAAAACCCTTAACTCTAAAACCCCAAAACCGTTAACCCTAAACCCTAAGCCCTAAAACACAAAATCTAAACCCTAAATCCTAAACCCTAAACCCCAAAAACCCAAAAACTGCCAACCCTTAAACCTAAAACCTAAACTTAAACCCTAAACCCTAAAACCCTATGTAATAGCCTAGAATTTTTAAATCAATAAAAATGTGGCTATTATTTATTTTTAATGATGGAAATTGGGAAATATGATGGAATAAATGTTAAGTGGATCGAAATATGGACAAAGACCCAAGTATGGCCCAATGGACCATGGATTGGATTTAAAATCTTTTAAATGGTCAATGATGGTCAATTGGGCCAAGGATGGTCAAATTGGGCCCAATACCCATTTGGGACCCAATGGGTCAAGATAATGTAAGCTCTAAGGTAAATGGGTAAGGATGAATTTAATTGGGCCACGGGCCCAATGGTGATCCAAGTAATTGAAAGGGGTTTAATTAAATCACCTAAGTTAATTTTAATTAGACCAAAGTGATATGGCCAATTGGGACCCACCTCCACCTCACCAATTGAGGTGGTGTGTGGACCAAGATTGGTAGGGCTGGCCACCATGGTTGAATTGGTCAACCATGGGTGGATACAAGGAGATGGAATTAGGTTAAATGGAAATTAATTAATTTAATGATCCAATTAATTAATCAATTAAGCTAATAAAAAGGTGGTCAAATGGTCAAATGGAAGACCCAAACCATTCCACCTTATCACTAAAACTCAAACACGTTGGACTTGGGTGGTGCTTATCCCAACCACCACCATAAAGCAAGATAAAAATCTTATGTGGGTTGGTGGGAGGAGCTAATGATAAAGTGTATTTTAAGCAACCAAAAGGAGATGCTTTCATCTCATCTCTCAAATCCCATTCTCATTTTCACTCTCTCCCTCTCTTGCTCTCCACCAGCGTTCCACACCAAAGAGAAAGGAAGAAGAAGAAGAAGAGAAGAAGAGAAGAAAGAAGCTCAAATTTGGCCATCACTCCAAGATCAAAGCTTGGGATCTTCTTTCTCACCATCTCCTCTTCTCCCTCTCTCAAACCTAACCCTACCTTAGCCAACCCAAGACTTGATGTTTTTCCATTGATCAAGCTCATCTTGACCAAACAACAAAGGAGAAGAAGAAGCAAGAAGGCCAAGGAGTCCAAGAGGAGGAAGAAAAGTCGGAGGAGACGACAGATTGTAAGTATTTTTTTTTTAAAAAAAACAAGAGATTGGATTCTTTTTAGGGTTTAAGATTTGGTCCATTTTATTAGATTAATAGTGGCCAAAACATTATGGGCCTTGGATCTCAAATCCATTCCATGGAAGGATGAAAAAAAAAAATGGAAAAAGTGGATAAATTAGGTTAAGGAAAAATAAATACATTAAGGACATTATGTAATGAAATTTATTTAAGCATGAAATGTGTGATTTTTGGAAGGAATTATGGTGAGTAATTAAGTAAGCTTAAATGGGGTTTTTAAGATCAAAACCATGGAAGGGGATTTATGATTTTAAGATGTTAATGAATAAATGTTAGTGAAGTTAAAGAATTTTAATGAGGAAAAATTATGGTGGATATCAATGATTGTTAATGGCCTCAAAAGTGGTGGAAAAGAATGAACCATGAACCAAACCATACTATGCTTATGAATTTATGAAAATATTCTATTTAGTGTTTGCATGATGATTCCCTATGATGTTGCTAAATTATGAATTATCAATCGTTGCAATGAGTTATATGATATTGCATTGATAATTGATTGTATGCAATGAATAGTCATTGAGGAACAAGGATGTGTTATAGACTATGTATATGATGATGAGTTGATAAAGTGCTATGAGTTGTGAATATGTAGTATGCATGAAGAGGCCGTGATATGCCAATGCGTTTGGTTAGAAACCTAGGTGGGGCTGATGAATAATTCCAAAGTTTAGGAATTTGTGGATAGTCATGGATGGCCTTCGAATGTGTTGGGATGACTTGCTTTGGGTGAGTAGGATTGTTATTTCTAAATCTCTAGGTGTATGTTGTAAATGGGGTAGGGTAACCTAATCATAATTATGTTGAATCGCTAGATTATATTAATGTGTTATTTCTTATGTTATCTGTTATTGTTTGATGAGAATGGAGATGAAAGATCTTGTTACACATGAGTTATGTTATTCGATGATTGTGTGTGATTTCAATTCTACGTGACCTGATAATGAAGGCATATGAACCCGTATGATGTTGTAGCCATTGATAACGTGGGCATGTAGGGTGGAAGTTGGTAATTGGTGAAATTTGTAATACTTGTGAATATTTTTAGTGGTGAATGGGTATTATTTGACATAACCTAAGTAAGCTTAGATGTACCACTATTTTTAGGAATCTGTGAATATGTGTTGAATAATCCAGAGGGGTAGGAAATTAGTATCTATATGATTTGAATGCATGATGGAAACCACCTCAAGGATGGACTTATGGTGGAGCTAAATAATGTATATGGACCCAAGTAAAAATGGGATTATATATGTGGTTAGATGAATGGGGTTTAGATTAAGTTAAGGACTAATTTGTTAATGTACATATCATGGTTGATGGAACATTAATGGATCCAAGTCTATGGATCAATCATGGGCCTAAGAAGGGAAGGATAAAATGAAAACTTAACCATAGAGTAATAGTGGCAAAACCGTAAATAATGGTTAAATTGAAAAAACCCCATGGAAGATGATCATGGACTTAGGGACTTCAAGTAATAACCTTGTGTGTGATTAATAAAACCTAGGGTGACTGATTTTTGGACTCATGTAATTAAGATAATCAATGGTTAAAAACAGGGACTGACTATATAAATAATATACCGGACATCGCAAGCGGTGCGGGATCGGCGACCGGATCTGTAGACGGAAAACGTAAAGAGACGCTAGTCAGTATTCGGTAGGATTCCTAGCTTTTTGTAAGCCATGGATTAAGTATTAAGTATGTTTTCCTTTAATTTATTTTGGAAATCATGTGAATGTTTTAAGATGGGTTTTGGATTAACTATTATGTGATGGTTTCCCTTTGATTTATTTGGTAATCATGTGATTGTTTTAAGATGGGTTTTATGATTATGATTTACATATATTACATGGCATATGGCATCTACATCTCATGCATGGCATGAGAGGGATATGACAGCGGAAGGATGAAATGAAACAGGAGTCCATGCTCCGTCGGGGCGACCGATAAACAGACATGGGATATTTTGATGTATTTGATTTATCAGGGATGTTGTATGTAATGATGATACCTTGATGATGGTTCTTCCATCAAGGGGGATGATGTGTGACTATTTATATCTTGACGAAGTTTTTCCGTCAAGGGGGATGATGTGTGACTGTTTATATCTTGACGAGGCATTGCCGTCAAGGGGGATAATTTGTGATTGGTCATATCTTGACGAGGTTTTTTCCGTCAAGGGGGATATGGTATCATGATAGTAAGGATGATGGGTGGGACTCATAACACAGACACCCATGGCGTAGCATTCATTTTATGGTTTTTCGTTATAATATTATCTATATGCTTTGTTATCACTAATCCATGTTTTAGCCCTACTCGGAGTCCTACTGGGCGCGTTGTCTAACACCCTACTTCTACCCTAGTTGATGACACAGGAGATGCCAGAAACGAAGGGACGGGAGCCAAGCTTAGGAGTTTGGGGAGACAGACTACTTAGTTTATTCAAGTTTACTTTGGAAATGTATTTGATAGCTTAGTTCATCGGAATGTAATATTTTAGATTAATTGCTATGTTTTGGATTTTATTTTGGATTTTATGGTGTTGAGGTATTTTGGTAATTAAATGAATGTATCTTCTCTGCTATCTCAAATTTGTAGGATAGTCTCTATGGTAATTTCCGCACTTAGTTAGTATTCCATAAGCTTACGTCTACGTGTGAACTGTTCTCTGTGGACTTCGTTCCACGCACATGTAGGGTTGGCCAGTAAAGAGCCGGGCTTTAGAAACTCGGAATTAACTCGCTTCGTAACGTCCGCGCCCTTTGTCACTCTTCATTTTAAAAAAAAATAGACTCTGATTTTGGTGAAAAGGGCCGGGCGTTACACCCTCAACCCTAAAACCCCAAAACACTAAAACCCTAAAACTCTAAACCCTCAAACTAAAACCCTAAAACCGTAAATCCTAAACCCTAAAACCCTAAAACCTAAGCCCAAAAGCCTAAAACCCTAAAATCCTAAAACGCTAAAACCATAAAACCATAAAACCCTAAACCCTAAACCTTTAAAACCCTAATCCCTAAACCCCTAAAATCCTAAACCCTAAGACGCTAAAACCCTAAACCCTATACCCTCAAACCTAAAACCCTAAAACCCTAATCACTAAACCATAAACCCTAACCCTAAAACCTAAGCCCGAAACCCTAAACCCTAAACCCTAAACCCTAAACCCTAAAATCATAAAACCATAAAACTCTAAACCCTAAAACCCTTAACCCTAAACCCTAAATAACTAAACCCTAAAACCCTAAAACCCTAAAACCCATAACCCTAAAACCCTAAAACACGAAACCTTAAACCCGAAACCCTAAAATCCTAAAACCCTAAGACCCTAAAACACTAAAACCGTGAACCCACAAAACCCAAAACCCTAAGCCCTAAACCCTAAACCCTAAACCCTAAACCCTAACCCTAACTCTAAAACCCTAAAACCATAAAACCATAACACCCTAAACCCTAAAACTTTAAAACCCTAGACCTTAAAACCCTAAACCCTAAACCCTAAACCCTAAAACCCTATACCCCTAAAACCCTAAACCCTAAACACCTAAATCCTAAACACTAAACCCTAAACCCTAAACACCTAAAACACTAAAACCTTTAACCCTAAAACCATAAAACCAGAAACCCTAAACCCTAAACCCTAAAACACAAAAACCCTAAACCGTAAATGCTAAACCCAAAGCACCTAAAACCCTAAAACCCTAAAACCGCCAACCCTCAAGCCTAAACTCTAAAGCCTAAACCCTAAAGCCTACACCATAAAACCTAAAACCCTAAACCGTAACTCTAAACCCTAAACCCTAAAAACCTAAAACACTAAAACCCTAAAACCTAAAACCCTAAAATCCTAAACCATCAAACCTAAAAAAACCCTAAACTCTAAACCCTAAACCCTAAAACCCTAAAACCTATAACCCTAAAACCCTAAACCCTCAAACCTAAAACTCAAAACCCTAAACCCTAACCCTAAAACCTAGGCCCTAAACCCTAAAACACTAAAACCTAACACCCTTAAACTCTACAACCCTAAACCTCTAAACCCTAAAACCATAAAACTCTAAACCCTAAACCCTAAAACCCTAAATCCTAAACCCTAAACCCTAAACCCTAAAACCCTAAAACTCTAAAACCCTAAAATCATAAAACCATAAAACCCTAAACCCTAAACCCTAAACCCTAAAAGCCTTAAACCTAAACCCTGAACCCGAAACCGTAAACCCTAAAGCCCTAAAATCCTAAGAGCCTAAAACATAAAACCGTAAAACCACAAAACCCTAAACCCTGAGCCCTAAAACCCTGGAACCCTAAACCCTAAAACACTAAACCCCTAAAACCCTGAACCCTAAACCCAAAGACCCTAAAACCCTAAACCCCTAAACCCTAAACCCTAAAACCCTGAAACCCTAAACCGTAAAACACTAAACCCCTAAAACCCTGAACCCTAAACCCAAAGACCCTAAAACCCTAAACCCCTAAACCCCAAACCCTAAAACCAGAAAACACTAAAACCCTAAACCCTAAACCCTAAATCCTAAACCCTAAACCCTAACCCTAAACCTTAAACCTTAAAACCCTTACACCTAAACCCTAAACCCTAGACCCTAGGTCCTAAACCCTAAAGCCCTAAAACCCTAAGACCCTAAAACATAAAACCATAAAACCGTATACCCACAAAACCCAAAACCCTAAACTCTAAAACCCTAAAACCCTAAATCCTAAAACACTAAACCCCTAAAACACTAAACCATAAACCCAAAGGCCCTAAACCCCTAAACCCTAAACCCCAAACCCTAAAACCCAAAGCCCTAAAATCCTAAACCCTTAAAACCCTAAACCCTAAACGCTAAAACCCTAAAACCCGAAACCTTAAAACACTAAACCTCAAATCCTAAACCCTATACCCCTAAAACCCTAAAACCGCCAACCCTTAAACCTAAACCCTAAACCCTAAACTCTAAACCCCAACACCCTAAACCCTAACCCTGGACCTTAAACCCTAAACCCTAAAGCCCTAAAACCCTAAGACCCTAAAATATAAAACCCTAAAATCGTAAACCCTAAACCCTAAAACCCTAAAACCCCAAACCCTAAAACACTAAACCCCTAAAATTGCAAACCCTAAAATTCTAAACCCTAAAGCCAAAGACCCTAGAACCCTAAAACGCTAAACCTTAAACCCTAAAACCCTAAACACTAAAATCCTAAAGCCTAAACCCTAAAACCCTAAACCCCAAATCCCTAAAACCCTAAACACCTAAAACCCTAAACACTAAACCCTAAATGTAACGCTCGCCCCTTTTCACCGAAATCAGAGTCTATTTTTTTTTTAAATAAAAGTGACAAAGGGCGCGGACGTCACGACGCGAGTTAAGTCCTAGCTTCTAAAGCCCGGCCCTTAACTGGCCAACCCTACGTGTGCGTTGGACTAAGTCCACGAAGAACGGTTCACACGTAGAAGTAAGCTTGCGGAGAATTAACTAAAATGCAGGGTTGTAATAGAATCTATCCTACCAGTTTTAGATAGAAGGGAAGATACATCATTAAATTACTAAAATATCTCATAATCATAATGTCCAAAATAAAATTCAAACCATAGCAAGAAATCTAAAATTATTACATGCCGACAAGCTAAGCTACTTAAATTACACTTTCCAAAATAAAACTTAAATAAACTAAGTAGCCGCTTTCGCAAGCTCCTAAGCTTGGCTTCCGTCGCGTCCGCCGTTTTCGCCGTCTCCTGCATCATCAGCTAGGGTAGAAGTAGGACGTTAGACAACGCACCCAGTAGGACTCTGAGTAGGGCTAGCACATGGATTAGTGATAACAAGCATACAGATAACAATATAATAAAACCCATAAAATGAATGACATGCCATGGGTGCCTATGTCATGTGTCCCACCCATCATCCATACCATCATACAATGTCATATCCCCCTTGACGGCAAGGCCTCGTCAAGGTGTCCACATGTTTGCTTCTCGGTCGCCTCGACGGAGCATGGACTCCGGTTATAGCATATCAAGCTATCCCCACGTTTGCTTCTCGGTCGCCTCGATGGAACATGGACTCTGGTTATAGCACCTCAGGCTATCCCCATGTTTACTTCTCGGTCGCCCCGACGGAGCATGGACTCCGGTTCTTTTATTTTCCCGCCCATGCCATGCATGAGATGTAAGTGCATTATGCTATGTAATATATATAATTCATAATTCATAGCATTAAAATATAATCCATAGCATTAAAACCCATCTTAAAATAAATCATATAATTATCGAAATAAATCAAGGAAGCCATCACATACACATAATCCACGGCTTACAAAAAGGTAGGAATCCTGCCGAATACCGACTAGCGTCCTTTTTCGCTTCAGCCCGATAAATCCGGTCGCCGATCGCATACCGTTTGCGATGTCCCGATACCTTATTATACATTTACCAAATTAGTCCATATTTTATCCATGATTAAGTCCCTAACTGATCAAAACTTAGATCCATTAATGGTCCCTAACTTAGATCCGTTAATGTCCCATTAACCATGTCATATGATCATTAAAATTAGCCAATTAATTAACCTAATCCTTATTCACTTAAACACATACAAAACCCCGTACGTAGCCCATAATTGATCCATAATCTTGGATCCATTAACGTTCCATCAACCATGATATGTTCATTAACAAATTAGTCCTTAACTTACCTAATTTTCCATTCATCTAATCACATACATAATTCAAATTTTAGCCCATAACATGCCCTATAAGTGGGTCAATATTAACCATACTTAAGGTCCATTAATTCCATTTAATTACCATTAACCTTCTCCATTAATTTCCATATTTTCATACCCATTTAAATAAATCATACATCACCATAAGGTTTTAAAAAAAAAACATTCTTTTCATAAAACCTCTCCATGGTTTTTCCTCATTTAAAACCCCTTTAAAATAAATCATTAAAATCTTAAAATCATAAATCATATTCCATGGTTTCCATTCACTAAAAAATCCCATTAAAAATCATTTAATCACCTACCATGCTTTTCTTCACTAAGATCCCTTTAAAATTACAAACATTTGATCCTTTTAAGTCTCCAATTTAATAACACCTACTCCATATTTTTTTTTTCATCCTTTTAAACCCATTTACAACCATCATTACACCACCATAGGGTTCGGCCATACACCATGGCCGAACCCATGGTTCATGTTCCATTCCCATCTTCCATGAATTTCTTCATTTACAAACCCTTTACAAATCACTACATTTCATTCATTTAAAAGGAAAACCCTAAAATCATTAATCACCCTCCATGTCTTCCATTCTTTAAAGCCCTAAAAATTACAATTCACTTACCATTGGGTTCGGCCATGTAGGATTGGGTTTGGCCATACTACATGGCCGAACCCTATAGCCCATGATTCCAAAAATATATACATCCATGCTTAATCAAATTAACCACATAATGTCCTTAATCCATTTATTTTTCTTAACTTAATTTACCCATTTAGGGTTTTCCCATTTTGTCCCTTTCTCATCCTTCCATTGGATGGATTAGAGATCCAAGGCCTATGATGTTTTGGCCACCATCAAATCCAAGAAATGGATTCCATAATCTCTGCTTAACCTTAAAAATCTAAATACCTAAATCCCTAAACCCTAAAACCCCTATAACCATAAATCCCTAAACACTAAACCCTAAAACCCTAAACACCTAAAACCCTAAACCCTAAAACCATAAGATCCTAAAACCCTAAACCCTAAACCCTAAATCCCAAACACTAAACCCTAAACCCTAAACCATGAAACACTAAAACCCTAAACCCTAAATGCTAAACCCTAAACCCCAAAAACCCTAAAACCGCCATCCCTTAAACTAAACCCTAAACCCTAAACCCAAAACCCTAACAACCTAAACCCTAAACCCTAAACCCCAAAAACCCTAAAACTGCCAACCCTTAAACTAAACCCTAAACCCTAAACCCTAAACCCTAAACCCTAAACCCGAAACCCTAAAACCCTAAAACCCTAAACCTTAAAACACTAAACCCTCAATCCTAAACCCTAAACGCCTAAAACCCTAAAACCGCGAACCCTTAAACCTAAACACTAAACCCTAAACCCTAAACCCTAAACCCTAACCCTAGACCGTAAACCCTACACCCTAAACCATAAAGCCCTAAAACCCTCAGACCCTAAACATAAAACACTAAAACGGTAAACCTACAAAACCCTAAACCCTAAACCCTAATCCCTAAAACCCTAAAACACTACAACCTTAAACCCTAAAACACTAAACCCCTAAAACCGTAAACCCTAAAACCCTTAACCCTAAACCCTAAAACCCAAAACCCCTAAACCCTAAACCCTAAAACCCAAAACCCTAAACCCTAAACCCTAAACCCTAAACCCTAAAACCCTAAAACCCTAAATCCTATAATGGCCCGGAATTTGTAAATCAATATATAGGTGGATATTATTTATTGTAAATGGTGGAAATTGGAAATTTGATGGAATAAATGGTGAATGGATCAAAATATGGACAAAGGCCCAAGTATGGCCCAATGAACTATGGTTTGGATTTAAATTCACCTAAAGGGTCAATGATGGTCAATTGGGCCAAGGATAGTCAAATTGGGCCCAATACCCATTTGGGACCCAATGCATCAAGATGATGTAAGCTCTAAGGTAAATGGGTAGGAGGTGAATGTAATTGGGCCATGGGCCCAATGGTGATCCAAGTAGTTAGAAATGGATTAAATTAAATCACCTAAGTTAGTGATGAATTCGCCAAGGTGACGTGGTCGAGTGGGACCCACCTCCACCTCACCAAGTGAGGTGGCGTGTGGACCAAGGATTGGTGGGGGCCGGCCACCATGGTTGACTTGATCAACCATGGGTGGAATAATGAGATTAGGTTAAGTGGAAATTATTTAACCTAAGGTAATTAACTAATTAATTAAATGATTAAATTATTCAAAAGGTAGTCAAATGGTCAAATGGGAAGATCCAAAAGCCATCTTATCTCCAAACATACAAAACGTTGGCTAGGGTGGTGGTTATCCCAACCACCACCATAAAGCATGGAAAATATCTTATGGGTTGGTGGGAAAGTTAATGGTTGTGTGTAAATTAAGTAATCAAAAGGATAAGATGAGTTTTCATCTCATTCTCTTCATTTTCACTCTCATTTCACTCTTTTCCTCTTTTGCACTCTCAAAGCCGTCCCTCACACACCCAAGGGAGAGAGGAAGAAAACTAAGAAGAGAAGAAGAGAAGAAGAGAAGAAGAGAAGAAAGAAGTGCATGCATGGTCCACCACTCCAAGATCAAAGCTTGGGATCTTCTTTCTCACCATCTCCTCCTCTCCCTCTCTCAAACCTAACCCAACCTTAGCCGACCCAAGCCTTGATGTTTTTCCATTGATCAAGCATCTTGACCGACCAATCAAGGAGAAGAAGAGAAGAGAAGGCCAATGAACTCGAGAGGAGGAGGAAAAATCGGAGGAGTCGTCGGATTGTAAGTATTTTTAAAACAAGAGATTAGATTTTTTTTAGGGTTTAAGAGATTATGAAATCCCTTGCTTGGATTTAATGGTGACCAAATTATCATAGGCCTTGGATCTCAAATCCATCCAATGGAAAGATGAGAAATGGATAAAGTGGGAGAGATGGATTAAGAAAAAAAAAATAAAGGATGCTTTAAGGGTTTCATGTATTAAAATTTTATACAAACATGGGAGAGATAGATTAAGAAAAAAAGAAGAAATGGATTAAGGACATAATGTATTTAAATTATTTAAGCAATGGATGTATGAAAATTTTGGAAGGAACCATGGTAGATAATTAAGTGATGAATTAGGGTTTTAAAGAATGGAAGTCATGGAGGATGAGTTAGGGTTTTAAGATTTTAATGGTTAAATGTAGGTAATTAAGGATCTTTAATGGAGTTTTTAGGGTTAGCATCATGAAAGAATGATTAATGATGTTAGGGTTTTAAATGATTAAATGGTTAGCATCCATTTATGGCTTTCACTTTATTACTATCTATGTTTTGTTATCACTAATCCATGTGTTAGCCCTATCCGGAGTCCTACTGGGCGCGTTGTCGAACGCCCTACTTCTACCCTAGTTGATGACACAGGAGATGCCGGAAACGAAGGACGAGACGGGAGCCAAGCTTAGGAGCTTGGGGAGACAGACTACTTAGTTTATTCAAGTTTACTTTGGAAATGTATTTGATAGCTTAGCTCGTCGGAATGTAATATTTTAGATTAATTGCTATGTTTTGGATTTTATTTTGGATTTTATGTTGTTGAGGTATTTTGGTAATTAAATGAATGTATCTTCCCTGCTACTTAAAAATTTGTAGGATAGTCTCCATGGTAATTTCCGGACTTAGTTAGTATTCCACAAGCTTATGTCTACGTGTGAACTGTTCTCTATGGACTTCGTTCCACGCACATGTAGGGTTGGCCAGTTAAGGGCCGGGCTTTAGAAGCTCGGACTTAACTCGCGTCGTGACGTCTGCGCCCTTTGTCACTCTTCATTTTAAAAAAAAAATAGACTCTGATTTTGGTGAAAAGGGTTGGCATTACAAATCCTGAGACCCAAAAACCCCTAAACCCCTAAAACGGCAAAACTCGAAAACCCTAAAAATCCTAAAACCCTAAAAATCCTAAAACCCTAAACCCTAATCCCGAAAACATTAAACCCCTAAAACCTCAACCTTAAACCCTTAAAATCTTTAAACCCTAAACCCTAAATCCTAAATACTAAACCCCTAAAACCCTAAAACCGTCAATCCTAAAACCTTAACCCTAAACCCTAAACCCGTACACCTAAAACCCTAAAACCCTAAACCCTAAACCCTAACCCAAAAACCTAAGCCCAAAACCCTAAAACCTAAAACCCTAAAACTCTAAACCCCTAAACCCTAAAACCTTAAAACCCTAAACCCTTAAAACCCTAAAACCCTAAGCCGTAAACCCTAAACCCTGAAACCCTAAAACTATAAAACCATAAACCCTAAACCCCAAAACTCTAAAACACTAAACCCTAAACCCTAAGCCCCAAACCTCTAAAACCCTAAAACCCTAAAACCCTAAACCCAAAACCCTAAACTCTAAACCTTAAACCCTAAAACAATAAAACCCTAAAATCCTTAACTCAAAAACCCTAAAACCCTAGACCCTAAATCCTATAACCCTAAAACCTTAAACACTAAATCAATAAACCCCTGAAACCCTAAACCCTAAAACCCTAAACCCTAAATCCTAAGACCCTAAAATCCTAAATCCCTAAACCCTAAACCCAAAACCCAAAACCCTAAATACCTAAAACCCTAAACCCTAAAACCCTAAACCCCTAAAACCCAAAACCCTAAAATCCTAAAACCCTAAACGCTAATCCCGAAAATCCTAAACCCCTAAAACCCTCAACCCTAAACCCCTAAATCTTCAAACCCTAAACCTTAAAACCTAAACCCTAAAACCCTAAAACCCTAAAACCGTCAACCCTAAAACCTAAACCCTAAACCCTAAAACCTCAAACCTAAAACCCTAAAACCCTAAAACCCTAAACCCTAAACCCTAAACCCCAACCCTAAAACCCAAGCCCTAAAGGCTAAAACCCTAAACCCTAAAATCCTAAAACCCTAAACCCAAAACCACAAAACCCTAAAGCCCTAAACCGTAAACCCTAAACTCTAAAACGCTAAAACCCTAAAACTATAAAACCGTAAACCCTAGACCCTAAAACCTTAAAACCGCAAACCCTTAAAACCCTAAACCCTAAAACCATAAAACCTTAAAACCCTAAAACCCTAAAACCAGAAACCCTAAAACCCTAAAACCCCCTAAACCCTAAAACCCTAAACCCTAAACCCTAAAAACCTAAAACCATAAAACCCTAAACCCTAAACCCTAAATCCCTAAAACCTAAAACGTAAAACGATAAAACTCTAAAACTCTAAATCCCTAAACCCATAAAACCCTAAACCCAAAACCCTAAAACCCTAAAATCGTAAATTCCTAAAACCCTAAACCCTAAACCCCAACCCTAAAACCTAAGCCCTAAAGCCTAAAATCCTAAACCCAAAAACACTAAAACCCTAAAACCCTAAACCCTAAATGTAACACCTTGGGTTTTCAGTTTATTATTTATTTAATTTTACTTATGAATTTTAGAATTAAATTTTATATGGATACGGAATTGGGCCATGAAGACCCAACAAATGATGGAATTGGTTTTATTAAAATTTAAATGGGTAGGATTGAATTAGTGGTGAATCATACCCAATTTTGAATAAAGGATATTATGGCCGAGTAGTGGATTTGAAATATCCAAGTAGATGTTAAAAAAATCAAATAAAGATTATCTTGGCCGAATTTTAGATAGTTATTTACATATTATGAACATGAGAGATATGTGGGATTTTTAAATCCACAATGATATGCTAGATATTTAAAAAGGGATGAAATATCTATGAATTGAATTAAAAGAATATTTGAATTATGATTAGGGTAATGCGCATAGTACTTCCTAATAAGAATTAAAGGAAGTCTTAATAAGGCAAGGGAAACTCGGATATGGCTAATTAAAGAGGGAAAGTCGGCCATGGTTAAATAAGGAAGATTTGACATATATCCAGTGTTTTGGTTATAACTTTCACTCTTATATCCGCTTGCTTTGATTCTTTTTGCGTTGGAAAGAAGATTTCAATAGCTACAACTTTGTAGTTTACCAATTTTTCTGACTCGAAAGTTAACAAGGTCAAAACTGGGCTACAATATAGTATATGTGTAATAACGGGAATACAAGGGGTACACGGCTAGGGATTGCTTATCTTAAGAAATATCTAATGTGAGATTAAGGAGAGCTTAATAAAAGGAGAAGCCCAAGGGGTGCATGATTTTTACAACCCCATTAGCAAGTTTTATTCTTCTCTCTCCCTCTCTCAATTCATCACTCTCTTCCATGCCAAAGCAAGAGAAAGAAGGGCAGCAACTAGAAGGTGTTCTTGTTTGGAGGAAAAAAATAAGAAGAAGGAGAAAGATTAGAAGATCAAGGAAGAGATTAGTATTTAAGTATTTAATGTTATAATTTGATTTATGAAATCAAAAGAACCATAGGGTTCGGCCATAGTGCATGGCCGAACCCCGTGGAAACATTTGTTCAATTAATTGGTTTTAAAGATTGAAAACCATGGTGTGTTCTTGATTCATTGATTGGGTTTATATTTTAGATCTTGGATCATGGAAATCATGGTTATTTCATAATGGTTTGAATAATGAAAATCATGGGGATTTATGGTTTATATTAACAAATTTAAATGATGAAAATCCATGGAGGAGTTTGATGATAATTAAAGAAAAATTGGATGGACATTGGGTCGGCCTTGGTATGGCCGAACCATGATGTTTTGTGGTTAAGCTTTGGGATCCAAAATGATAAAAGGAAGAGGTGAGGTTCGGCCATGGTGTATGGCCGAACCCCACGAAACTTTTATGAAAGTGATGATCGGTTTTGATGGATCTAAACCAAGGGCTAAGATCATGAACCATAGGGTTCGGCCAAGGAGTATGGTCGAACCCCATAGGGTAATCTGGAATGGAAATTAAATAGGAAACTATCTAATTAAAGGAAGGGGTGGCTAAATTAGAAAGTACTCCAATTTTGGAAAGGAGTTCTAATCTTAGAAAGTTTCCATTTATGGAAAGTAAGAATCTATATATGGAAACCTTCCATTTATGGAAGAAGTTGTTAAATATGGTAAAGCCATCTAATTTTGGAAGGTGTTTCCAAATATGGAAAGGAGGTTATATATTAAGGAAAGTTTCCATTCTTGGAAGTGGATATTAAAATTAGAAAGTATCTACTTAAAGACCATAAAAGTTATTTATGGAAACCATTCCAAGAATGGAAGGTAAGGGCTTGATTATTGAACCTAATTGAATGAAGGGATTAATTGACATGAGTGAGGTTCGGTCACAATGTATGGCTGAACCCCACTAGGGTTTAGTTTTTGGAAACTTTGTTATTTATGGAATATGATATATTCACTCATAGAAGGGTTGATGTTTAATTAAGAAACCTTCTAAATGTGGACCTTAGGTTAAAAATGGAAGGTGGAGTTATTTTTAGAAAACTTTCCATTTATGGAAGGAGGTTGATATTTTGGTAAATTAATTAGGGAAACCTTCTAATGATAGAAGGGGAGATTAATTTTTGGAAGGTGAAATATAAATTTGGGGACTTTCCAATTATGGAAAGGTAGAGATTATACACCATAGGGTTTTGGCCATGGTGTATGGCCGAACCCCATGGTCTAAAATTAAGGGATTAAAGGTATCTATAATTTAAGGTTAAAGTCTGATTGAGGAAATCAGATTATGAACCTAAGTCATGAATTAAGTTATGTGTAGTTTTAAATAAAATAAAAAGGTACAATGTATGTTAAGAATTGATGGAGAAGGGAATGGAAAAATGTAATTAAGATACCAAAGTAGGAGAACCATGGGTTCGGCTATACACATGGCCGAACCCCATGTGTTAGGTTTGATGAACTTATTTGATTAGAGAAGTTTTTAAGGTCTAATTATGGAAGATTTAAAGGAAGAAGGAAACCAATGGCAATTTGGTAAATATGAGGGAATGTTGGACATAGGGTTTCTGCCATGGTATATGGCTGAACCCCATGAGTTATTTTATATGACATTGAGTATTTTGGAAGCATGAAAGGATAACTTGGAACCTAAGCAAAGAAAAGGGGTTAGGGTTACCAACAATGGTATTATTGTAAATATGTATAAAAAAATGGTAAACCAGGGTTCGGCCATGGTGTATGGCCAAAGCCCATGGGGTTTTGTTTATAGACTTAGAACCTTATAATTAGGTGAGTTTTGGTATTGATTTATTATTATATCATAAGGTAACGGGATCTCGCAAGCGGTACGCGATTGGTGATCGAATCTTGGATGGAAACGCAAGGACTTGTGAACGGTCTTAGGTAGGATTCCACCTCTTTGAAACCATGGCTTATGTACCTTGTTTTTATCTTATGTTTGATGAAAATATGATGATTTCAAGAATATGTTTTATTATATTGTGAATATCGAATGCTATGTTTAATTGTTTAAAATAGCATGGGCCAATTATGTTTCAAAGGATGATTTTACATGCTAAGTTTATTTATATAATGAGCATGTGTTGTATGTGGTTTCAAATGATGATTTTCAATGCTATGTTTATGTTATAAAATAGCATGTGTTTCATTGGCATCTCATGCATGGGATGGGGTGGAGGATTTATAACCGAAGGGGTCACACTCCGTCAGGGCGTCTGAAAAACCTATGTGCAACACCTTGATGTGATTTCCATCAAGAAGATTTCCAGAGGGTCCACACTCCGCCGGGGCATCCGGAAGACCTATGTGGTGGGTACTTTATGTGCATGTGAAGGGTGGGACTCATTGCATAGCTGTCATCATTGCATGGCATGGATTTTACCTGGTTTTATATATTATGTTATAATATATGTTTTGTACTAACCATGTGTTAGCTGTAACTGGAATACCTACTGGACGCATTGTACTAACACCCTACTTCTACCCTTTAGTGGATGATGTAGGAAACAAGGAAAACGATGAACGCGGAAAGGGACAAGCATAGGATCTTGGAACGCTTTTAGTTTTATATTTTGTTTAAGATACTCAGGGATTAGTATTTAGAGTATCCAGATTTCGGAGTGTAATAACTTAGATGAATTTGCTATGGTTGGATGTTTTATTTGGATAATGGTTAATGTGATTATTTGACTATGTACTTTGCTATCAATGGAATAGAACTTCGTTCTATTATGATTCTGCAAATTGGATGTTATGATTTTTATTCCGCAAGTCGGTATTGCTATGTGTGAACCATTTTATTGGACCGAATCCATACACACATAGGGTTGGCCAGTTAAGGGTCGGACTTTGGAAGTTCGGACTTAGCTCGCATCGTGACGTCCCGCGCTTTATCACTCTATTTTATTAAAAAGAAATACACTGAATTTACGAGAAAAAGTGAGTGAAAAAGGGCGGGCCGTTACACTAAAACCCTAAAAGCCTAAACCGTAAACCCTAAGCCCTAAAACCCTAAAACAATAAGACCCTAAAACCGTACACCCTAAACCCTAAAATCCTAAAACCCTAAAACCCTATTACCTTTAATCCACAAAACACTAAACCCTCAAACCCTAAAACCCTAAAACCTTAAAACCCGAAACCCTAAAACCCTATAACCTCCCAAACCCTAAAACCCTAAACCCTAAAACCCTAAAAGCCACAAACCATAAAACCCTAAACCCAAAATCCCTAAAACCAAAACACTAAAACCATAAACCCTAAACCCCTAAAACCCTAAACCGTAAAACCCTAAAATCCTAAAACCCTAAACCCAAAACCCTAAACGCCTAAACGCTAATCCCAAATCCCTAAACCCTAAAACCCTAAAACCCTTAACCCTAAAATCCTAAACCCTAAAACTATAAAACCCTCAACCCTAACTGCTACACTCTAAACCCCTAAAACCCTAAAACCGCCAACCCTTAAACCTAAACCCTAAACCCTAACCCTAAACCCTAAAATCCTAACCCTAAAACCCTAAACACTAAAACGTAAAACGCTAAAACTCTAACACTCTAAATCCCCGAAACCATAAAACCCTAAACCCTAACCCTAAACCTAAATCCTAAACCCTAAAACCCCAAAACACTAAAATCCTAAACCCTAAACCCTAAACCCCAACCCTAAAACCTAAGCCCTAAACCATAAAACCCTAAACCCTAAAGCCCCAAACCCTAAACCCTAAAACCTTGAACCCTAAACCCTAAACTATAAAACCCTAAAACTATAAAACCCTAAAACCGTAAAACCAAAACAATAAAACCCTAAAACCCTATTACCTTTAACCAACAGACCCTAAACCCTCAAACCCTAAAACCCTAAAACCCAGATCCCTAAAACACTAAAAGCCCCTAAGCCCTAAAACCCTAAAAAACTAAAACCCTAAAACCCTAAAACCCTAAAACCATTAAACCCTAAACCAAACCCTAAACCCTAAACCCTAAAACCATAAACCCCTAAACCCTAAACCCTAAAACCCTAAACCCATAAAACCCTAAACCGTAAAACCCAAAAATCCTAAAACCTAAACCCAAAAACCTAAACCTTGAACGCCTAAACCCTAATCCCAAAACCCTAAACCCTAAAACCCTAAAAGCCTAAAACCCTTAACCCTAAAATCCTAAAACCCAAAACACTAAACCCTAAATCCTAAATCCTAAAACGCTAAACCCTAAACCCTAAACCCTAAACCCTAAACCCCAAAACCCTAAACCACAAAACCCTAAACCCCAAAACCCTAAACCACAAAACCCTAAAATCCTAAAACTATAAAACCCTAAAACCGTAAAACCTAAACCCTAAAACCCTAAAACCCCATTACTTTTAACCCACAGATCCTAAAACCCTAAAACCCTAAAACACTAAAACCCTAAAAAGCTAAAACTATAAAACCCTAAACCTTTAACCCTAAACCCTAAATCCCTAAAACCTAAACCCTAAAACCCTAAAACCATAAACCCCTAAACCCTAAACCCTAAAACCCTAAACCCCTAAAACCCTAAACCCTAAAACCCAAAAATCCTAAAACCTAAACCCAAAACCCTAAACCCTAAACGCCTAAACCCTAATCCCAAAATCCTAAACCCTAAAACCCTAAAAGCCTAAAAGCCTAAAACCCTTAACCCTAAAACCCAAAAACCCTAAACCCTAAACCCTAAGCCCTAAAACTATAAAACCTTGAACCCTAAATGCGAAACCGTAAAACCCTAAACCCTAAAACCCAAAAATCCTAAACCTAAACCCAAAACCCTAAACCCTAAACGCCTAAACCCTAATCCCAAAACCCTAAACCCTAAAACCCTAAACGCCTAAAACCCTAAAACCCTAAACCCTAAAGCTATAAAACCATGAACCCTAAATGCTAAACCCTAAAACCCTAAAACCTCCAACCCTTAAACCGTAAACCCACAAAACCCTAAACCCTAAACCCTAAAACCCAAAAACAATAAAACCCTAAATCATAAACCGTAAACCCTAAATCCCTTAAACCCTAACCCTAAAATCCTAAAACCCTAAAACCTTTAACCCCTAAATCCTAAACCCTAAAACCCTAAATCTTAAAACCCTAAAATCCTAAAACTGTAAACACTAAACCCTAAACCGTAAACCCTAAACCCTAAAACTACAAAACCCTAAAACCGTAAAACCTAAACCCAAAAACCTTAAAAGCCTATTACCTTTAACCCACAGACCCTAAACCCTCAAACCCTAAAATCCTAAAACCCGGATCCCTAAAACCCAAAAAGCCCCTAAACCCTAAAACCCTAAAACATGAAAACCCTAAAACCTAAAACCATAAAACCCTAATCCTTAAACCCTAAACCCTAAATTCCTAAAAACTAAACCCTAAGACCCTAAAACCATCCTAAACCTAAACCCCTAAAACCCTAAACCCTAAAACCCAAAATCCTAAAGTCCAAAACCCAAAACCCTAAACCCTAAATGCCTAAACCCTAATCCCAAAACCCTAAACCCTGAAACTCTAAAAGCCTAAAATCTTTAACCCTAAAACCCTAAAACCCTAAACCCTAAAACTATAAAACCATGAACCCTAAATGCTAAACTCTAAAACCCTAAAACCACCAACCCTTAAACCTAAACCCTAAACCCTAGAACCTTAAACCCTAAACCCTAACCCTAACCCTAAACCCTAAATCCTAAACCCTAAAGCCCTAAAACATAAAACCCTAAGACATATAACCCTTAAACCGTAAACCCACAAAACGCTAAACCCTAAACCCTAAAACCCAAAAACAATAAAACCCTACACCATAAATCCTGAACCCTAAATCCCTAAAACCCTAACCCCTAAAACCCTAAAACCCTAAATCCTTTAACCCCTAAATCCTAAACCCAAAAACTCTAAATCCTGAAACCCTAAACCCTAAACACAAAACCCTAAACGCCTAAACCGTAAACTCTAATAAACCGTAAACCCTAAACCCTAACCCCTAAAACCCTAAAACCCTAAGTCCTTAGCACATAGAACCCAAAAACCATAAATTCATAAAACGCTAAAACCCTAAACCCTAAACCCTAAGCCCTAAAACCCTAAACCCTAAACTCTAAACCCTAAACCCAAACCCTAAACCCTAAAACCCTAAGACCCTAACACATAGATCCCAAAAACCGTAAATTCACAAAACCCTCAGCCCGAAACCCTTAAAACACGAAACCCTAAAATCCTAAAACCCTAAACCCTAATCCCGAAATCCCTAAACCCCTAAAACCCTAAACCCTAAACCCTAAAAATCTTAAAACCCTAAACCCTAAACCCCTAAAACCCTAAAATCCTAAAACCGTCAACCATAAAACCTAAACCCTAAACCCTAAAACAACAAACCTAAAACCCTAAAACCCTAAACCCTAAACCCTAAACCCCAACCCTAAAACCTAACCCTAAGCCCTAAAACCCTAAACCGAAAAACCCTAAAATCCTAAAACCCTAAACGCCTAAACCCTAATCCCAAATCCCTAAACCCTAAAACCCTAAAACCCTTAACCCTAAAATCCTAAACCCTAAACCCTAAAACTATAAAACCCTCAAACCTAACTGCTACACCCTAAACCCCTAAAACCCTAAAACCGCGAACCCTTAAACCTAAACCCTAAACCCTAGAACCCTAACCCTAAACACTAAACCCTAACCCTAAACCAAAAATCCTAACCCCAAAACCTAAACCTAAAACCCTAAAACCCTAAACACTAAAACGCAAAACGCTAAAACTCTAAAACCCTAAATCCCCGAAACCATAAAACCCTAAACCCTAACCCTAAACCCTAAATCCTAAAACCTAAAACCCCAAAACACAAAAATTCGAAAACCCTAAACCCTAAACCCTAAACCCTAAATCCCAACCCTAAACCCTAAAACCCTAAACCCTAAAACCTTGAACCCTAAACACTAAATTATAAAACCCTAAAACTATAAAACCCTAAAACTGTAAAACCAAAACCCTAAAACCCTAAAACCCTATTACCTTTAACCCACAGACCCTAAACCCTCAAACCCTAAAACCCTAAAACGCAGATCCCTAAAACACTAAAAGCCCCTAAGCCCTAAAACCCTAAAATCCTAAAACACTAAAACCCTAAAAACCTAAAACCATAAAATCCTAAACCAAACCCTAAACCCTAAAACCCAAAAACCATAAACCCCTAAACCCTAAACCCTAAACCCTAAACCTCTAAAACCCTAAACCCTAAAAGCCAAAAATCCTAAAACCTAAACCGAAAACCCTAAACCTTAAACGCCTAAACCTTAATCCCGAAACCGTAGACCCTAAAAGCCTAAAAGCCTAAAACCCTTAACCCTAAAACCCAAGACCCTAAACCCTAAATCCTAAAACACTAAACCCTAAACCCTAAACCCTAAAACACTAGACCCTAAACCCTAAAACCCTAAATCCTAAACCCTAAACCCTAAAACCCTAAAACTATAAAACCCTAAAACCGTAAAACCTAAACCCTAAAACCCTAAAACCCTATTACTTTTAACCCACAGACCCTAAACCCTAAAACCCTAAAACCCTAAAAGCCCCTAAAACCCTAAAAGCCCCTAAAACACTAAAACCCTAAAAACCATAAAACCCTAAACCATAAACCCTAAACCCTGAATCCCTAAAACCTAAACCCTAAAACCCTAAAACCCTAAAACCATAAACCCCTAAACCCTAAACCCTAAAACCCTAAACCCCTAAAACCCTAAACCCTAAAACCCAAAAATCCTAAAACCTAAACCCAAAACCCTAAACCCTAAATGCCTAAACCCTAATCCCAAAACCCTAAACCCTAAAACCCTAAAAGCCTAAAACCCTTAACCCGAAAACCCAAAAACCCTAAACCCTAAAAGTATAAAGCCATGAACCCTAAATGCTAAACCCTAAAACCCTAAACCCCTAAAACCCTAAACCCAAAAATCCTAAAACCTAAACCCAAAACCCTAAACCCTAAAGTCCTAAACCCTAATCCCAAAACCCTAAACCCTAGAACCCTAAAAGCCTAAAAGCCTAAAAGCCTAAAACCCTAAACCCTAAAACTATAAAACCATGAACCCTAAATGCTAAACCCTAAAACCCTAAAACCGCCAACCCTTAAACCTAAACCCTAAACCTTAGAACCTTAAACCCTAAAGCCTAAACCCTAACCCTAAACCCTAAACCGAAACCCTAAAGACCTAAAACATATGACCCTAATACATATAACCCTTAAACCATAAACCCACAAAACCCTAAACCCTAAACCCTAAAACCCAAAAACAATACAACCATAAACCATAAACCGTAAACCCTAAATCCCTTAAACCCTAACCCCTAAAACCCTAAAACCCTAAACCCCTAAATCCTATTCCCTAAAACCCTAAATCTTAAAATCCTAAAACCCTAAACCCTAAACACTAAACCGTAAATCCTAAACCCTAAAACCGTAAAACCTAAACCCAAAAACCCTAAAAGCCTATTACCTTTAACCCACAGACCCTAAAGCCTCAAACCCTAAAATCCTAAAACCCGGATCCCTAAAACCCTAAAAGCCCCTAAACCCTAAAACCCTAAAACACGAAAACACGAAAACCCTCAAACCTAAAACCATAAAACCCTAATCCTTAAACCCTAAACCCTAAATCCCTAAAACCTAAACCCTAAAACCCTAAAACCATAAACCCCTAAACCCTAAACCCCTAAAACCTAAACCCAAAACCCTAAACCCTAAACGCCTAAACCCTACTCCCAAAACCCTAAACCCGAAAACCCTAAAAGCCTAAAATCTAAAACCCTAAACCCTAAACCCTAAACCCTAAAACTATAAAACCATGAACCCTAAATGCTAAACCCTAAAACCCTAAAACCGCCAACCCTTAAACCTAAACCCTAAACCCTAGAACCTTAAACCCTAAACCCTAACCCTAAACCCTAAAGCCCTAAAAGATAAAACCCTAAGACATATAACCCTTAAACCGTAAACCCCCAAAACGCTAAACCCTAAACCCTAAAACCCAAAAACAATAAAACCCTACACCATAAATCCTAAAGCCTAAATCCCTAAAACCCTAACGCCTAAAACCCTAAAACCCTAAATCCTTTAACCCCTAAATCCTAAACCTTAAATCCCTAAATCCTAAAACCCTAAACCCTAAACACAAAACCCTAAACGCCTAAACCCTAAACTCTAAACCGTAAACCCTAAACCCTAAACCCTAAAACCCTAAAACCCTAAGTCCCTAACACATAGAACCCAAAAATCGTAAATTCATAAAACGCTAAAACCCTAAACCCTAAACCCTAAGCCCTAAAACCCTAAACACTAAACCCTAAACTCTAAACCCTAAACCCAAATCCTAAACCCTAAAACCCTAAAACCCTAAAACCCTAAGACCCTAACACATAGAACCAAAAACCGTAAATTCACAAAACCATAAACCCTAAACCCTTAAAACCCAAAACCCTAAAATCCTAAAACCCTAAACCCTAATCCCGAAATCCCTAAACCCCTAAACCCTAATCCCGAAATCCCTAAACCCCTAAAACCCTAAATCCTAAACCCCTAAAATCTTAAAACCCTAAACCCTAAACCTGTAAAGGCCCAGAATTTGTAAAGTAATATATATGTGTTATTATTTAATTTTTTATGGTGGAAATTGGAAATTGGAAGGAATAGATAGTAAATGGGTCAAAATGTGGACAAAGGCCCAACCAGGGCCCAATGGATTATGGATTGGATTTAAGTTTACTTAAAGGGTCAATGGTGGTCAATTGGGCCAAGGATGGTCAAATTGGGCCCAATATCCATTTGGGACTCAATGGATTAAGTTGATGTAAGCCCTAAGATAAATGGATAAGAGAAAAATGTAATTGGGCCATGGGCCCAATGGTGATCCAATTAGATTGAATTGAATGGGTCTAAATTATCTAAGTTAATTTAAAGTTGACCAAGGTGACATGGTCCAATGGGACCCACCTCCACCTCACCAAGTGAGGTGGCGTGTGGACCCAAGGTTTGGTGGGGCCGACCACCATGGTTGAATTTGTCAACCATGGGTGGATGTATAAAGATGATTGAAGTAAATGGGAATTAAAGTAACTTAATTATCTAAATATTAAATGATTAAAATTATCCAAATGTATTGGTCAAATAAGTCAAATGGGGGTTTTAAACTAACACAAACCACTTAAGCAAAACACAAAACACGTTGGACTTGGGTGATGGTTATCCCAACCATCACCATAAAGCAAAATAAATATCTTATGGTAGGCGGAGGAATTAAATGCCCAACTTAAATGAGATAAGCTTTGTTTTTCTTTCCCATCTCTTATTCTATCTTCATTTTACTCTCCCCATTTTGCATTCTACCATTTCCGTTCCACACCCAAGGTGAAGGAAAGAAAGAAAGCTAAGGAGAAAAGAAGAGAAGGAGAGAAGAAAGAAGTGAAATTTTAAGGAAAATCACTCTAAGATCAAGGTCTATTATCTCCCCTTTCATCATCTTTCCCTTTCCCTCTCTCAAACAAACCCTATCATGGCCAATCCTAAGATTGGAGGTTGTCACCATTGATCAAGCATCTTGGCCTACCAAAGATCATAAGGAAGGAGGAAGGAGGCTAAGGAAGCCGACGAGAGTGGCGGAAGTCGGAGGCAACGACGGATTGTGAGTATTTCTTAAACAAGAAATTTTGGATTTTTTAGGGTTTAAGATTTGGGATTTATTTTGTGAATTTAATAGTGGTCAAATGATTTTATGCCTTGGATCTAAAATCTATCAAATGGAAGGAAAAGAAAGTGGGCAAAACCCTAATGGACAAAAAATTAGGGTTAAGAAAAAATAAAAGGGATTAAGGACATTATATGGTTAATGTGATTAAGCATGGATGTATATACATTTTTTTTTGGAGTCAAAGGCCATAGGGTTCGGCCATGTAGCATGGCCGAACCCCATGGTAAGTGATGTATGATTTTTTTTTAGGGTTTTGAAAAATGGAAGCCATGGAGGATGACTTAGGGTTTTAAGATTTTAATGATAAAAATGGGGATAATTTTAAAGGGGTTTTATGAGAAAAATCATGGGAAATATTGATGATTCTTAATGGCTTAAAAGGCATGGATGGAATGGTGATGTAATGGTGGTTATTAAATGGGTTTAAAGGATAGAAGAGATGGATTAATGTGTTAATGAGTTTAGGGTTTTAAATGAATAAATGTAGTGATTTTGAAATGGGTAGAAATAATGATTTAAAAAAAATAAAACCATGGAGAGGTTTTTGGTGGATCTAAAAGTATTTGGATCATGAAGACAATAAGGAAATATTGGTGGCTTGAATGAACCTTAAATATAATTAAGATTGACCAAATGTAATGATCCGAATGGGGTTAAGAGTAATGGTTTAAAAGGAAACCTTCCTCCTTCCTTATGCCTCTAAATGATGTAAATAGACTCGAGAAAAAATGGGAAAAGGAAACCATGGGTTCGGCCATGGTGTATGGCCGAACCCATGGCCCATTTATGAGCCTTTTGATGGGTTAGATTGGAGTATGAATGTGTTTAAATTGATTCGGATTAGGTTAAATTAAGGACTTATCTTTAATAAGTTCATGTTATGATTGATAGGTCACTAATAGATCTAAGTTATGGATCAATTTTGGACTTAATCATGCATGGATAAATGAGTGATTAATCATGGAAAAGAGGTAGTGGCAAAACCGTAATTAATGGCCAAATTCAAGAATTCCATGGAGATTGATCATGGACTTAGGAGCTCTAATGTAATAACCTTATAAGTGATTAATAAAGCCTAGGGTGGCCGATTTTTAAGACTTATGGGATTAAAAGGTTTAATCGATGAAATGGGACCCACAAAATCGAAATAGTGACCGGTTTTTCATATGGACTTGGAAATGATTAATGGGCTTAAAGATAGTTAAAATATGGACTGATTATGTGTATGTAATAAGGTATTGGATATCGCGAGCGGTACGCGTGTCGGTAGCCGGACTATCAGACGAAAACGAAAGAGAAGAACGCGAGTTGATATTCGGTAGGATTCCTACCTATTTGTAAGCCATGGATTAGATGCTATGTGATTGGTTTATTGGTTTATTTTTAGTACTTATATTGATTGGTTGTATGATGGGTTTTAACGTTATGATATGTTTAAGATGGATTCTTATGGCTATGATTAAGTATTATATGGAATATGGCTATGAATTATGTTCAAGGTTATGCATAATAAGTTAAGGCTATGTATTATATGTTATGGTTATGAGTTATAAATATTACATAGCATAATGCATTACATCTCATGCATGGCATGGGCGGAAAAAAAAAAACAAAGCGGAGTCCATGCTCCGTCGGGGCGACCGAGAACAGGCATGGGGATAGCCTGATAGGCTATAATCGGAGTCCATACTCCGTCGGGGCGACCGAGAACAGGCATGGGGATACCTTGACGAGGTCTTGCCGTCAAGGGGGATATGACATCATGATGGTAGGGATGATGGGTGGGATTCATAATACAGACACCCATGGCATGGCATTCACTTCATAATTTCATTATATGATTGTCTACCAGTTTTTATCATATTATTATTTGCATGCTATTATTACTAATTCATGTGCTAGCCCTACTCGGAGGCCTACTGGGCGCGTAGTCTAACGCCCTACTTCTAACCTAACTGATGACACAGGAAATGCCGGAGTAGAAGGACGAGACGGGAGCCAAGCTTAGGAGCTTGGGGAGACAGATTATTTACTTTGTTTTAAGCTTTATTTTGGAAAATGTATATTTGAATAGTTAACTTGTCGGACTGTATATTTTAGACTTATTACTATGTTTTGAATTTTATTGTAGACATATAATGTGATGGCATTTTAGTAATTAAATGATGAAATCTTCCCTGCTATATAAAAATTGTAGGTTAGCCTCTATTATCATTCCGCATTAAATGTAACATTCCGCATACTTACTTCTACGTGTGAATTGTTCTTCGTAGACTTCGTTCCACGAACACGTAGGATTGGCCAGTTTAGGGCCGGGCTCTAGAAGATTGGACTTAACTCGCGTCGTGACGCCCGCACCCTTTTATTTTAAAAAAAAAAAAATAGACTCTGATTTTCGGTGAAAAGGGGCTGGTGTTACAAAACCCTAAACCCTAAACCCCTAAAACCCTAAAATCCTAAAACCGTCAACCATAAAACCTAAACCCTAAACCCTAAAACCTCAAACCTAAAACCCTAAAACCCTAAATCGTTAACCCTAAACCCCAACCCTAAAACCTAAGCCCAAAACCCTAAAACCCTAAACCCTAAAACCCTAAAACCCTAAACCTTAAACCATAAAAGCCTAAAACCCTAAACCCTAAACCATAAACCCTAAACCCTAAAACCCTAAAACCCTAAACCCTAAACCATAAAAGCCTAAAACCCAAAACCGTAAACCCTAAACCCTAAAACCCTAAAACCCCGAAACTATAAAACCGTAAACCCTAAACCCTAAAACCTTAAAACCGCAAACCCACAAAACCCTAAACCCTAAAACCCTAAAACCATAAAACCTTAAAACCCTAAAACCCTAAAACCAGAAACCCTAAAACCCTAAAACCCCCTAAACCCTAAAACCTCCTAAACCCTAAAACCCTAAACCCTAAACCCTAAACCCTAAAAACCTAAAACTATAAAACCCTAAACCCTAAATCCCTAAAACCTGAAACGTAAAACACTAAAACTTTCAATCCCTAAACCCATAAAACCCTAAACCCTAAACCCCTAAAACCCTAAAACCGTAAATTTCTAAAACCCTAAACCCTAAACCCCAACCCTAAAACCTAAGCCCTAAACCCTAAACCCTAAAACACTAAAACCCTAAAACCTAAAACCCTAAAACCTAAAACCCTAAAACCTAAACCGCAAACCCTAAACTCTAAAACCTTAAAACTATAAAACCATAAACCCTAAAACCCTAAAACCCTATTACCTTAAATCCACAAAACACTAAACCCTCAAACCCTAAAACCCTAAAACCTTAAAAATCGAAAACCTAAAACCCTCCAAACCCTAAAATCCTAAACCCCTAAAAACCAAAAACCATAAAACCCTAAACCCTAATCCCTAAACCCTAAATCCCTAAACCATAAACCTATAACATCCTCAACCCTAAATGCTAAACCCTAAGCCTCTAAAATCCTAAAACCCTAAAACTGCCAACCCTTAAACATAAACCCTAAACCCTAAAACCCAAAAACCCTAAAACCCTAAAATGCTAAAACCGCCAACCCTTAAACCTAAACCCTTAACCCGAGAACCCTAACCCTAAACCCTAAACCCTAAAACCCCAAAATCTTAAAACCGTAAACCCACAAAACCCTCAACCCTGAAATCCTAACCCTAAAACCTAAACCTTAAACCCTAAAACCTTAAACGCTAAAACGTAAAACGCTAGAATTCTAAAACCTTAAATCCCTGAAACCATAAAACCCTAAACCCTAACCCTCAACCCTAAATCCTAAACCCTAAAACCCTAAAACACTAAAATCCTAAAACCCTACACCCTAAACCCCAACCCTAAAACCTAAGCCCTAAACCCTAAAACCCTAGACCCTAAAACCCTAAACCCTAAACCCTAAAACCCTAAACCGTAAACCCTAAACCTTAAAACCCTAAAACCGTAAAACCTAAACCCTAAAACCCTAAAACCCTATTACCTTTAACCCACAGACCCTAAAACCTCAAACTCTAAAACCCTAAAACCCGGATCCCTAAAACTCTAAAAGCCCCTAAACCCTAAAACCCTAAAACACTAAAACCCCAAAAACCAAAAACCATAAAACCCTAAATCCTAAATCCCTAAAACCCAAACCCTAAAACCCTAAAACTCTAAACCCCTAAACTCTAAACCCTAAAACCATAAACCCCTAAAACCCTAAACACTAAAACCCAAAAATCCTAAAACCCTAAATCCTAAACGCCTAAACCCTAATTCCAAAATCATAAACCCTAAAACCCTAAAACCCTAAAAGACTGAAACTCTTAACCCTAAAACCCTAAAACCCTAAACCCTAAACCCTAAACCTAAAACTATAAAACCATGAACCCTAAATGGTAAGCCCTAAAACCCTAAAACTGCCAACCCTTAAACCTAAACCCTAAACTCTAAACCCTAAGCCCTAACCCTAAAAACTAAACCCTAAACCCTACTGCCCTAAAACATAAGTCCCTAAAACATATAACCCTTAAATCGTAAACCCACAAAACGCTAAACCCTAAACCCTAAAACCCTAAAACCCAAAAACAATAAAACCCTAAACCATATACCCTAAACCCTAAAACCCTAAAACCCTAAAACCTTTAACCCCTAAATCCTAAACCCTAAAACCCTAAATCATAAAACCCTAAATCCTAAACTCTAAACCCTAAATGCCTAAATCCTAAACCCTAAACCCTAAACCCTAAAATCCTAAACCCTTAAAACCCTAAACCCTAATCCCTAGGACACTAAAACCATAGACGCCCAAACACAGAACCCTAAAACCTTAAACCCTAAACCCTAAACCACAAAAACCCTAAACCCCAAAAACTCAAAACCCTAAAACCCTAAAACCCTAATCCCAAAACCCTATACCCTAAAACCCTAAAACCCCAAACCCCCAAAACCTATACCCTAAAACCCTAAACCCCAAAAGCCCTAACGCTAAAATGCCAAAACCCTAAACCTTACACCCTAAACCCTAAAACCCTAAACCCCAAACTCTAAAACCCTACACCCTAAACCATAAAAGCCTAAAACCCTAAACCGTAAACCCTAAACCCTAAAACCCTAAAACCCTAAACCCTAAACCATAAAAGCCTAAACCCTAAACCGTAAACCCTAAACCCTAAAACCCTAAAACCATAAAACCTTAAAACCCTAAAACCCTAAAACCAGAAACCCTAAAACCCTAAAATCCCCTAAACCCTAAAACCCTAAGCCCTAAACCCTAAACCCTAAAAACATAAAACTATAAAATCCTAAACCCTAAACCCTAAACCCTAAATCCCTAAAACTTGAAACCCTAAACCCTAAACCCTAAACCCTAAACCCTAAACCCTAAACCCCTAAAACCCTAAAACCTTAAATTTCTAAAACCCTAAACCCTAAACCCTAAACCCTAAACCCCAACCCTAAAACCTAAGCCCTAAACCCTAAACCCCAAAAACACTAAAACCCTAAAACCCTAAACCCTAAACCCTAAAACCCTAAAACCCTAAGCTGCAAATCCTAAACCCTAAAACTATAATACCATAAACCCTAAAACCCTATTACCTTAAATCCACAAAACACTAAACCCTCAAACCTTAAAACCTTAAAACTCGAAAACCTAAAACCCTAAAACCCCCCAAACCCTAAAACCCTAAATCCTAAACCCTAAACCCCTAAAAATGAAAAACCATAAAACCCTAAACCCTAAACCCTAAACCCTAAATCCCTAAACCCCAAAATCCTAAAACACTTAACCCTAAAACCCTAAACCCTAAACCCTAAACCATAAACCTATAACATCCTCAACCCTAAATGCTAAACCCTAAACCTCTAAAACCCTAAAACCCTAAAATCGCCAACCCTTAAACATAAACCCTAAACCCTAAACCCTAAACCTTAAACCCTAAACCCTAAACCCTAAACCCTAAAACCCTAAAATCCTAAAACCGCCAACCCTTAAACCTAAACCCTAAACCCTAAACCCTAACCCTAAACCCTAAACCCTAAACCCTAAACCGTAAACCCACAAAACCCTCACCCTGAAATCCTAACCCTAAAACCTAAACCTTAAACCCTAAAACCCTAAACCCTAAAACGTAAAACGCTAGAACTCTAAAACCCTAAATCCCTGAAACCATAAAACCCTAAACCCTAAAACCTAAAGCCTAACCCTCAACCCTAAATCCTAAACCCTAAAACCCTAAAACACTAAAATCCTAAAACCCTACACCCTAAACCCTAAACCCTAAACCCTAAACCCCAACCCTAAAACCTAAGCCTTAAACCCTAAAACACTAAACCCTAAACCCTAAACCCAACCCTAAAACCTAAGCCCTAAACCCTAAAACCCTAAACCCTAAAACCCTAAACCGTAAACCCTAAACCCTAAAACTACAAAACCCTAAAACCGTAAAACCTAAACCCAAAAACCATAAAAGCCTATTACCTTTAACCCACAGACCCTAAAACCGTAAAACCTAAACCCAAAAACATTAAAAGCCTATTACCTTTAACCCACAGACCCTAAAACCTCAAACCCGAAAATCCTAAAACACGGATCCCTAAAACCCTAAAAGCCCCTAAACCCTAAAACCCTAAAACACTAAAACCCCAAAAACCTAAAACCCTAAAACCCTAAACCTTAAACCCTAAATCCTAAATCCCTAAACCCTAGAACCCTAAACCCCCTAAACCCTAAATCCTAAAACCCTAAACCCCTAAAACCCTAAGCACTAAAATCCAAAAATCCTAAAACCCAAAGCCAAAACCCTAAACCATAAACGCCTAATCCCTAATCCCAAAACCCTAAACCCTAAAACCCTAAAACCCTAAAAGCCTGAAACCCTTAACCCTAAAACCCTAAAATCCTAAACCCTAAACCCTAAACCCTAAAACTATAAAACCATGAACCCTAAATGCTAAGCCCTAAAACCCTTAACCCTAAAACCCTAAAACCCTAAACCCTAAAACTATAAAACCATGAACCCCAAAAGCTAAACCTTAAAACCCTAAAACTGCCAACCCTTAAACCTAAACCCTAAACCCTAACCCTAAAAACTAAACCCTAAACCCTAACCCTAAAAACTAAACCCTAAACCCTACAGCCCTAAAACATATAACCCTTAAATCGTAAACCCACAAAACGCTAAACCCTAAACCCTAAAACCCTAAAACCCAAAAACAATAAAACCCTAAACCATATACCCTAAACCCTAAATCCCTAAAACCCTAAAACCCTAAAACCTTTAACCCCTAAATCCTAAACCCTAAAACCCTAAATCCTAAAACCCTAAAATCCTAAAACTCTAAACCCTAAAGACTAAATCCTAAACGCCTAAACCCTAAACCCTAAACCCTAAAACCCTAAGCACTTAGAACCCTAAACCCTAATCCCTAGGACACTAAAACCATAGACCCCCAAACCCAGAACCCTAAAATCGTAAACCCTAAACCCTAAACCACAAAAACCCTAAACCACAAAACTCAAAACCCTAAAACCCTAAAACCCTAATCCCAAAACCCTATACCCTAAACCCCTAAAACCCTAAACCCTAAAACCCTAAAACCCCAAACCCCCAAACCTATACCCTAAAACCCTAAACCCCAAAAACCCTACGCTAAAATGCCAAAACCCTAAACCTTAAACCCTAAACACTAAAACCCTAAACCCTAAACCCTAAACCCTAAACCCTAAACCCTAAACCCTAATCCCTTGGACACTAAAATCATAGACCCCTAAACCCTAAATCCGTAAACCGTAAACACTAAACCCTAAACCACAAAAACCCTAAACCCCAAAACCCCTAAACCCTAATACCCTAAACCCAAAACCCTTATACCCTAAACCCCTAAAACCCTAAACCCTAAAACCCTAAAACCCCAAACCCCTAAACCCTACACCCAAAAATCCTAAACCCCAAAAACCCTAAACCCCAAAACCCTAAACCCTAAAACTCTCAAAGCCTAAAACCGGCAGCCCTAAACTTAAACCCTAAACCCTAAACTCTAAATCCCTAAAACCCTAAAACCCGAAACCCTAAACCCTAAAAACTGTAACACCCGCTCCTTTTCACACTAAAATCAGAGTCTATTTTTTTTTTTTTTTTTTGAAAATTAAAGATTGACAAAGGGCGCGAACGTCATGACGCGAGTTAAGTCCGAGCTTCTAAAGCCCGGCCCTTGACTGGCCAACCCTACATGTGCATGGAATGAAGTCCACGGGGAATGGTTCACACGTAGAAAGTAAGCTTACGGAAACTAAATTAAGTGCGGAAATATAATAGAGCCTAACCTACTAATTTTTAGATAGCAGGGAAGATTACATCATTTAAATTTCTAAATTATCTCAAAATGATCATGTCCAAAATAAAATCCAAAACATAGTAAGTAATTTAAATTATTACATTCCGACAAGCTAAGCTACTCAAATTACATTTTTCCAAAATAAACTAAGTCAACTAAGCAGGTCGCTGCCCAAGCTCCTAAGCTTGGCTTCCGTCTCATCCTTTGCTTCCGCCATCTCCTGTGTCATCAGCTAGGGTAGAAGTAGGGCGTTAGACAACGCGCCCAGTAGGACTCCGAGTAGGGCTAACACATGGATTAGTGCTAACAAAGCATAATAGATAATAAGATAACAAATACCATGAAATCAATGCTATGCCATGGGTGTCTTATGTCATGAGTCCCACCCATCATCCTTACCATCATACATAAAGTCCCCCTTGATGGAAAAACCTCATCAAGGTATCCCCATGCTTGCTTCTCGGTCGCCCTGACGGAGCATGGACTCCGGCTATATCTCATAATACCCCTCTTGATGGATGAAACACATCAAGATATCCCCATGTTGTTTCTCGGTCGCCCCGACGGAGCATGGACTCCGGTTTCTTTATTTTCATCTTCCCATGCCATATCCCTCCCAGGTCATGCATGAGATGTAAATGCCATATGCCATGTAATATGTGTACATCATAGTCATAAAATCCATCTTAAAACAATCACATGACTACAAAAATAAATCAAAGGAAAACCATCACATAATATTTAATCCAAAACCCATCTTAAAACAATCACCTGATTACCAAAATAAATCAAGGAAAAACCCATACATAACACATAATCCATGGCTTACAAAAAGGTAGGAATCCTACCAAATACCGACCAATGTCCTTTCTTTCGTTTCCGTCCGATAGACCCGGTTGCCGATCGCGCACAATTTGCGATGTCCAGTACCTTATTATACATTAATAATTAGTCCATGTTTTTAACCTTTTAAGTCCATTAATCACACCTTAGCGGGGTTCGGCCATACACCTTGGCCGAACCTCACTAACTAGGTTTTGTGGGTCCCATTTAATCTATTAAACCTTTTAATCCCATAAGTCTTAAAAATCAACCACCCTAAGCTTTATTAATCACATACTTAAGGTTACCATAATTGCACTTAAGTCCATGATCATTTCTCATGGAGTTCTTGAATTTGGCCATTATTTAAGGTTTTGCCACTACCTCTTTTTCCATGGTTAATCATTCACTTAACCATGTACACCTTTATTCATAATTGATCCATACACTCAAGTCCATTAGTGACCCATTTAATCATGTCATAATATCATTAAAACAACCCTTTTTCTTAACTTAATCTACATTAATTAACCACATATATAAACCCTTTCTTAGCCCATAAAAACGACTTATAATTGAATAATTATTCTTAGCCACATCTTGAGTCCATAATTGATCCATCAACCATATCACAAGACCACTTACCTCAACCATCTAATTAACCTAATTCCATTAATTTAAGCATATACATACACATTAATCTTAGACCAAAAAAATGATCTACAATTGGGTCATGGGTTCGGCCATACACCATGGCCGAACCCATGATGTCTCTTTCTCCATTTTTCTTGGGTCCATTTACATCATTTGACTCCATCACAAGTCCCTCCATTGAGAGAATTTAAACCATACATTTAATTCATCATTCCTTAATCATTATTTGATACATTTAGGGTCCATCAATCTTAGCTATAATTCCCTTTTCTTTTCAACATTAGGTTCATCATTTGGAGTTCATCAACATTACCAATCTTGCCCACCATTCTTCCATATTTTACCCCTATCATCCTAGGGTTCCAAATCATTCCATCCATAAAGCCTCTCCATGGTTTTTCCTCATTTAAAAACCCCTTTAAAATTACCCACCTTTAATCATTTAAAACCCTAAAGTCATTAACCACCCTCATTGCCTTCCATTCTTATAAACCCTAATAATTAAATCAATCATCTACCATGGGGTGCGGCCATACTACATGGCCGAACCCTATGGTCCATTAATCCCTTCAAAATCCACACATATCTATGCTTAATTAACTTAATTGCATACTATCCTTAATCCATTTTTTTTAACCATAATTTACCGATTAGGGTTTTGTCCACTTTCCATCCTTCCATTGGATGGATTTGAGATCCAAGGCCTATGATCATTTGGCCACCATCAAATCTAATAAGAATGGATCCCAAATCTTAAACCCTAAAAATTCAAATCTCTTGTTTAGGAATTACTTCGATCAGACGTCTCCTCCAGCTTTTCTTTCTCCTCTTGATTTCCTTAGCCTCCTTTCTCCTTCTTCTTGATCTTTGGTCGGCCAAGATGCTTGATCAATGATAAAAACCTCCAAGCTTGGGTTCGGCCATCGTGGGTGTGTTTGAGAGAGGGAGAGGAGGAGAAGAGGATGGTGAGGAAGAAGATAGTATGGCTTGATCTTGGGATGATGGGCCAAAAATTGCACTTCTTTCTTCTCTTCTTCTCTTCTTCTCTTCTTTTCTCCTTAGCTTTCTTCTTCTTCTCCGTTGGGTGTGGGACGGCAATGGGAGAGTGAAAGATGGGAAGAGCAAAATGAGAATGGAATAAGAGATGGGGAAAAGAGATAAGGCTTATCTCATTTGGTTGAGTAATTAATTCCTTCACCTACCATACATAAGATATTTTTCATGCTTTATGGTGGTGGTTGGGATAACCACCACCAAGCCAACGTTTTTCTTTTGAGCTTGGAATGAGGTGTTTTGGTCTTCCACCTTTTGACCCCTTTGAACACCATTTGTTTAGTTTATTTAATTAATTAACTAGATAATTAACTTAGGCTAATTATTTCCTACTTAACCTAATCCCATTATTCCACCCATGGTTGACCAATTTAACCATGGTGGCCGGCCCCACCAATCCTTGGTCCACACGCCACCTCACTTGGTGAGGTGGAGGTGGGTCCCACTCGGCCATGTCACCTTAATCAATTCCATCACCAACTTAGGTGATTTAAATTTAACTAATTCCATTCAACTAGTTGGATCACCATTGGGCCCATGGCCCAATTACATTCACCTCCTATCCATTTACCTTAGAACTTACATCATTTTGATCCATTGGGTCCCAAATGGGTATTGGGCCCAATTTGACCATCCTTGGCCCAATTGACCATCATTGACCCTTTAAATGAATTTAAATCCAATCCACGGTCCATTGGGCCATACTTGGGCCTTTGTCCATATTTTGATCCATTCACCATTTATTCCATCAAATTTCCAAATTTTCACCAATTAAATAAATAATATCCACCTATATATTGATTTACAATTTCCGGGCCATTACAAAAACTAACCCTAAACCCGAAATCCTAAACCCTAAACCCTAAAATCCTAAAATCCTAAAACCATAAACCCTAAACCCTAAAACCCTAAAATCCTAAACCCTAAAAGCCTAAAACCTTAAAACCCTAAAGGCTACAACCCTAAAACCCAAAACCCAAAACCCTAAACCCAAAAACCATAAACTGTAAACCCTAACACTAAACCCTAAACCCTAAACCCTAAAACTCTAAAACCCTAACCCTAAACCCTAAACCGTAAAACCCTAAACCCTAAACCCTAAACCCTAAACCATACAACCCTAAAGCCCTAAGACCCTAAAAATAAAACCCTAAAATCGTAAACCCACAAAACCCTAAACCCTAAACCCTAAAACTCTAAAACCCCAAAAGCCTAAAACACTAAACCTCTAAAACCCTAAACCTAATCCGCAAGACACTAAAACCTTTAACCCTAAAACCCTAAACACTAAACTTTAAAACCCTGAACACTTAACCCCAAATCCCAAAACCTTAAAAACCTAAAACCACAAAACCCATAATCGTAAACCCAAAACCCTAAAACCCTAAAACCCTAAAGCATAAAACCCTAAAACCCAAAACCGTAAACCCTAAGCCCGAAACCCTAAAACCCTAAAACCCAAAAGCCTAAAACCCTAAACTGTAAACACTAAACCCTAAAACCCTAAACCAAAAACCCTAAACCCTTAAACCTTAAAACCAAAAATCCAAAACCCTAAAACCCTAAACCCTCATACCTAAAATCCTAAAATCCTAAACAATAAACCCTAAACCCTAAAACCCTAAAACCCTAAACCCTCAAACCTAAAACCCTAAAACCCTAAACCCTAAACCCTAATCCCTAACCCTAAAGTCTAGGCCCAAAAGCCTAAAGCCCAAAAACTCTAAAACCCTGAACCCTTAAACCCTAAAACCCTAAAACCCAAAACCCTAAACCCTAAAACCTAAACCCTAAACCCTAAAACCGTAAAACGCTAAAACCATAAAACCTTAAACCCTAAAACTTTAAAACCACAAACCCTAAACCCTAAACCATAAACCCTAAACCCTAAACCATAAACCCTAAACCCTAAACCATAAACCCGAAACCCTTTACCCTCAAGCCTAAAACCCTAAAAGCCCAAAGACTCTACACCATAAACCCTAATCCTAAAACCTAAACCTTAAACCCTAAACCTTAAAACGTAAAACGTAAAACGCTAAAACTCTAAAACTCTAAATCCCTAAAACCTCCTAAACCCTAAAACCCCAAAATCCTAAAACCCTAAACCCTAAACCCTAAAACCCTAAAATCCTAAACCCTAAACCCTAACCCTAAACACTAAACCCTAAACCCTAAAACCTAAAACCCTAAAAACCAAAACCGCAAACACTAAAACGTAATACCCTAAAACGCTAAAATTCTAAATCCCTAAAACCATAAAACCCTAAACCCTAATCCCTAGGACACTAAAACCATAAACCCCTAAATCCTAAACCTAAAACCGTAAACCCTAAACCCTAAACCACAAAACTCTAAACCTAAAAAACCCTAAACCCTAAAACCCTACAACCCTAAAACCCTAAGCCCTACACCCTAAACCCCTAAAATCCTAAACCCTAAAACCCTAAAAAACCCTAAACTCTAACCCCAAACACCAAATCCTAAACCCTAAAACCCCAAAATCCTAAAACCAAAAAACCCTAAACCCTAAAACCCTAAAATCCTAACCCTAGACACTAAACGCAAAACGCTAAAACCTAAAACCCTAAAACCCTAAACCGTAAACCGTAAAACGTAAAACCCTAAAACTCTAAAACTCTAAATCGTTAAAACCATAAAACCCTAAACCCTATACCCTAAACCCTAACCCTAAACCCTAAATCCTAAAACCCTAAAAGCCTAAAATCTTAAAACCCTAAACCCTAATATCCTAAATCCTAAACCCTCACTCCTAAATATCCTAAATCCTAAACCCTCACTCCTAACCCTAAACACTAAACCCTAAAACCTAAAACCCAAAACCCTAAAACCCTAAACCCGAAACCCTATACCCTAAAACCCTAAAACCTAGGCCCAAAGCCTAAAAAACTAAAATCCTAAAACACAAAAACCATAAAACCGTAAACCAAAAACTTTAAAACCCAAAACCCTAAAATCATAAACCTGAACCCTTAAACCCTAAAACCCTAAAACCCTAAACCCTAAACCGTAAAACCCTAAACCCTAAACCCTAAACCCCAAAACGCTAAAACTATAAAACCCAAAACCCTAAACCCTAAACCTCTAAAACCCTGAACCCTAAAACCCTAAACCCGAAACCCTATACCCTCAAACCTAAAACCCAAAACACTAAACCATAAACCCTAACTATAAAACCTAAACCTAAAACTCCATAACCCTAAACCCTAAAACGTGAAACCCTAAAACTCTAAAACTCTAAATCCCTAAAACCCTAAAACCCTAAACCCTAAATCATAAACCCTAAAATCCTAAAACCCTAAACCCTAAACCCTAAAACCCTAAAATCCTAAACCCCAAACCCTGACCCTAAACACTAAACCCTAAACCCTAAAACCCTAAACCCTAAAACCATAAACGCCTAATCCCTAAACCCTAAACCCTAAATCCTAAAACGTAAAACCCTAAAACTCTAAAACTCTAAATCCCTAAAACCCTAAAACCCTAAACCCTAAACCCTAAACCTTAAATCCTAAACCCTAAAACCCTAAAACCCTAAATTCCTAAAACCCTAAATTCCTAAAACCCTAAACCCTAAACCCTAAAACCCTAAAATCCAAAACCCCAAACCTTGACCCTAAACACTAAACCCTAAACTCTAAAACCCTAAAACCCTAAAGCCATAAACGCCTAAACCCTAAACCCTAAACCCCTAATACCCTAAACGCTAAAAGCCTAAAACCCTAAACCTGTAAACCCTAAAACGTAAACCCTAAATCTAAAACCCTAAAACCCTAAAACCCTAAAGCCTAAAGCCCTAAAACCTTAAAACCTAAACCCTAACCTAAACCCTAAACCATAACCCTAAACCCTAAAACCCTTAGACCCTAAAACCCTACCCTAAACCTTTAGACCCTATGTAACGCCCGCCCCTTTTCACCGAAATCAGAGTCTATTTTTTTTTTGAAAATAACAAGTGACAAAGGGCGCGGACGTCACAACGCGAGTTAAATCCGAGCTTCTGAAGCCCGGCCCTTAACTGGCCAACCCTACGTGTGCGTGGAACGAAGTCCACGGAGAATGGTTCACATATAGAAGTAAGCTCGAGGAATATTAAATTAAATGCGGAATGATAATAGAGACTAACCTACAAATTTTAGATAGCAGGGAAGAAACATTCATTTAATTACCAAAATATCTCAAAATCATAATGTGTAAACTAACATCCAAAACATAGCATGTAATCTATAATATTACATTCCGACAAGCTAAGCTACTCAAATACATTTCCAAAATAAAGTTAAATAAACTAAGTAGCTCGCTTCCCCAAGCTCCTAAGCTTGGCTCCCATCGCGTCCTTCCGCTGCGCCATCTCCTGCGTCATCAGCTAGGGTAGAAGTAGGGCATTAGACAACGCGCCCAGTAGGACTCCGAGTAGGGCTAACACATGGATTGGTGATAACAAGCATACAAATAATAATATAATGAAAAACCATAAAATAAATGCCATGCCATGGGTGTCTATGTTATGAATCCCACCCATCATCCATACCATCATGATATCCCTATGTTTGCTTCTCGGTCGCCCCGACGGAGCATGGACTCCGGTTATATCTCAACATATCAAAATATCCACATGTTTGCTTTTCGGTCACCCCGACGGAGCATGGACTCCGGTTATATCTCAACATATCAAAATATCCGCATGACTGTTTTTCGGTCGCCCCGACGGAGTATGGACTCCGGTTCCTTTATTTTCCCGCCCATGCCATGCATGAGGTGTAGATGCGTTATGCTAAGTGATATATATATAATTCAATAGCCTTAATATAAAAGTCATAACTTAGCATATGATTCATAGTCTTGCATTATGCCATATAATATACATAAGTCATAATGTTAAAATCCATCATAAAACAAACCATATAATTTCCAAAATAAATCAAAGAAACCATCACATAATCCATGGCTTACAAAAAGGTAGGAATCCTACCGAATACAGACTAGCGTCCTTTTTCGTTTCCGTTTACGAATCCGGTCGCCGATCACGCACCGATTGCGATGTCCCGATACCTTATTATACATTACCAAATTAGTCCACATTTTAACCATTTAGGTCCACTAATCAGACCTTAGCGGGGTTCGGCCATACACCATGGCCGAACCTCACTAACAGGTTTGCGGGTCCCATTTAATCCATTAATTACCTTTACTTACATGAGTCTAAAAACTAGCCACCCTAGGCTTTATTTAACCATACATAAGTTTATTACTTTAAGCCCTTAAGTCCATGATCATCTTTCATGGGTTCTTAAACTTGGCCATTATTTACGGTTTTGCCACTACTCCTCCATGGTTAGGCTCTCATGTCACTTCTTCATTATTAGGCCCATAGTTGATCCATAATCTTGGATCCATTTATGACCCATCAACCATGACATAAAATTATTAAAAACAGCCCTTTATTTAATCTAATCCCCATCAATTAATCCATATGCATATACCTTAATCTTAGTCCATCAATTGGTTCACAAAATGGGTCCGTTTATGTCTCATTAACCATGACACAACAATATTAGAATTCAGCCATTTAATTAACCTAATCTCCATTCATTTAAACACATACATAACACCAAATTTAATCCATAAATTGATCCATAATTGGGTCATGGGTTCGGCCATATAGGCCGAACCCATGATGTTTCTTTCCCCATTTTTTTTTTGTCTACATACATCACTTAGTTCCATCACAAGTCTCTCCATTGAGAGAACCTAAACCATACATTCAATTCATCATTCCTTAATCATATTTAAGTCAATTAACTTAGCCACATTCCCATTACAACTATCAACATTAGGTTCACTTTGGTTCATCAACACCACTAACATTCCCCATTTACTTTTCCATTATTTTACACCCACTAAATCCACCATTTCATCACCATAGGGTTTGGCCATGCACCATGGCCGAACCCATGGTTCATGGTTCACTTTCATCCACCATTTTTGAGGCCATTGAAATCACCAATATTCCCCATGATTTTTTCCTCATTTAAATCCCTTTAAAAATCACTCACATTCATTCATTTAAAACCCTAAAATCATTAACCAACCTCCATGTATTCCATTCTTTAAAACCCTAAAAATCATACCTCACTTACCATGGGGTTCGGCCATACTACATGGCGAACCCTATGGCCCATGATTTCCTTCAAATCTTACATACATCCATGCTTAAAACAATTCTTAATACCAATGTCCTTAATGCATTTTTTTTTAACCTAATTTACCCATTAGGGTTTTGTCCATTTTTCATCCTTACTTCATCTTTTGCCCATAACACTTTGGCCACAACCAATCCAAGAAATGGATTCCATGCTCTCTCCTTAACCCTAAAAAAAATAACTTCTTGTTTAAGAATTACTTACAATCCGACATCTCCTCCGGTTTTTCTTCCTCCTCTTGGACTCCTTGGCCTTCTTTCTTCTTCTTCTCCTTGATCTTTGGGTCAAGATGCTTGACCAAGATGAAACCTCAACACTTGGGTTCGGCCAAGGTAGGGTTAGATTTGAGAGAGAGGGGAAGAATGGAGATGAGAAAGATGTCTCAAGGTCTTTGTCTTGAGGTGAGGGCCAAGTCTTGCTCTTTCTTCTCTTCTTCTTCTTTTCTCCTTAGCTTTCTTCTTCCTTGCTTCCTTGGTACAGGGGACGGTTTGAGAGGGCAAGAGAGGGAGGACGTGTGAAAGAGTTAGATGGAATGGAGAGAATGAGATGAAAAAGTAATCTCATCTCTTGGTTGCTTAAGATATACTCCACATTAACTCCTCCCACCAACCCACCTAAGATATTTTCCATGCTTTATGGTGGTGGTTGGGATAACCACCACCAAGCCAACGTTGGTGTGTTTGAAAATAAGATGGCTTTTGGTCTTCCATCTTTGACCACCTTTTTTATTAGCTTAATAAATTAATTAAATTGGATCATTAGGTTAAGTTAATTAATTTCCACTTTATCTCCTTTAATTCCTTGACTCCTCTCCATTACTTCACCCATGACCATAAACCCTAACCCTAGGCCCTAAACCCTAAACCCTAAAGCCCTAAAACCCTTAGACCTTAAACATAAAACCCTAAAACTGTAAACCCGCAAAACCCTAAACCCTAAACCCTAACACCGTAAAACCCTAAAACACTAAACACCAAAAACCGTAAACCCTAGCTGATGACGCGGGAGATGGCGCAGCGGAAGGGTGCGACAGGAGCCAAGCGTAGGAGCTTGGGAAAGCGAGTTGTTTAGTTTATTTAAGTTTTATGTTGGAAATGTAACTTGAATAGCTTAGCTCGTCAGAATGTAATATTTTAGATTACTTGCTATGTTTTGGATATTCATATTGGACATTGTAATTTTGAGGTATCTTAGTAATTAAATGAATGTTCTTCCCTGCTATCTAAAATTTGTAGGTTAGTCTTTATTATCATTCCGCATCTAATTTAATATTCCTCGAGCTTATTTCTATGTGTGAACCATTCTCCATGGACTTCGTTCCACGCACACGTAGGGTTGACCAGTTAAGGGCTGGGCTTTAGAAGCTTGGACTTAATTCGCGTCGTGACGTCCGCGCCCTTTGTCACTTTTTATTTAAAAAAAATAGACTCTGATATTTCGGTGAAAAGGGGCGGGCGTTACAGAAGAAACTAAGGGAACCATGGTTTCGGCTATGGAATGGCCGAAACCATGGGGTTCCATTTCGGGTTGAAAAGGTAGGCCAAATGGTTAGAAGGCCATGGATTTGAAATCCATTCAAGGAATAACAATGAGATGAACATAAAAGTAAGGTATTGTTCAAATCCGAAATATGGTTTTAGAGATTGAAAAATGGACAAGACCCTAACCTTTTTGGTGGGTAAGATAGGTTGTACAAATGAAGTTGTGATGATAAGGACTATATGTATACATGATTTATGGATGACCTTATGTATGTTAAATATAAGGAATAAATTTCATAAAGAAAATAATCAAGATCAAGGTTCGGCCTCTTGCATGGCCGAACCCTAATTTTTATGGGGATCATATGAGGACTCAAAAAGAGATTGGATGAGGTTCGGCCATGTTGTATGGCCGAACCCCATCAAATGACCTAAACTTGTTGTATGTGAATTTTTTAGAAAAACTCATCCTCAAGATGATATAAGATGAAAAGAGAGAACCATGGGTTTGGCCATGTTGTATGGCCGAACCCCATGGATAATTTTATGGATCTAGATATGTTTTAAATGATTAACTATGGACTATCAAGTTAAGAAATAAGAGGATGAAGAGGAGGAACCATGGGTTCAGCCATGCTGTATGGCCGAACCCCATGGACTTTTATGGATTTAAGTGTGTTTAAAAAATATAAATGACTAACTAAGGAGTATTAGATTAAGAAATAAAGAAATAAATGATGATTGACTCGGATTGGTTAAAATAAACAAGGACTAAAAAGGGGGTCAAAACTAAAGAGTGAGGTTCGGCCAAGTTGTATGGCCGAACCCCACTAATGAGTTTTGGTGGACATGAACACATCCTATAGCCGAACCCCATTGGGGGACTTAACCGGTTTAAGGACTATGATTGTAAATGGAAATAAACATGGGATGATGTAGGGGATGATGGAAATCAAATGGATCATCGATTTGATTTATTTATGTGTTAAATAAGGAAAAGGAGATTCGCAAAAGGGGTTTTGCAATTCGGTTTCGACATGATCATTGAACGTGACCGGCACAAAAACAACAAGGATATTATCTTGGACGTTGGTAGGAGTCCTACCTTGTTGAAAATCTTGGCCTATGTATATGAATGGTTTTTAATTCCATGTTTTGATGATCTATTTTTGTATCAAATGCTTATGTTTTAAGGATGTAATTTTCAATGCTATTATGTGTAATATGAAATAGCATGTTTGCACTCACATCTCATGCATGGCATGGGAGGGAACAAATGAGGGGATTCCACGCTCCATTCGGATATCTGATAAACAAACGTGGGGAGGGATCCGCATTGATTCCGACTGAGGAATGGTATATGAGGTTTGAAATGAAAGAGGAGTCCACGCTTCGTTCAATGGGACCGATAAGGCATACGTGGGGAGTCATGACAATGAATACCTTGATGTGGCTTGTACATCAAGAGGAATATCTATGTGTTTTGAGATATGTTTGATGGGTGAGAATTCATGGCATATGACACCCATGACATGGCATTGACTTAGCATGATTTTGACATTATGTATCTATTATGATTTTTATACTAATTCATGTGTTTGACCCTACTCGGAATACCTACTGGGTGCGTTGACTAACGCCCTACTTCTACCTTAGATGATGACACAGGGAATGAACAGAATGAAGGAGGCGAAAGGAGCCAAGCATAGGAGCTTGGATAATTTAGACTTACTTTATTTAAGTTTTTTTTTTGGACAATGTAATTTGAGTTATTCGCATTTTGGATATGGTTTGGTTATAATTTTGGACATTTGAACTTAAGTTAATTTATGTGATGGACTTCCTTGCTTAAAAATGGATAGGGTTAGTAACTTTAATCTCATATTAATTCCGTATTACGTTTGTTCCGCATGTATAGCCTTATTAAGTGTGAACTATTTTAGTGGACTTAGTCCACGCACACGTACGGTTGGCCAGTTAAGGGCCGAGCTTTGGAAGCTCGGACTTACCTTGCGATGTGGCGTCCCGCTCTCTCTCATTCTTTATTTAAAAAATAAATAAAAAATAAACTCTGATTTTGGGCGAGTGAAAAAGGGCGGGGCGTTACACCTAAAACCCTAAATCCTAAGCCCTAAAACCCAAAGACCCTAAAACCCGAAGACCTTTAACCCTAAAACCCTAAACCCTAAACCCTAACCCTAAAACATAGGCCCTAAACCCTAAAACCCTAAAACCTAAAACCCTAAAACTCTAAAACCCTAAACCCCTAAACCCTAAAACCCTAAAACCTTAAACCCTAAACCCTAAAGCCCTAAACCCTAAGACCCTAAAACATAAAACCATAAAACCATAAACCCACAAAACCCTACACCCTAAAACCTAAACCCCCAAAACCCTAACCACTAACACACTAAACCCCTACAACCCTATACCCTAAACCCAAAGACCCTAAAATCCTAAACCCTAAAACCCGAAACTGTAAACCCTAAAACCCAAAACCCTAAAACCCTAAAACCCTAAAACCCTAAACCCCTAAAACCCTAAACCCTAAACCCCAAACCCTAAAACCCTAAAACCCTCAACCTTAAAACACTAAACTGTAAATACAAAACCCTAAAACCGCCAACCCTTAAACCTAAACCCTAAACCCTAAATCCTAAACCCTAAACTCTAACCCTAACACCCTAAACCCCAAACCCTAAACCCCAACCCTGAACCCTAAACCCCAACCCTGAACCCAAAACCCTAAGCCCTAAAGCCCTAAAACCCTAAGACCCTAAAACATAAAACCCTAAAACCGTAAACCCACAAAACCCTAAACCCTAAACCCTATAACCTTAAAACCGTAAAACCATAAATCCGAAAACCCTAAAACCGTAAAACCATAAACCCTAAAACACTAAACGCCTAAAACCGCAATACTAAAACCCCAAACCCTAAACCCAAATACCCTAAAACCCGAAACCACTAAACCCTAAACCCTAAATCCCTAAACCCTAAAACCCTAAACCCTAAACCCTAAAACCCTAAAAGCCAAAACCCTAAAACCCTAAACCCCTAAAACCCAAAACACTAACCCTAAAACCCTAAAACCCTAAAACCATTAAAACCTAAACCCTCAACCCTAAACCCTAAACCCCTAAAACCCAAAACACTAACCCTAAAACCCTAAAACCATTAAAACCTAAACCCTCAACCCTAAACCCTAAACCCCTAAAACGGTAAACCCTAAAACCCTAAAATCCTGAAACCCTAAACCCTAATTCCTAAAACCCTAAACCCTAAAACTTGGCCCGAAACCCTAACACCCTAAAACCCTAAAACTCTAACACCCTAAAACCCTTCAACCCTAAACCCTAAACCCTAAACCATAAAACCCTAAAACCCTAAACCGTAAACCCTAAACCTAAAACCCAAAAACCGTAAAACTATATAAACATAAAACCCTAAACCCTAAAACTTTGAAACATTAAACCCTAAACCCTAAACGCTAAACCCTAAACCCCTACACCCCTAAACCCTAAAACACTAAACCCTAAACCATAAGCCGTAACCCTAAAACCCTTAACTCTAAAACCCTAAAACCCTAAACACTAAAACACTAAAACCCTAAACCCTAAATCGTAAACCCAAAACCCCAACACCCTAAAACCGCCAACAACCCTTAAACCCAAACCCTAAACCCTAAACCCAAAACCCCTAAACCCTAAAACAGTAAAACCCTTAAACCCTAAACCCGAAACCATAAAACCCAAAACCCTAAAACACTAAAACCCTTAAACCCTAAACCCTAAACCATAAAACCCTAAAACCCTAAACCATAAACCCTAAACCCTTAAACCCTAAAACCGTAAAACTATATAACAAAAAAACCCTAAACCCTACAACTCTGAAACACTAAACCCTAAACCCTAAACCCCTAAACTCTAAAACCATAAAACCCTAAACCCTAAAACCCTAAAACCCTTAATTCTAAAACCCTAAAACCCTAAACCCTGAAACACTAAACCATAAACCCTAAGCGCTAAACCCTAAACCCCTACACCCCAAAACCCGAAAACCCTAAACCCTAAACCATAAGCCGTAACCCTAAACTAAAACCCTAAAACCCTAAAACCCTTCATTCTAAAACCCTAAAACCCTAAACCCTAAAACACTAAAACCCCAAACCCTAAATCGCAAACCCTAAACCCCTAAAACCCTAAAACCGCCAACAACCCTTAAACCCAAACCCTAAACCCTAAACCCTAAACTCTAAAAGCCAAAACCCTAAAACCTAAACCCTAAGACACTAAAACCCTTAAACCTTAAACCCTAAACCATAAAACCCAAACCCTAAAACACTAAAAGCCTTAAACCCTAACCCATAAACCATAAAACCCTAAAACCCTAAACCGTAAACCCTAAACCCTTAAACCCTAAAACCGTAAAACTATATAACAAAAAACCCCTAAACCCTACAATTCTAAAACACTAAACCCTAAACCCTAAATGCTAAACCCTAAACCCTAAACCCCTAAACTCTAAAACCATAAAACCCTAAACCCTAAACCCTAAAACCCTAAAACTCTTAATTCTAAAACCCTAAAACACTAAAACCCTACCCTAAATCATAAACCCTAAACTCCTAAAACACTAAAACCCTAAAACCACCAAAACACAAACCCTAAACCCTAAACCCTAAAGCCCTTAAACCCTAAACCTTAAACCATAAAACCCTAAAACCGTCAAACTATATAACAATAAAACCCTAAACCCTAAGACTCTGAAACACTAAACTCTAAACCTAAACCCTAAACGCTAAACCCTAAACCCTAAACCCCTAAACCCCTAAACCCTAAAACCCTAAAACCCTAAACCCTAAACCCTAAACTCTAAATCCTAAACCCTAAAACCCTAAAACCCTAAAACCCTTAACTCTAGAACACTAAAACCCTAAACCCTAAACCTTAAACTCTAAAACACTAAAACACTAAACCCTAAATCGTAAACCCTAAACCCCTAAAACCCTAAAACCCTGGAACCGCCAACAACCCTTAAACCCAAACCCTAAACCCTAAACCCTAAACTCTAAAAGCCAAAACCCTAAAACCTAAACACTAAAACCTAAACCCTAACCCTAAACCCTAAACCCTAAACCCTAAACCCTAAACCCAAACCCTAAACCCTAAAATGCCAACCCCTAATATCCAAAAACCCTAAACCCTAAACCCAAAACCCTAAGACCTTAAACTATAAAACCATAAAACCGTAAACCCACAAAACCCTAAACCCTAAACCATAAACCCTAAAACCCTAAAACCCTAAAACCCTCAGACCCTAAAACATAAAACCCTAAAACCGTAAACCCACAAAACCCTAAACCCACAATCCTAATACCCTAAACCCTAAATCCTAAAGCCCTAAAACACTAAGACCCTAAAACATAAACCATAAAACCGTAAACCCACAAAACACTATAAAACACTAAAACCCTAAACCCTAAATCGTAAACCCTAAACCACTAAAACCCTAAAACCCTAAAACCGCCAACAACCCTTAAACCCAAACCCTAAACCCTAAACCCTAAACCCTAAAAGCCTAAACCCTAAAACCTAAGCCCTAAACCTTAAACCCTAAACCCTAACCCTAAACCCTAAACCCTGAACCCTAAAACCCCAATCCCTAATATCCGAAAACCCTAAACCCTATACCCTAAACCCCAAACCCTACGACCCTAAACTATAAAACCCTAAAACCGTAAACCCACAAAACCCTAAACCCATAACCCAAATCACTAAAGCATAAACCCTAAACCCTAAGACCCTAAGACCCTAAAACATAAAACCCTAAAACCGTAAACCCACAAAACCCTAAACCCTAAAGCCTAAAATCCTAAACCCTAAAGCCCTAAAACCCTAAGACCCTAAAACAAAAAACCATAAAACCGTAAACCCAAAAAAGCCTACACCCTAAACCCTAAAACGCTAACACCCTAAACACTAAAACACTAAACCCCTAAAACCCTATACCCAAAACCCAAAGACCCTAAAACCCTAAACCCCTAAACCCTAAATTGTAAACCCTAAAACCCAAAACCCTAAAACACTAAAACCCTAAACCCCTAAAACCCTAAACCCTAAAACCCTCAACCTTAAAACACTAAACCCTGAATACTAAATCCTATACTGCTAAAACCCTAAAACCACCAACCCTTAAACCTAAATCCTAAAGCCCTAAACCCTAAACTCTATACCCTAACACCCTAAAGCCCAAACCCTAAACCCTAACCTTGAACCCTAAACCCTAAATCCTAAAGCCCTAAAACCCTAAGACCCTAAAACATAAAACCCTAAAATCGTAAACCCACAGAACCCTAAACCCTAAACCCTAAAACTCTAAAACCGTAAAACCCTAAACCCTAAAACCGTCAAGCCCGAAATCCTAAAACAATAAATGCCTAAAACCACGACAACTAAAACCCTAAACCTTAAACCACAAGACCCCAAAACCCGAAACCACTAAAGCCTAAACCTTAAAACCCTAAACCCTAAAACCCTAAAAGCCAAAACCTAAAACAATAAAAGCCAAAACCCTAAACACATAAAACCCTAAACACTTACTCTAAAACACTAAAACCCTAAAATCCTAAAACCGTTAAAACCTAAACCCCTAAAACCGTAAACCATAAAACCCTAAAATCGAAAACCCTAAAACCCTAAAACCTGGCCCAAAACCCTAATACCCTAAAACGCTAAAATCGAAAACCCTAAAACCCTAAACCCTAAACCATAAAACCATAAAACCGTAAAACTATATAACCATAAAACCCTAAACGCTAAAACTATGACACACTAAACCCTAAACCCTAAACACTAACCCTAAACCCCTAGACCCCTAAACCCTAAAACCCTAAAACCGTAAACCCTAAACCATAAACCGTAAATCCTAAATCCTAAAACCCTAAAACCCTTAATTCTAAAACCCTAAACCCTAAACCCTAGAACACTAAAACCCTAAACCCTAAACCCCTAAAACCCTAAAACCGTCAACAACCCTTAAACCCAAACCCTAAACCCTAAACTTGAAACCCCTAAACCCTAAAACCCTTAAACCCTAAACCCTAAACCCTAGCCATAAAACCCTAAAACCCTAAACCCTAAACCCTTAAACCCTAAAACCGTAAAACTATTAAACACAAACCCTAAAGCCTAAACCCTAAACCCCTAAACTCTAAACCCTAAACCCTTAAACCCTAAAACCCTAAAATCCTAAAACCCTAAACCCTAAACTAAAACCCTAAAACCCTTAATTCTAAAACTCTGAAAACCTTAACCCTAAACCCTAAAATACTAAAACCCTAAACCCTAAATCGTAAACCTAAACCCCTAAACCACTAAAACCCAAAAACCACCAACAACCGTTAAATACAAACCCTAAACCCTAAACCCCCAAACTCTAAACCCCTAAACCCTAAAACCTTAAAACCCTTAAACCCTAAACCCTAAACCATAAAACCCTAAAACCCTAAACCGTAAATCCTAAAAACTAAAACCCCAAAACCGTAAAACAATATAACCATAAAACCGTAACCCCAAACCCTAAACCCCTAAACCCCTAAACCCTATAACCGTAAAACCCAAAAACCCAAAAACCCTTAACTCTAGAACCCTAAAACCCTAAACCCTAAAACATTACACTAAACCCTAAACCCTCCCTAAACCATAACCCTAACCCTAAACCCTAAACCCTAAACCCAAAACCCTAAACCCTAAAACCCCAGCCCCTAATATCCTAAAACCCTAAACGCCAAACCCTAAGACCCTACACTATAAAACCCTAAAATCGTAAACCCACAAAACCCTAAACCCTTAACCCAAATCACTAAACTCTAAACCCTAAAGCCTAAAACCCTAAAACGCTAAGACCCTAAAACATAAAACCCTAAAACCGTAAACCCACAAAATCCTATACCGTAAACCCTAAAACCCTAAAACCCTAAACCCCAAATCACTAAACCCCTAAAACCCTAAACCCTAAAACCCTAAACCCCAAACCCTAAGACACTAAAACCCTAAACCCCTAAACCCTAAACCCTAAATCCTCAGACCCTAAAACCCTAAACCCTTAAACCCTTAACACCTTAAACCCTAAACCCTAAACCCTAAAACCCCAAACCATAAAACCCTAAAATCCCCTAAACTCTAAACCCTAAAACCCTAAACACTAAACCATAAACCCTAAAACCTTAAAAACCTAAACCATAAAACCCTAAACCCTCAACCTCTAAAATCGTAAACCCTAAAACCTTAAACCCTAAACACTAAAACCCTATACCCTAACCCTAAACCCTAAACCCTAAAACCCTAAAACACTAAAACCCGAAAACCTAAGACCCTAAAACCCTCAAAACTAAAACCCTAAAACCCTAAACCCTAAACCCTAAACCCTAAACCCTAAACCCTAAACCCTAAAACCCTAAGACCCTAAAACCCTAAAACCTTTAGCCCTAACCCTAAAACCTAGGCCCTAAACCCTAAAACCCTAACACCTAAAACCCTAAAACTCTAAGACCCTAAAACCCTAAAACCGTAAAATCGTAAACCCTAAACCATAAACCATAAACCCAAAATCCTAAACCCAAAAATCCTAAAACTTTTAAACCCTAAAACTATAAAACCATAAAACCCTAAACCCTAAAACTTTAAAACCCTAAACCCTAAACCCTAAACCCTAAACACTAAACCCTAAACCCTAAACCCATAAAACCAAAAACCCGAAACCCTAAAACCCTAAAGCGTAAATCCTAAACCCTAAACCCCTAAAACCCTAAAACCACCAACCCTTAACCCTAACCCTAGCCCTAAACCCTAAACCCTAAAGCCCTAAAACCCTAAGACCCTAAAACATAAAACCTAAGACCCCAAACCCAAACCCTAAACCCTAAACCCTAAAACCCTAAACCCCTAAACCCTAAAACCCTAAAACCCTAAACCCTAAACCCTAAAACCCTAACCCTAAGCCCTAAACAAAAAATCCTAAACCCTGAAATCCTAAAACCATAAAACCCTAAAATCCTAAAACCATGAAACCCTAAACCCTAAAACTTTAAAAACCTAAACCCTAAACCCCAAACCCTAAACCCATAAAACCCTAAACCCTAAACCCATAAAACCCAAAACCCTAAACCCTAAATCCTAAACCCTAAACCCTAAAACCCTAAAGCCACCAATCCTTAACCCTAGCCCTAAACCCTAAAACCCTACAGCCCTAAACCCTAAAACATTGAACCGTTAAAACCCTAAACCCTAAACCCAAACACCCTAAAACCCTAAACCGCTAAACCCTAAACCCTAAAACCTAGGCCCTAAACCCCAAGCCCCTAAAACCCTAAACCCGAAACCCCAAACCCCTAAAACCCTAAAACCGCCAACCCTTAAACCTAAATCCTAAACCCTAAAACCCTAAACCCTAAACCCTAAACCCTAACCCTAGACCCTAGACCCTAATCCCTAAAGCCCTACAACCCTCAGCCCCTAAAACATAAAACCCCAAACCCTAAACCCTAATACCCTAAAACCCTAAACGCTAAAGCACTAAAACTCTAAAACCGTCAACCCTAAAACCTAAACACTCAAACCTAAAACCCTAAAATCGTAAACCCTAAACCCTAACCCTAAAACCTAAGCTCTAAACTTTAAACCCTAAACCTAAAACCCTAAAACTCTAAAACCCGAAACCCCTAAACCCTAAAACCCTAAAACCTAAAACCCTAAACCCTAAAACCCTAAAACCCTAAACAATAAACCCTAAACCCTAAAACCCTAAAACCCTAAAACCCTCAAACTTTAAAACCATAATACCCAAAACCCTAAACCTCTAAAGCCCTAAAACCCTAAACCCTAAACCCCAAAACTAAAACCTAACACCTAAACACTAAACCCTAAACCCTAAACCCATAAAACCCAGAAACCCTAAAGCCCTAAACCCTAAACCTTAAACCCTCACCCTAAACCCTAAACCATTAACCCAAAACCCTAACACCCTAAAACCCTAATGCACTAAAACCCTAAACCCTAACCCCTAAACCATTAAAACCCTAAAACCTATAACCTAAACTGTAATGATCCGACCCGATATTTTGGAGTTTTGGGGTCTTGGTAGCAGTGGGGAAAGTGTGGGCCACGTGTTGGGTCCTGGTTCGCCAGATTTTGAGTTCGGACACTCGAAAGGCACTTTGGTAATTTTGAATCATTGAATATTTTACCATGTAAAAAGTTTGAAAATCACACGTTATCTTCCTCGATGTTCGACGTTTGATTTTTAATGAGTTTTAAAAAAAAAAAAAAAAACCCAAACCCTAAACCTAACCCCCTCCATTAAAGTCTCATTTTCGGCAGTACTGTAGCATATAGCTACAGTGCCACCGCAACCAACCCACCTGCTTCTTCTCCTTTCTTCTTTCATCTCCTTCTTACAAAAACCCTAAAATCTCTAACCCTAGCCGCCGCCGCCGCCCCAGCTCTCTCTCTCTCTCGTTCTTTCTCTCTTTCTCTTCCTCTCTTCCCCGTCCAGAAACCCTAATCCTTCCGCCGCAACATCTCTACCCTCTCTTCTCATCTTCTCCTTCCTCCTCCTTTCATCAAACCCTAGCTCTCCTTTCCCTCTCCTTTAGCCGCCGCCGCCCCTTGTCTCTTCTCCCCTCTTTGCATCGACCCTCTTTCTGCCATCTCCTCTCATTTCTCTTTCAGCCGTCTGCAACCCGTCTCCAAATCGGCTGTTCTGCTATTTTTCTTCCGGTTGGGTTTTCCATCCTCCACCTTCGCTCCGTCGACTTCCGCCCAAATCGTAGGTCTTCAGCCCTCCCTTGTCGCCGCCCGAGCCCGGATCTCAGTTGGAATCAGGTGCCTCCTTCCTCCTTTCTCTCTAGTTTTCCTCTTTTTTTTCTCTTTCTCTTCCTTTCCCTGTTTTCTGGCTGGTTACTGAGCCAACTAGGTCGAGCCACCGAGTTGACTCAGTTGGGTTCAGTTCTGGGCCAAGCAGACCAGGCCCAGTTCCCAGTGTTGGGCCCGAGTTCCAGGCCCAGTTTCAAACTAGACCCAATTTAGCCCAAGCCCAGTAGCTCATGGCCCAGTTTGTTTCGGGCCCGGCCCATTTTCAGGCCCGACCCGTTTCGGCCCAGTTTCGGGCCAGACCCAATTTCAAACCCAGTCTCCAGTTTTGGGTTCAGTTTTGAGCCCGGCCCAAGTTTAGACCCAGTTTTCAGTTTCGGGCCCATTTCAGTCCGGTTTGGACCCGACTCGCTTTCGGGCCCGTTTGTAGCCCAGACTTAGTTTGACCCGTTTTGCCCGGTTACTTATCCTTGTGTTCTCGTTTCAACAGACTGAGCTCCTTCAACCCCCGGACTCGTTTTCTCGCATTGGATTTCAAAGACACACACAGGTGAGGGAACTCATCATCGCTTTTAGCATGCATCTATGCATCTTACCTCTCTATCAAATGTGCGGGTACGGAATACGGCGAATGGGGGTCATCGGTGTTATGAGCCACTCGGCAAGGGAACTGTTTATACCATTATTTGGCGGGCCCCCACATCCGGGTGTATTCGTATCCGATGCCCACAGAGGCATATATGAATTGATTAATTGATGTCATAATTGATTGATTGTGTGGCGACATGATCAGAGTTTATTTTGGTTGATAATATGTTAAAATGTCAGCATGTGAATATGTGATATGTGGTGGTATATGTTTGATCATGGTGTGATGTAATCTGGTGATAAAATGCCATATGACTATATGATGATCAGTTTGGATGGCTAGACATTATAACATGCTTGGATGTTAACATCCCAACCCGTGATAGATAATGATATATATGCATCTGATTATTATACAATGAACTATGTTAATAGTATGTGTAGCGGTATCTGTGCATGCATATAGCTAGCATATGTGGGATGCCGGTGCGGCATGGGTACTACGCCACGTCAGGATCTAGAGACTCCCCCTAGCTTGTCGGGTAGTTAGGGTACGGATGTTATGTGGGACCGCACAGTGGACGCGTGGTTGGGATTCAGACTCCCTTGTGGTTAGAGATGGGTAGTCATAACCCCTTGCATGGATCAAATGGTCGGTCTGTCTTGTATTTCCCGGACGTACCTATGAGAGAGGCATAATCCGATTTAGAGAACAAGGTGCCTTGAGTCCCAGATAAGGACTAATTGGGAAGTAATTATGTTGACCCTAGATAGGCCGTCAGGCTGAATGTTGGTCCACCCAAGGTAACCTTAGAAGTCCCTTGAGGTTTCGATACCCGTATGTGTGACGGGTGAGGTGATCCCTAGATGACCGAGTAGGCTGAGGAGGTGCTCGCCTAGGTCGAGGGACGATACGGTGAGAGACAGCTCCCGCTGGTATGGTTTGTGATTCCCCGGATGACTGAGTAGGCTGAGGATGTGCTCGCCCGCTCATTGATCGAGGGTTGGTGCGATGTGATGTGATGAGATATTCCAGGCTAGGACACCTGTATGGTGGGGACAGCCTGTGGTGCGATGTGGTAGTGTGTTTACCCGCGGTTATGGTATTGGGGTTCATTGTTGAGACTTGTGTTGTGGGTGTTGACTCACCAGGAGTTTATGGGTACTTAACGAGTGAGTTTGGCCGACTCACTCGGTAGAAGACCTATAGAATTCTGTAAGAGGTGGGTACATCAGTCGTGTGGAGACTAGCACATAGGGTCCAAGGTTATGGGTTTGACTATCGAGACTCTAGTGCTTGGTTGATGAGATCATAGATGAGTTTGGTTGGCAGTTCGTTGAGGATTGGTGATGTAGTGGCTCCCGTGTGGTAATCAGTTTGGGACCCTAGTGAGTCCGATTCTTGAGTTGGTCGTAGTATGTGTGCGGGTTGTTATGAGAGGGTCATAGGTCTAGTTGAGGACTAGAGACCCCGATCTGACTGAGGCTCAGTCTGCTTAACCGTGGATGGGTGGACTGTTGCGGTTGGGCACATAAGGGAGTTGCATTCGGTTGGTTAGAGGATGTCTTAGAGGCCCGGCTGACGTGGGCCTATGTGGTAGGGGTAGGGCACCCGTTTGTATGGCTATGCATGTAGACGTCGTAGACATTGATATGTCCATATGATTATGTGCAGTGTATGCTTGATGACTTATGATGCATGTGTTACCCTCACTGGGCATGTAGAGCTCACCCCCTTGCCTCACAGGTACTTCATAGAGGGAAGGTTGGCGGGACCCTCAGTTGGACGTTGGGCATAGAGTTGCAGTTTCCTAATTTGTAAAGGTCCCATCCTGTAATTGAGGACTTTCTAATGTATTGGAATTATGTGTACATTTCATTAAGTGGGATGAATGTAATCATGGGATGATGCTATAATTTCTAATCATAATTGATGCTTACGGTTTTTTATATTTACTGGTGGATTGCTATGGTTAGTATCCGAAATTGTATTGGATTGTTTTTAAGAGTTTGGATCAGTTTAACATGCCCGTAGCGGGACGTGTCGTTACATAAACCCTAAAATCGAAACACTAAACCCTAAAACTTAAGCCCATAAAACCGTGAAACCCTAAAACCCTAAACCCTAAATCCTAAACCCTGAAAACCCAAAAACCCTAAACCCCTGAAACCCCAACCCCTAAAACCCTGAAACCCTAAACCCTAAACCCCTAAAACCCAAAACCCCTAAAATCCTAAACCCTAGAACCCTAAAATCCTAAACCCTAAACACAAAAACCCTAAACCCTAAACCCTAAACCCTAGACCCTAGACCCCAATCCCTAAAGCCCTAAAACCCTCAGCCCCTAAAACATAAAACCCCAAACCCTAAACGCTAAAAGCACTAAACTCCTAAAACCCTAAACCATAAACGCAAAACCCTAAACCCTAAACCCCTAAGCCCTAAACCCTAAACACAAAAACCTTAAACCCTAAACCCTAAAACCCTAAAACACAAAACCTTAAAACCCTAAACCCTAAAACCCTAAAACCCTAAACCCTTAGTCCTAAAACAATCCCTAAACATTAAAACACTAAATTAAATCTTAAACCCTAAACCCCTAAAACCCAAAAACCGCCAACCCTTAAACCTAAACCCAACACCCTAAGCCCTAAAGCCGATACCCTAAAACCCTAAACCCTAAACCCTAACCCTAGAACCTAAACCCGAAACCCTAAAACCCTAAAATCCTAAACCCTAAAACCTTAAAACCCAAAAACCCTAAACCATAAACCCTGAACCATAAAACCCTAAAACCGCAAACCCTAAACCCTAAACCCTCATACCCTTACCCCCTAAAACCCTGAAACCGTAAACCCTAAACCCCTAAAACCCAAAACCCCTAAAATCCTAAACCCTAGAACCCTAAAACCCTAAAACACTAAACCATATCCTAAACCCAAGAACCCTAAAACCCTAAACCCTAAAACCCTAAAACCCGAGAACCCTAAACTGTAAGCCCTAAACCGCAAAAACCATAACCCAAAACCCTAAACCCTAAAACCCTTAACCCTAATATCCTAAAATCCTAAAATCCTAAAACCCTAAACCCTAAAAACCTATACCCCTAAAACCGAACCCCTAATATCCTAAAACCATAAACCCCTAAAACCCTAAAACCCAAAAACCTAAACCCTAAACCCTAAAACCTAAACCCTAAACCCTAAACCCTAAACCCTAAACACTAAACCCCAAGCACTAAACCCAAAAACCCTAAAACCCAAAACCCTAAACCTTAAACCATAAATCCTAAACCCTATACCCCAAACCCTAAACCCTAAACCCTCAACCCTAAACTCCTAAAACCCTAAAACCTAAACCCTAAAACAATAAAACCCGAAAACCCTAAACCCTACAACCATAAACCCCTAAAACCCTAAACCGTAAAACCGTAAAACCCTAAGACCCTAAAACCCTAAATCCTAAAACCTTAAACCCTAAAATCCTAAACCCTAAAACCTAAACAATAAACCCTAAACCCGAAACAGCTAAAACCCTAAGACCCTAATACCCTAAAACCCAAAACCCTAAAACCCTAAAACCTAAAACCTAAACAATAAACCCTAAACCCTAAACAGCCAAAACCCTAAACCCTAAATATCTATTCACCAAGAACCCTAAACCCCAACATCCTAAAACCCTAAACCCTAAAACCCTAAAACTCTAAATCCCTAAACCCTAAAACTAGAAAACCCTAAACTCTTAAACCGTACCCTAAACCATAAAACCCTACCCTAAACCCTAAAACCCTAAAACCCAGAGCCTAAAAGCCTAATGCTAAACCCTAAGCCCTAAAACCCTAAAACCCTAAAACCTGAAATCCTAAAACCTTAAACCCTAAACCCTAAACCCTATATCCTAAACCCAAAACCCTAAACCCCTAAAACCATAAAACCTAAACCCTAAACCCTATTAAACCCTAAAACCCCAAAACCAAAACCTTAAAACCTAAACACCAAACCCTAAACCCTAAACCCTAAACACCAAACCCCAAACCCTAAACCCTATTACCTAAACCCTAGACCCTAACCCCTAAAACCATAAACCCTAAAATCCTACAACCCTAAACACCAAACCCCAAACCCTAAACCCTATTACCTAAACCCTAGACCCTAACCCCTTAAACCATAAACCCTAAAATCCTACAACCATAAATCCTAAACCCCAAAACTCTAAAACCCTAACACCCTAAAACCCAAAACCCTAAACCCGAAATCCAAAAACCCTAAAACCCTAAACCCAAAATCCTAAAACCTAAAACCTAAACCCTAAACCCCTAAAACCCTAAAACCTAAACCCTAAAAACCATTAACCTAAACCTTAAAGCCTAAAGCCTAAAGCCTAAACCCTAAAACCCAAAACCGAAAACCATAAAACCCTAAACCCTAAACCCTGAACCCTAAAACCCTATACCCCTAAAACCTTAAACCCTAACATTCTAAAATCCTAAAACCCTAAACCCTAAACCCTAAAACCATATAACCCTAAAACCCCAACCCCTAATATCCTAAAACCCTAAACCCTAAAACCCTAAATCCTACCCTAAAACCCCAAAGCCCTAAACCCTAAATTCGAAACCCTAAAACCCTAAAACATTAAAACCCTAAATCCTAAACCCTAAACCCTAAACCTCCAAAACACTCAACCCTCAAACCAAAACCCTAAACCCTAAACCCTTAACAATAAACCCTAAACCCTATACCCTACACCCTACACCCTACACCCTAAACCCTAAACTCCTAAAACCATAAAACGTAAACCCTAAACCCTATTAAACCCTAAAACCCCAAAACCAAAACCTTAAACCCTAAACCCTAAACCCTAAACCCTAAACCCTAAACACCAAACCCTAAACCGTAAACCCTATTACCTAAACCCTAGACCCAAACCCTAAAACCATAAACCCTAAAATCCTAAAACCCTAAACCCTAAAACTCTAAAACCCTAAAACCCAAAACCCTAAATCCGAAATCCAAAAACCCTAAAACCCTAAACCCAAAACCCTAAAACCCTAAAACCCTAAAGCCCTAAACCCTCAACCCTAAAACCTAAACCCTAAACCCCTAAAACCCTAAAACCTAAACCCTAAAACCCTTAAACCTAAACCTTAAAGCCTAAACCCTAAAGCCTAAATCGTGAAACCTAAAACCCAAAAACCCGAAAACCATAAAACCCTAAACCCTAGACCCTAAAACTCTACACCCCTAAAACCCTAAACCCTAATATCCTAAAACCCTAAACCCTAAACCTAAAACCCAAAGACCCTAAACCCTAAACCCTAAAACCCTAAAACATTAAAACCCTAAAACCTAAAGCCTAAACCCCTAAAATCCTAAACCAAAAAACCTAAACCCTAAAACCCTAAAACCTAAAACCCTAAAACCCTAAAACCCTAAACCCTAAAACCCTAAAACATTAAAACCCTAAACCCTAAATCCTAAACCCTAAACCTCTAAAACCCTAAAACCCTAAAACCTAAGCACTAAACCCTAAACCCTAAACGCATAAAACCCTGAAACCCGAAAACCCTTAACCTTAAACCCGAAACCCTCACCCTAAACCCTAAATCATTAACCCTAAATCCTAAACACTAAAGCCTATACCCTAAACCCTAACACTCTAAAACCCTAAAACACTAAAACCCTAAACCCTAACCCCTAAACCCCTAAAACACTAAACCCTAAAACCTAAACCCATAAAACCCTGAAACCCTAAACCCTAAATCCTAAACCCTTAAACCTAAAACCCAAAAACCCTAAACCCTAAACCCTAAATCCTAAACCCTAAAACCCCAGACCCCAAACCCTAAACCCTAATACCTAAACCCTTGAAACCCAAAACCCTAAAACCTTGAAACCCTAAACCCTAAGGTCCTAAAGCCTGAAACTCCTAAAATCCTAAACCCTAAAACCCTAAAACCCTAAAAACCCTAAAACCCTAAACCCTATCCTGAAACCTAGAACCCTAAAACCCTAAACCCCTAAACCCTAAAACCCTAAAACCCTAAACCGTAAGCCCTAAACCCCGAAAACCCTAAAACGCTAAACCCTAAAACCCTATACCCCTAAAACGCTAAACCCTAATATCCTAAAATCCTAAAACCCTAAACCCTAAACCCTAAAACCCTATACCCTTAAAGCCTAACCCCTAATATCCTAAAACCCTAAACCCTAAAACCCTAAACTCCTAAAACCCTAAAACCTAAAACCCTAAACCCTACAACCCTAAAACCCTATACCCTAAACCCTACAACCCTAAAACCCTAAGACATTAAAACCCTAAACCCTAAGTCTCTAAAACCCTAAAACCCTAAACCTTAAAACCTAAACCCTAAAACCTAAGCCCTACACCCTAAACCCATAAAACCTTGAAACCCTAAAACCCTAAACCCTAAACCCTCACCCTAAACCCTAAATCCTAAACGCTAAACCCTATACCCTAAACCCTAACACCCTAAATCCCTAAAACACTAAAACCCTAAACCCTAAAAGCTAAACCCTAAAACCTAAACCCATAAAAACCTGAAACCCTAAAACCCTAAACCCTAAACCCTAAAACCCTAAAACCCAAAAACCCTAAACCCTAAACCCTAAAACCCTAAAACCTAAAACCCCAAACCCTAAACCTTAAACCCTAATACCTTAAACCCCTAAAATCCCAAACCCTAAAACCCTGAAACCCTAAACCCTAAAGCCCAAAAACCTTAAACCCCTAAAATCCTAAACCCTAAAACCCTAAACCCTATCCTAAACCCTAAAACCCTAAACCCTAAACCCTAAACCCTAAACCCTAAACTATAAAACCATAAAACCCTAAAACACTAAAACCCTAACCCTAAGCCCTAACCCCTAAAACCCTAAGACCCTAAAACCTTAAACCCTATGCCCTAAACCCCGAAAACCCTAAAACCCTAAACCTTAAGACCTAAACCCTAAAACGTTAACACTAAACCCTAACCCTAAACCCCTTAAACCATAAAACCCTAAACCCTAAAACCCTATACCCCTAGAACCCTGGACCCCTAAACCCTAACCCCTAAACCCTAAACCCTAAACCCGAATACCCTAAACCCTAAAACCATAAACCCCTAAAACCCTAAACCCTAAAACCCTAAAATCCTAAGACCCTAAAACCCTAAAATCCTAAACCCTAAAATCCGAAACCCTAAAACCTAAACAGCTAAAACCCTAAACCCTAAAACCTAAACAATAAACCCTAAACCCTAAACAGCTAAAACCCTAGACCCTAAAGCCTAAACAATAAACCCTAAACCCTAAACAGCTAACACCCTAAACCCTAAACAGCTAAAACCCTAAACCCTAAACCCTAAAACCCTATTGTTGGCCTAAAAGTTAAATCTGCCTCTCTTGAGTCAGACTGAGTTATCAATTCCGTGACTGTGTCCAATTGAGTCTTGAGTTGTCAATTTCTTTGACTAAGTCATGACCGTCTACGTGTCTAAGACATCAACTCTGGAAGACATGCACAGTCAAACCAAGCTTCAAGCTCCAAAAGACACGTTGTTTGGAAAGCTCGCACCAACATCGGAAGAACTCCTTTAATGCTAACCATCACAGGTATATGGACCATAGGACTTACCTAGAAACCTTAGAAGTCTTTTTGGTTAAAATTGGAATAATACAAACAGGGTTTCTAAGTCCACTCTCTGCCCTGTGGAGAGCTCTTGCAATCTACCAAATATCTTCATATTTTCATGTGTCCTTGCAATCTAAAATGTTCATTATCGTTAAATCTAACTGATTGCATAGAATACTCATGAGTTCTCCACCATGTCCACGTTTTTAACAAAATCTCAAGTTTCCAACACTTAGTGAAAACTGGTTTTTTTGGGCAACTCGGAACTTCAGAGAACATTGTCTTGGAACGTCCAAGCATATACCTTCGGACGATCTGTGTGAGTTGTTCAGATGTTCCGAACCATTGAATTCCAGGGTTCCTCGGATGTTCTGAACAAAACACTTCTGATGATCCGAAGTTATCCGTTGCAAGGTCAAAATAACTGTTGTAATATGACCATTGGGAATCCGACTGTTGCAACCTCGGAAGGTCTGAGACCCATCTTCCGAAGGTCTGAGACCCATCTTCCGAAGGTACGAAGATAGATCCGTTGGAACTTTTCTAGCCTACAAAAGTAAGGCTTTTTGGAGAGGAAATGTTTGATGACTTGAGCCCAATTTTTCCATACACTCTTTCAAGCCTTCAAACAACTTCTAAAGCTTATATACTCCATAGTGAAACACTCAAAGCTTTGCATCTTAATCTCAAACACATTCAAAGCTCTCATAGGCATATCTCGAGCATCTTATGCTCTAAGTTGAATGTGTTAAGTGGAGATTCTTTCTAGGGTCTTAATCCTCATAGGAAAACTTTTATCTACCCTAGACCTCTTTGCTATCATCTTGGTTGGACTTCATTGGAGTATTTACATCAAGCCAAGAAGAAGAGGACATTCAAGAACAAGCCCAAGCTACTTCAAGTAAGTCAAGGCTAAGTTCTTGGTATATTCAAAGCACAACTTCTTTCTATTACTTGTGAATTATTGTAAAGGGTTGGTGTAACCCTATTGGCTTTCAAGAGAGGTGTTCTCTTGGTTATTAGGTCGATCTACACCCATGAAGTAAATCAAGCTTTGTAATTAGTTTCTTCTCCACCCATGAAGGAGAAGGTTAGTGAAATCCTCAAGTGGTGTACTTGAGGCATGGATGTCGGCAAGGTTGCCGAACCACGTAAAAATCATTGTGTCACAATTCTCCATCTCTTCTCATCTCCTTCACCTTATTTTGTGCACTTATTTTAGCTCATATCTTATTGCACACATAATTTGCTTAAACATAATCTTGCTTGTAAATCACATTTAGAATATTAATTGAACAAATTTGTATTGATTAATCATTAAAGTGCCCAATATTTAAATTGATTTTAAAATTCCCCAATAGTCCTATTCACCCCCCTCTAGGACTATTCTAGATATTTGGCTAGCTTGACCAAGTGGTATCAGAGCAAGGACTCTTGCTATTTGACTTAACCGTATAAGAGTAGATCTTTCAAGCTAGAAATGTCTAAGGGAGATTGTATGGTCGTGATATGTCCTCCAATACTTGATGGCTCTAACTACGCCATTTGGAAAGCCAAAATGAAAATGCACTTAATGATAATGGATGGAGCTCTATGAGAAATAATCTTATTTGGATGGACTAAACCTTCTAAGATTTACTCTCATACAATGATATTGAAAAGAGTATGCATTCGGTAAATGCTAATTTCCTCAATGCGATACTTTGTGCCGTTTCACCAAATATCTTAGAGAATATCATATCTTGTGAAACCGCAAAGGAAGCGTGGGACATGTTGGAGAAAACTTATGAAAAACCTAGGAAAGAAGATGCTTAGAAGTGGTGTATTGTCTAGGACCCATTCAAACACTTGAGCCTCAACAAGAACAAACTAATGAAGAAGATGTAGAAGATAATACACCTACCATAGAAGAATTAAGTGAGCCATTAAATGAAATGTACAAGCAACTTAAGAAAGTTGGTAAAGAAAATATAAAATTAACAAAAGAACTAAATCAATAAAAGTTGGAAAAAGAAAACATTCTAAAAGATCTAATATTGGCAATTCAAGTAAATCCAAAAGCTATTCAAGAAGAGTGATTGAAACTTAAAGAATGCTTAAAAGTGGAAATAAATGAAAAAGGAAATCTTGAAAATGATATAAGAAAGCTGAAGCATGAACTTCATTCATTAAAAGAAGATTATAAAGATTTGAAAATTGTGCTAAGTTGTGAAGAAGAAGAAAATACTAAAATTAAAAATCAACTTAATGATGCTAAAGCTAATGTTCCTAAATCACAATCAAATCTAGAAATTGAAAATCAAAGATTGGCAAAAGAAGTTAATGACTTAAAGAGATATAAAGAAAAATTTGAGATGAAGTTCACAAGAGGAGAAGAGAAGCTTGAAAAGCTTCCAAAACTAAGCAAACCATTTGGAGACAAAACGGGTCTTGGATATGATAGGAAAAATGATAAAGGACCCAAGAACCAAACTATTTTTATTAAGGGTAAGTCACCCTCAAGTCCTCCAATGAAAATCATAAAATGCTTTCATTGTGGACGATCCAAGCATCTCATGTTTGAATGCAAGTTAAGAAGTGAATATAAATTTCAAAACGCTAATCAAACAAAACTGAGACATCAAAAGCAAATGCCACACAAAGAAGATTAAAAAAGAGTAACTCCGAACTTGAAAAGAAGAAAGAACCTTGAAAATACAAATCAAAAGAATCTCCCACCAAAGTTCCAAAATCAAAGACCAAGGCATAACAACTTAAATGAAAATCTAAATCATGTCTTAACTCATAAATTGATTGATGCCTTAAATGAATTCACAAGGTTTTGTCCAACTAACAAGAACACTAAAAGGAGAAAATCAAAATGTTAATGTGTTTGACACCGGTGGAGCTCATAGACCTTTCCCAAATGCCATATGGTTACCCAAGGCTAGGAAAGTGGGTTAGATTGTGATATAATCTTTAGTATAGGCTTTTGCAAGATTCTATGTTTCCATTTTAGGTATAAGAATTCATCATAAATGGAATAATTCTTGATTGCTTTGTTCATTCATGTTTCATCCATGCTTTTAATGCCTATATCTTGTTGATGATATTTGAGTGTGAACCAATGTTCCTCTATGTTCCAAACTTGAAGGAAATAATTACATATCTTGGTTCATTGCATCATGTGTTGCTTGAAATTCGATTACTTGATTACTTACATCTACAAACAAGATTAATCTCTTGTTGTGTGATGACATGATACCCTTGACTCCTAAAGCATTTGATAATATTGTTCCTGACTATAATATATGTCATGCTCAAAGAAGTAAAAAATCCATGGACTTAATCTCATCAAAAGTCCAAAAGAATTGATTGTTGATTGCTGGGTTTAATCTTACTACCTCATAGTGATATGAACACAAATTGTTGGATCATTGTTGATTTCACTATCTCCATCTCCAAGTCTTAAATTTAAATCATTTGAAATGAACACCTTGGTAGTAATTGATTAACAAAATTTGTTCATGTTGCTTGATTGTATTGAAAATCATTGATATAGTGTTTCTTGCAATATGGTATGTGCGAATCATGCTTGAGTGGAGTGGTCATTGTTAAAATATTTAATTGCATGATTCTTGATACTTTAGGACCTCCAATTAAGACCATTACCATCTTACCATTAGTGGTTTTATAATACCCTGCCCCAGATTAGACGTGTTTTAGCTTAATAATTTTGTTTAACCGGTTAATATCAAAGATTTTGGTTAGGACTCTGAGGAAGGCCCAAGTTTGGCCCAATCCAAGCTCGTGAGCTCAGTGATCCAGCTTGTCCAGCTGGAGGGGCATTTTGGTAATTTACCACTTGTTGTGTATATTTTTATAAATTATGTTGTTATGTGAATATTATTGGTGGATAATGTTCTCCTAAATAAAGGATTTGTATTTCTGATTTTAAAATGAATTTATTTTCAGAAAATGGTATTTAAATCCCGCCCGTCAAAACCCCGAAAGGGAGTATTAATTATTTTAAAGGGTTTTGAAAATGAAATAAATTTTGAAATTAGTATCTAATGGTAGAACATTTTCATTTCACCTCAAAATGATATTTCTAAATTGTTTATTTTAACAATTCTTTATTTAAGTAAATAGTGTAAATTTATGGTTTTTATTTAAATAAATGGTTTTTAATAAGAGTTAAATTCCAAAAATTTTATGGTGATTAAGATTTTTAAAACCCAACCTATCTGTAAGGTTGGATTAAATTTTTGAGCCTTTGAAATTATTTTTTTAGTTAAAAATCCAGTTTTTGACAAAATGGGGCCCTTTTTGCAAAAATGGAAAATATGGAGGGTTGATCTGCAAAACCCAAAAATTTACTGTAGCAGGCATAAGCTGCCGCTGCATGCAACCGCATGCAACGGCTGACCGACCCGAAATTCCGGCCATTTTTCCTATATATTGAACCCTCCTTTGCAGTTCCAAACTCCCTCAAAAAAATTTTATCTCTCTCTCAGTCTAGGATCTCTTATTTTCGAGCCCTTTTTCCCTCTGTTCTTCCCTGATTTTGTTACCCGTAACTTTTAGGGAAAATTTTTCAACAAACTGGATTTCAGCCCAGGAATTCAATTCAAGGTAACCACTCCATTCCCCTTTCAATTTCGATCGGTTTTGAATGAAGAAATTTTGAATTTGGCTCTGTTTTCAATGAGAAAAATGATTTCAAAGTTTAAGGAAAATTCTAAGGTTCCTTGTATCAGTGAGCTTCCGGTGCTAAGATCGGATGGCTTACTGATTTCAAAGCTCCAAACCTCTCCCTATGGAAAGAGGACTCCCAGAGGAATCCATCGGACCAGTCAGATGTAAAAACCGAGTCCGGAAAATCTCCCATTTTCAAATCCGTTTTTCACTGTTTCCGGCCGTTCACTGTCTATAATAGACAGTGAACGGGAGGAAGATGAAGAAAAAATAAAAATAAAACATGTGACGTCTGCCAATCCGAAAATCGTAAACCCTGAAACCTAAACAACTAAAACCATGAACCCTAAAACCGTAAACCCTGAAACCTAAACAATAAGCCTAAACCCTAAATGACTAAAACCCTAAAACCCCTAGAACCCTAAACCCTAAAACCCTAAATGATAAAAACCCTAAATCCTAAAACCCTTAAACCCTACCCTAAACCCTAAAACCCTACCCTAAACCATAAAACCCTATACCATAAAACCTAAAAGCCTAAACCCTAAACCCTAAACCCTAAACCCTTAAACCCCTAAAACCCTAAACCTGAAATCGTAAAACCCTAAACGCCTAAAATCTTAAACCCTAAAACCCTAAACCCTAAAACCCTATACCCCTAAAACCGTCGACCCCTAAACCCTAAATCGTAAACCCTAAGCCCTAAACCCCTGAACCCCTAACACCCTAAACCATAAATCCGAACACCCTAAACCCTAAAACCATAAACCCCTAAAACCCTAAACCCTAAAACCCTAAGACCCTAAAACCCAAAACCCTAAACCCTAAAACCGTAAACCCTAAAATCCTAAACCCTAAATCCTAAACAATAAACCCTAAACCCTAAACAGCTCAAACCTTAAGACACAAAAACCTTAAAGCCCTAAACCCTAAACTGTAAATAGCAAGAGCCCTAAAACTCTAAACCCTAAACACTAAAACCCTATGCCCCTAGAACCCTAAACCCTAAACCCTAAAATCCTAAACCCTTAAAACCCTAAACCCTAAAACCAAAAAACTCTACAACCCTAAATCCTAAAACACTAAAAGCCTAAACCATAAAACCTAAACCCTAAACCCTAAACCCTAAAACCTAAACCTAAATCCAAAACCCTAAACCCTAAAACCCTAAAACCTTAAAACCTAAAATCCTAAAACCCTAAACCCTAAACCCCTAAAACCCAGAAACCTAAACACTAAAACCCTAAAACCCTAAACCCTAAAACCTAAACAATAAACCCTAAACCGTAAACAGCATGAACCCTAAGACCCTAAACCCTAAACACTAAAACCCCATAACCCTAAAACCCTAAACTCTAATATCCTAAAACCCTAAACCCTAAAACCATAAACCCTAAAACTCTAAACCCTTAAAACCCAAAACCCTAAAACCAAAAAACTCTACAACCCTAAATCCTAAAACACTAAAAGCCTAAACCATAAAACCTAAACCCTAAACACTAAAAGCCTAAAGCCTAAACCCTAAACGCTAAAACCTAAGTCTAAATCCTAAACCCTAAACCCTAAAACCTAAAATCCTAAAACCCTAAACCCTAAACCCTAAACCCTAAACCCATAAAACCCAGAAACCTAAACCCTAAACCTTAAACCCAAAACACTAAACCCTAAAACCCTAAAACCAAAACCCTAAACCCTAAACCCTAAACCCCAAACCCCAAACCCCAAACCCCAAACCCTAAACCCTAAACCCTAATACCTAAACCCCTAAAACCCTAAACCCAAAAATTATAAAGCCCTAAACCCTAAACGCTAAAACTCTAAAACCCTAAAATCCAAAACCCAAAACCCAACAACCCCAAAATCCCAAAACCCTAAAACCCTAACACCCTAAACCCTAAACCTTAAAACCCAAAAACCCTAAACCCTCAACCCTAAAACCTATACCCTAAACTCCTCAAACCCTAAAACCTAAACCCTAAAACCCTTAAACCTAAACCCTAAAGCCTAAAACCCAAAAACCCCCTAAAACCCTAAACCCTAAAACCTAAAACCCTATACCCCTAAGACCCTAAACCCTAATATCCTAAAATCCTAAAACCCTAAACTCTAAACCCCAAAAATCTATACCCCTAAAACACTAGCCCTAATATCCTATAACCCTAAACCCTAAAACCCTAAAACCCTAAACCCTACCCTAAACCCTAAAACTCTAAAACCCTAAAACACTAAAACCCTAAACCCTAAACCCTAAAACCCTAAAACTCTAAAATCCTAAAACCCTAAAACCCTAAAATCCTAAACCCTAAAACCTAAACCCTAAAACCCAAATACTAAACCCTTAACCATCGATAAAACCCTGAAACCCTAAAACCCTAAACCCTAAACCCTCACCCTAAACTCTAAACCATTAACCCTAAATCCTAAACCCTATACCCTAAACCTGAACACCCTAAAACCCTAAAACACTAAAACCCTAAAACCTAAACCCTTAAAACCCTAAAACCCTAAACTCTAAAACCTAAACACTAAACCCTATAACCTAAACCCATAAAACCCTGAAACCCTAAACCCTAATTCCTAAACCCTAAAACCAAAAACCCTAAAACCTAAACCATAAACCCTAAAACCCCAAACCCTAAACCCTTAACCCTAATACCTTAAAACCCTAAAACCCCAAGCGTTAAAATCCAGAAACCCTAAACCCTACAGCCCTAAAACACTAAAACCCTAAACCCTAAACCTCTAAAACCCTAAAACCCTAAAACCCTAAACCCTAAAGCCCTAAAACACTAAAACCCTGAACCCTAAATCCTAAACCCTAAACCCATAAAACCCTAAAACCCTATAACCCCAAACCCTAAACACTAAACCCCTAAATCCCACAAACCCGTAAACACTAAACTCTAAACCCTGAAACCGACAAATCCTAAAACCCTAAACCCTAAACCCAAAAACCCTAAAACCCCAAACCCTAAATCCTAAGCCCTAAACCCTAAGCCCTAAATCCCAAACCCTAAACCTTAAATCCTAAACCTTAAACCCTAAACCCTAAACCCTAAACCCTAAACCCTAAACCCTAACACTAAAACCCTAAACCCTAAACCCTAACACTAAAACCCTAAAACCTAAACCCCAAAACCCTAAACCCCTAAAACCCAAACCCTAAAATCATAAAACCCTAAAACCCTAATGCCTAAACCTTAAAACCTAAAATCCTAAGCCCTAAACTCCAAAACACTAAAACCCTAAACCCTAAACCTTAAAACCTAAGCCCTAAACCCTAAAACCTAAATCCTAAGCCCTGAACCCCTAAAACCCTAAAAGAATAAAACTGTAAAACCCTAAACCCTAAAACCCTAAAACACTGAACCTTAAAACCTTAAAACCCTAAACCTTAAAACGTAAACTCTAAAACCTAAACCCTAAACCCTTAAAACCCTAAAACTCTTAACCGTGAACCCTAAACCCAAAAATCCTAAAATCCTAAACCCTAAACCCCTAAAAACCTAAAGCCCTAAACCTTAAAACCTAAACTCTAAAACCTAAACTCTAAAACCTAAACCCTAAACCCTAAACCCTAAGCCACTAAAACCCTATAACCCTTGACCCTAAACCCCAAACCCTAAACCCTAAAACCCTAAAACACGAAACCCTAAATCATAAACCGTAAAACCTAAACCCTAAAACCTAAACCCTAAAACCTAAACCCTAAACCCTAAAACCGTATACCCTACAACCTAAAACCCAAAAACCGTAAAACCCAAAACCCTAAACCATAAACCCTAAAACCCTAAGACCCTAAAATGCTAAACCCTAAATCCTTAACCCTAAATCCATAAAACCCTGAAACCCTAAAACCCTAAACCCTAAACCCTAAACTCAAAACCATTAACCCTATATCCTAAATCCTAAACTCGAACACCCTAAAACCTTAAAACACTAAAACCCTAAACCCTAAACCTCTAAAACCCTAAAACCCTAAACCCTAAAATCTAAACCCTAAAACCTAAACACTAAACCCTATAACCTAAACCCATTAAACCAACCCATAAAACCCTGAAACCCTAAACCCTAATTCCTAAACCCAGAAACCTTCAAACGAAAACCCCTAAAACCTAAACCATAAACCCTAAAACCCTAAAACCCTAAAACTCCAAACCCTAAACCCTTAACCCTAATACTCTAAAACCCCAAGCCCTAAAACCCAGAAACCCCAAACCCTGAAGCCCTAAAACACTAAAACCCTAAACCCTAAATCCTAAACCTTAAACCCCTCAAACCCTAAAACCCCATAACGCTAAACCCTATAACCTAAACCCTAAACCCTAAACACCTAAATCCCACAAACTCGTAAACACTAAACCTTAAACCCTGAAACCCAAAAACCCAAAAACCCTAAACCCTAAACCCTAAAACCAAAAACCCTAAAACCCTAAAACCCCACACCCTCAACCCTAAACTCTAAACCCTAAGTCCTAAACGCCAAACCCTAAACCCTAAATCCTAAACCTTAAACCCTAAACTCTAAACCCCTAAAACCCTAAAACCCTAAACCCTAAACCCTAAACCCTAAACCCTAACAATAAAACCCTAAAACCTAAACCCTAAAACCCTTAACCCTAAAACCGTAAAACCCTAAAACCCTAATGCCTAAACCTTAAAACCTAAAACCCTAAACCCTAAACTCCAAAACCGTAAAACCCTAAACCCTAAACCCTAAAACCTACGCCCTAAACACTATAACCTAAATCCTAAGCCTTGAACCCCTAAAACCTTAAAACCATAAAACCCGGAAACCCTAAACCCTAAACCCTTAAAACCTTAAAACCCTAAACCTTAAAATGTAAACTCTAAAACCTAAACCCTAAACCCTAAACCCCTAAAACCCTAAAACTCTAAACCGCGAACCCTAACCCAAAAATCCTAAAACCCTAAACCCTATACCATAAAACCTAAACTCTAAAAGCTAAACCTTAAACCCTAAACCCCTAAAACCCCAAAACCCTATAACCCTATACCCTAAACCCTAAACCCTAAACCCTAAAACCCTAAAACCCTAAACCCTAAATCCTAAACACTAAATCCTAAACCCTAAAACCTAAACCCTAAACCCTAAAACCGAATACCCGACAACCTAAAACCCAAAAATCGTAAAACCCTAAACCCTAAACCATAAACCCTAAAACCTTAAGACCCTAAAACCCTAAACCCTGAACCCTAAACTCTGAACCCTAAACCCCGAACCCTAAAATCTAAACCCTAAACCCTAAACCCCAAAACCATAAAACACTAAAGCCTAACTCTAAAACCTCAAACCCCTAAAAGCCTAAAACCGTAAAATCCTAAAACCCTCAAACCCTAAACCTTTAGACCCTACCCTGAACCCTAAAACACTACCCTAAACCATAAAACCCTAAACCCTAAACCGTAAACCCCCTAAACCCCTAAAACCCATATACCCTAAACCCTAAAACCCTAAACCTCAAAAATCCTAAACCTTAAAACCCTAAAACACTAAACCCTATCCTAAACCCTAGAACCCTAAAACACTAAACCCTAAACCCTAAACCCTAAACCCTAAAATCCTAAAACCCTAAAACACTAAAACCCTAAACCCTAAGCCCTAAACCCCTAAAATGCTAAAACCCTAAGCCCTAAAACCAAAACCCTAAAACGTAAACACTCAACCCTAAACCATAAACCCCTTAAACCCTAAAACCCTATACCCCTAGAACCCTCGACCCCTAAACCCTAAACCCTAAACCCCTAAACCCCAAAAACCCTAAACCCTAAACCCTAAACCCGAATACCCAAAACGCTAAAACAAAAAACCTCTAAAACCCTAAACCCTAAACCATAAAACCCAAAAACCCTAAAACCTTGAATCCTAAAACCCTAAACCCTAAACCATAAACCTTAAACCCTAAACCCCTAAAACCTTAAACCTAAACCCTAAACCCTATACCCTCAACCCAAAACATTAAACCATAAAACCCTAAAACCAAAACCCTAAACCCTAAACCCCAAACTCTAAAACCTAAACCCTATTACCTAAACCATAAACCCTCACTCCTAAAACCCTAAATCCTAAAATCATAATACCCTAAACCCTAAACCCTAAAACTCTAAAACCCTAAAACCCTAAACCCTAAACCCAAAACTCAAAAACCCTAAAACCTTAAAACCCTAAAACGCTAAACTCTAAACCCTAAAATCCTAAAACCTAAACACTCAACCCTAAAATCTAGACAATAGACCCCTAAAACCCTAAAACATAAACCCCACAACCCTTAAACCTAAACCCTAACGCCTAAACCGTAAAACCCTAAAACCCTACACCCTAAACCTCAAAACCCTGTACCCCTAAAACCCTAAACCCTAATATCCTAATATCGTAAAACCCTAAACCCCTAAAACCCAAAACCCTAAAACCAAAAACCCTAAACCCTAAACCCTGAAACCCTATACCCCTAAAACCCTAACCCGCAATATCCTAAAACAGTAAACCCTAAAACCCTAAACCCCTAAAACCCAAAACCCTAAAATCCTAAAACCCTAAACCCTACCCTAAACCCTTAACACCTAAAACACAAAAAGCTTAAACCCTAAACCCTACAACCCTAAAACCCTTAAACAGTAAAACCCTAAACCCTAAACCCTAAACCCTACAACCCTAAAACCCTTAAACAGTAAAACTGTAAAACCCTAAACCCTGCAACCCTAAAACCCTAAAACAGTAAAACCATAAACCCTAAGCCTTAAACTCTAAACCCCTGAAACCCTTAAACCCTAAACCTAAACTCTAAACCCTATAAACACTAAACCCATAAAACCCTGAAACCCTAAAACCCTATACCCTAAACCCTAAACCCTCACCCTAAACCATAAACCATTATCCCTTCATCCTAAACCCTAAACCCTATACCCAAAACCCGAACACCCTAAAACCCTAAAACACTAAAAACCAAACCTAAACACTAAACTCTAAAACCAAAACCCATAATACCCTGAAACCCTAAAACCCTAAACCTTAAATCCTAAACCCTAAAACTCTAAACCCTAAACCCTAAACCCTAAAACCCTAAAACCCTAAACCCTAAACCCTAATACCCTTAACCCCTAAAACTAAAACCCTAAACAGAAACCCAATACCCTAAACTACTAAAACCCAAAAACCCTAAAACCCTAAACACTAAACCATGAAACCCAAAAACCCCAAACCCTAAACCCGAATAATACCGTAAACCCCTAAAACTAAGAACCTAAAACCTAAACCCTAAACCCAAAACCCTAAACCCTAAACCCTAAACCCTAAACCACGAAAACCAAAAACCCTAAACCCTAAACCCAAAACCCTAATACCGTAAACCCTAAACCCTAAACCCTAAGCCCTAAACCCAGAACCCCTAAAACTCAAAAACCCTAAAACCTAAACCCCAAACACTGAAACCCAAAAATCGTAAAACCCTAAACCCTAAACTCAAAAACATGAAGCCCCTAAAACCCTAAGTCCTAAAACCTTAAACCGTAAAACCCTAAACCTTAAACCCTGAAACCCAAAAACCGTAAAACCCTAAACCCTAAACCCTTAACACATAAAACCCTAAAACCCTAAAACCTACAACCCTAAAACCCTAAAACAGTGAAACCCTAAACCCTAAACCCTAATCTCTAAGCCCATAAAACCCTAAAACCCTAAACCCTATACCCTAGAACCCTAAAACCCTAAAACAGTAAAACCCTAAACCCTAAGCCCTAAACTCTAAACCCCTAAAACCTTAAAACCCTAAACCCTAAAACCTAAACTCTAAAACCTAAACATAAAACCTTAAACCCTTAAAACCCTCAACCCTAAACCTAAATCCTCACCCTAAACCATAAACCATTATCCCTTCATCCTAAACCCAAAACACTATACCCAAAACCCGAACACCCTAAAACCCTAATACACTAAAACCCTAAAACCCTAAAACCCAAAACCCTAAACCCCAAACCCTAAATCCTAAACCCTAAAACCCCAAACGCTAAAGCCTAAACCCTAATACCCTTAACCCCTAGACCTAAAACCCTAAAACCCTAAAACCTAAACCCGAAACCCTAAACCCTAAACCCTAAAACCCAAAAAGTCAAAAACCCTAAACACTAAACCATGAAACCCAAAAACCCTACACCCTAAACCCGAAACCCTAATACTGTCAACCCCTAAAACTAAAACCCTAAAACCTAAACCCGAAACCCTAAACCCTAAACCCTAAACCCTAAACCCCTAAAACCAAAAAACCTACAACCATAAACCCTAAAACCCTAAACCCCAAACCCTGAAACCCAAAAACCGTAAAACCCCAAACCCAAAAACCTGAAAACACTAAAGCCCCTAAAACCCTAAACACAAAATCCTAAACTCTAAAACCCTAAAATCCAAAAACTCTAATCCCTAAGCCCTAAACCCTAAAGCCGAAAAACCTAAAACCCCAAACCCTAAATCCTAAAACGTAAACCCTAAACCCGAAAAACCTAAAACCCCAAACCCTAAACCCTAAAACCTAAACATTAAACCGAAAAACCTAAACCCATAAAACCCTGAAGCCCTAAACCCTAAGCCCTAAACCCTAAACCCTAAACCCAAAAACACTTAACCCTAAAACCTTAAAACCCTAAACCCTAAACCCAATACCCTAAACCTAAAGCATGAACCCTAAACGCTAAACCCAAAGCCCTAAACCTTAAACCCAAACCCTGAACCGAATCCCTAAATCATTAACCCTAAAACCCTAAACCCTAAACCCTAAACCCTAAACCTTAACCCTAAAACCTAGACCCTAAAACCCTAAACCCTAAAACAATAAAACCCTAAAACTCTAATGACTAAACCTTAAAATCTAAAACCCTAAACCCTAAACCCTAAACTCTAAACTCTAAACCCCTAAAACCCTAAACCCTATACCCTACAACCCTAAAACCCAAAAACAGTAAAACCCTAAACCCTAACCCCTAAACTCTAAACCCCTAAAACCCTAAACCCTAAAACCTAAACTCTAAAACCTAAACACTAAACCCTAAACCCTAAACCCATAAAACCCTGAAACCATAAAACCCTAAACCCATAAAACCCTGAAACCATAAAACCCTAAACCCTAAATCCTAAACCCTAAACCCTCACCCTAAACCATAAACAATTATCCCTCATCCTAAACCCTAAACTAAATACCCAAAACCCGAACACCCTAAAACCCTAAAACACTAAAACCCTAAAACCCAAAACCCTAAAACCTAAACCCTAAAACCTAAACACTAAACCCTAAAACCTAAACCATCATACCATGAAACCCTAAAACCCTAAACCCTAAACCCTAAACCCTAAAACCCTAAAACCCACAAACCCTAAACCCTAAACCCTAACCCCTAAAAACCTACAACCCCAAACCCTAAACCCTAATACCTTAAACCCCTAAAATTAAAACCCCAAAACCCTAAAACCTAAACCTGAAACCCTAAACCCTAAACCATAAACCCTAAGCCCCTAAAACCCAAAAACCCTAAACCCTAAACCTTAAACCATGAAACCCAAAAACCCTAAACCCTAATACCGTAAACCCCTAAAACTAAAACCCTAAAACCCTAAACCCTAAACAGTAAACCCTAAACCCCTAAAACCCAAAAACCCTAAGACCCTAAACCCTAAAACCCTAATCCCTAAACACTGAAACCCAAAAATCGTAAAACCCTAAACCCTAAACCCAAAAACCCGAAAACCCTAAAACCCGAAAACCATAAAACCCTAAAACCAAACCCCAAACCCTAAACCCTAATACCCAAAACCCCTAAAACCCTAAAACCCTAAACCCGAAACCCTAAACACTAAAATTTAAATCCCAAAAACCCAAAAACCCAAAAACACTAAACCCAAAACCATGAAACACAAATACCCTAAACCCTAAACTCGAAATCCTAATACCGTAAACACTTAAAACTAAAACCCTAAAACCCTAAACCCTAAACCTTAACCCTAAAACCCTAAAACCTAAACCCTAAAACCCTAAACCCCTAAAACCCTAAACCCTAAAACAATAAAACCCTAAAACCCTAATGACTAAACCTTAAAATCTAAAACCCTAAACTCTAAACCCTAAACTCTAACCTCTAAACCCCTAAAACCCTAAAACCCTAAACCCTATACCCTACAACCCTAAAACCCTAAAACAGTAAAACCCTAAACCCTAAGCCCTAAACTATAACCCCTAAAACCCTAAACCCTAAAACCTAAACTCTAAAACCTAAACACTAAACCCTAAACCCTAAACCCATAAAACCCTGAAACCATAAAACCCTAAACCCTAAAACCTAAACCCTAAACCCTCACCCTAAACCATAAACAATTATCCCTTCATCCTAAACCCTAAACTAAATACCCAAAACCCGAACACCCTAAAACCCTAAAACACTAAAACCCTAAAACCCAAAACCCTAAAACCTAAACCCTAAAACCTAAACACTAAACCCTAAAACCTAAACCATAATACCCTGAAACCCTAAAACCCTAAACCCTAAAACCTAAACCCTAAAACCCTAAAACCCACAAACCCTAAACCCTAAACCCTAACCCCTAAAAACCTACAACCCCAAACCCTAAACCCTAATACCTTAAACCCCTAAAATTAAAACCCCAAAACCCTAAAACCTAAACCTGAAACCCTAAACCCTAAACCATAAACCCTAAGCCCCTAAAACCCAAAAACCCTAAAACCCTAAACCTTAAACCATGAAACCCAAAAACCCTAAACCCTAATACCGTAAACCCCTAAAACTAAAACCCTAAAACCCTAAACCCTAAACAGTAAACCCTAAACCCCTTAAACCCGAAAACCCTAAAACCCTAAACCGTAAAACCCTAATCCCTAAACCCTGAAACCCAAAAACCGTAAAACCCTAAACCCTTAACCCAAAAACCCGAAAACCCTAAAACCCGAAAACCATAAAACCCTAAAACCCTAAAACCCTAAAACCCTAAACCCCAAACCCAAAACCCTAATACCCAAAACCCCTAAAACCCTAAAACCCTAAACCCGAAACCCTAAACCCTAAACCTTAAATCCCTAAAACCCAAAAACCCTAAAACACTAAACCCTAAACCATGAAACACAAATACCCTAAACCCTAAACTCGAAATCCTAATACAGTTAACACTTAAAACTAAAACCCTGAAACCCTAAACCCTAAACCCGAAACCCTAAACCCTAAACCCTAAACCCTTAACCCTAAACCCGAAATCCTAAACCCTAAACAATAAACCCTAAAACCCTAAACCGTAAACCCTAAACCCTAAACTTCTAAAACCCTAAACCCTAAACCCTAAATCCAAAACCCTAAACCCCAATTCCTAAACCCTTAAGCCCTAAACCCTAAATCCAAAACCCTAAACCATAAACCCTAAAATCCAAACCCTTAAACCCTAAACTTCTAAAACCCTAACACCCTAAACCCTAAATCCTAAACCCAAAAACCCTAAAACCAGAAAACCCTAAACCCTAAACCCAAAAACCCTAAAACCAGAAAACCCTAAACCCTAAACCCAATACCCTAAGCCTAAACCCTGAACCCAAAATCCTAAACCCTAAGCCCAAAACCCTAAACCCTAAACCCAAAATCCTAAACCCTAAACCATTAACCCTAAAACCCCAAGCCCTAAACCATAAACCCTAAACTTCTAAAACCCTAAGATCGTAAACCCTAAACCCTAAACCCTAAACCTAAAACCCTAAAACCTAAACCCTAAACCCCTAAGCCCTTAAACCCCTAAAACCCTAAAACCCAAATGATTTAAACCTAAAGCCCAAAAAACCTAAAACCCTAAACCTTAAACTCTAAAACCTTAAAACCCTAAAACCCTGAACACTAAATCCTAAACCCTAAAACCTCATCCCTAAACAGTAAAACCTAAACCCTAAACCCTGAACCCCTAAAACCCTAAAACCCTAAAACCCTGAAATCCCAAATTCTAAAACCTTAAACCATAAATCCTAAACTCTAAAACCTAAGCACTAAACTGTAAAACCTAAACCCTAAACCCTGAACCCCTTAAACCCGAAAACCCTAAAACCCTGAAATCCCAAACCCTAAAACCATAAAACCATAAAACCCTAAACCCCTAAACCCCTAAAACCCTAAAACCCTAAACCTTAAAACCTAAACTCTAAAACCTAAACCCTAAACACTAAACCCCTAAGCCATAAAATCCTAAACCTTAAAACCTAAACTCTAAAACCTAAACCCTAAACATTAAACCCAAAACCCCTAAACCCTCTTAAACCCTAAAATCCTAAAACCCTAAATCCTAAACCCCTAAAACCCTAAAACCTAAAACGTAAACTCTAAAACCAAAACACTAAACCCTAAACCCCTAAAACCCTGAAACCATAAATCCTAAACCCTAAAACCCTAAAACTCTAAAACAATAAACCCTAAACCCTAAAACCTTGACCCTAAACCCTAAAACCTATACCCTAGAACCCACAACCCAAAAACCGTAAAACCCTAAACCCTAAACCCTAAACTCTAAAACCCTAAGACCCTAAATCCCTAAACCCTAAACCTAAAACCCTAAACCCTTCCCTAAAACCCTAAACCCTTCCCTAAAACCTAAAACCCAAAAACCTAAAACCCTAAAACCCCAAACCCCAAACCCTAAACCCTAAATCCTAAACCCTATACCCTAAACCCCAAACCCACAACCCTAAACCACTAAAACTGTAAATCCTAAACCCTGGACCCTAAAGCCTAGACCCTACCCCTAAACCCTAAACCCTAAACCCTAAGTCCAAAACCCAAACCCATAAACCCCTAAAACCCTTAAACCCCTAAAACCCTAAAACCCTAAAACCCAAAACCCTAAAATCTAAAACCGAAAAACCCTAAAACCCTAATCCGTAAGCCCAAAACCCTAAACCCTAAAACCCTAAACCCCTAAAACCTAAACCCTAAAACTCTAAACCCCTAAAACCCTAAACCCCTAAAACTCTAAATACCTAAAACCCTAAAACCTGAAACCCTTAAGACCCTAAAACCCTAAAACCCAAAAACCCTAAACCCTGAAACCCTACCCTAAAACCTAAAATCGAAAAACTCCAAAACCCTAAACTCTAAACCCTAAACACTATACCCTAAACCCTAAACCCTAAACCACAAAAAACTTAAAACCCTAAAGCCTAAAGCCTAATCCCTAACCCTAAACCCTAAACCCTAAAACCCTACCCTAAAACCTAAAACCCTAAAACCATAAGCCTCAAAGCCTAAACCCTAACCCTATGCGTTAAACTCTAAACCTTAAACCCTAAACCCTAAACCCTAAGCCCTAAACCCAAACCCTAAAGCCTAAACCCTAAAACCCTGAACCCTAAAACCCTAAACCCTAGACTCTAAAACCCTAAAATCCTAAAGCCCTAAACCCTAAACCCTAAACCCTAAAACCTTAAACCCCTAAACACCTAAACCCTTAAAACCCTAAACCCTAAAACCCAGAAGCCCTAAATACTAAACCCTAGACCCCTAAAACCCCACAGTAAACTCTAAAAGACTAAAACCCTAAAACTCTAAGCCCTCAACCCTCAACCCTAAACACTAAAACACTAAACCCTAAACCCTAAGCCCAAAACCCAAAGCCCTAAACCCCTAAAACCTTAAACCCCTAAAACCCAAAAACCCTAAACCCAAAACCTTAAAATCCTAAATTCTAAAACCCTAAAATCCCAAAACCTTAAACCCTAAACCCTGAACTTTACAACCCTCAACCGCTAAAACACAAAACCCTAAAATCCTAATGTCCTAAAACCATAAATTCCTAAAACCCTAAACCGTAAACCCAAAATCCTAAACCCTAAAACCCTAAAACCCAAAAACCCTAAACCCTAAAACCCTAAAATCCTGAAACCCCAAACCCTAAACCCTAAACCCTAAAACCCTAAATCCCTAAACCCTGAAACCCTAATCGGAAAAGCCCTAAAACCCTAAAACCCTAAACCCGAAATCCAAAAACCCTGAACGGTAAAACCTAAACCCTAAACCCTACACCCTAAACCCTAAAACCTTAAAACCCAAAATCCAAAGACCCTAAACCCCTAAAACACTAAACCCAAAAACCCTAAGACCCTAAAAACTAAACCTTAAACCCCTAAAATCCTTCACTAAAGCCTAAAACCCTAACACCCTAAAACCCTGAACCCTAAACCCTAAACCTTAAACCCTAAAACCCTAAACCCCTATATTACATGGCATATGGCATCTACATCTCATGCATGACATGAGAGGAATATGGCATGGGAAGGATGAGATATAACCGGAGTCCATGCTCCGTCGGGGCGACTGAGAAGCAAGCATGGGGATATCTTGATGTGTTTCATCCATCAACAGGGGTATTATGAGATATAACCGGAATTCATGCTCCGTCGGGGCGACCGAGAAGCAAACATGGGGACACTTTGACGAGGCCTTGCCGTCAAGGGGGATGATTTGAGACTGTTTATATCTTGACGAGGTTTTTGCCGTCAAAGGGATGATTTGTGACTGTTTATATCTTGACGAGGTTTTTGCCGTCAAGGGGGATGATTTGTGATTGTTTATATCTTGACGAGGTTTTTCCGTCAAGGGGGATATGGCCTCATGATGGTATGGACGATGGGTGGGACTCATGATATAGGACACCCATTGCATGACATTGCACCAAATCGCATGGTTTTGGATATGATATTATCTATATGTCTTGTTATCACTAATCCATGTGTTAGCCCTACTCGGAGTCCTACTGGGTGCGTTGTCTAACCCCCTACTTCTACCCTAGCTGATGACACAGGAGATGGCGCAACAAAGGGGCGCGACGGAGGCCAAGCTTAGAAGCTTGGAGAAGCGAACTACTTAGTTTATTTAAATTTATTTTGGAAATGTAATTTGAGTAGCTTAGCTCGTCAGATTGTAATAATTTCTATTTCTTGCTATGGTTTGGACTTTACTTTTGGATGTGATTAATTTTGAGGTATTTTAGTAATTAAATGAATGTATCTTCCCTGCTATCTTAGACTCTGATTTCGGTGAAAAGGAGCGGGTGTTACAAAACCCTTAACCCAAAACCTTAAACCTTAAAATCGTAAAACCCAAAAACCTAAAACCTAAAAACCCTAAAGCCCTAAAACCCGAAACTCTAAAACCCTAAAACCCTAAATCATAAAGCCAAAAACCCTAAAATTCTAAAACCCTATACCCTAAATCCTAAAACCCTAAAACCCTAAACCATAAACCCAAAACCCTAAACCCCTAAAACCCTAAAACCTTGAAAATCCTAAACTCCTAAAACCCTAAAACCTTAAACCCTAAACCCTAAGCCCTCAACCTTAGCCCTCAACCCTAACCCTAAACCCTAAACCTCTATACCCCTAACACCCTAAAACCCTGAAACCCAAAAATCCGAAAATCCTAAACCATAAAACCTTAAACCCCTAAAACCCTAAACCCTAAAACCTTAAATCCTAAAACCCTAAAATACAAACACCCTAAACCCAAAACCCAAAACCCCAAACCCTAAAACCCTAAAGTCCAAAACCCTAAATTCCTAAACCCTAAAACCCTAAAACCCAAAAATCCTAATGCTTAAACCCTAAAACTTTAAACCCCTAAAACCTTAAACCCTAAAACAATAAAACCTTAAACCCAAAACCTTAAAACCCGACCCTAACCCCTAAAACCTAAAAACCCTAAAGCGCTAATGTTTAAACCCTAAAAGTCTATAACCTTAAACCCTAAACCCGGAAACCCTACCCTAACCCTAAAACCCAAAAACCCAAAAACCCTAAACCCTAGATCCAAAACCCTAATCGCTAAACCCTATCCCTAAACCCTAAACCCTAAACCCTAAACCCTAAACCCAAAGCCCTAAACCCTAAAACCACAAAACCCTAAAACCTAAAACTAAAACGTAAATCCTAAAACCCTAAATCCAAAAACCCTAAACCCAAAACCTTAAACCCAAAAACACTAAAACCTTAAACCCTAAAACACTAAAACCTTAAACCGAAAACCCTAAAACCCTACCCTAAATCCTAAAATCGAAAAACCCTAAACCCTAGATCCAAAACACTAAACCCCTAAAACCTAATCCCTAAAATCCTAAACCCCTAAAACCCTAAAACCCTAAATCCTAAACCCTAAAACCTTAAATCCCTAAAACCCTAAACCTAAAACCCTAATCCCTAAAACCTAAAACCCAAACACCTTAAAACCCGAAAACCTAAACCCTAAACCCTATACCCTAAACCCGAAACCCTAAATCCCAAAACCCTACTCTAAAACCTAAAACCCAAAAACCCTAAACCCAAAACCCTGAACTAATAAGCCCTAAACCCTAAAACCTAAACCGTAACCCTAAACCCTAAACCTTAAACCCTAAACCCAAAACCCTAAACCCTAAAACCCTAAACCCCAAAAACCTAAACCCTAAAACCCTAAACTCCTAAAACCCCAAAACCCTAAAGCCTAAACCATATAACCTTAAACCCCTAAAACCCTAAACCCTAAAACCCTAAAACCCTAAACCCTAAAACCCTACCGTAAAACCTAAAACCAGAAAAACCCTAAACCGTCAACCCTAAACCCCTAAAACCCTAAAACCCCGAACCCTAACCCTGAGCACCTAAAACCCTAAACCCTAAAACGATAAAACTCTAAAACCCTAAATCCTAAACACTAAAACCTAAAACCCCTAAGACCCAAAACCCTACTCTAAATCCTAAAACACTACCATAAAATCTAAAACCCAAAAACCTTAAAACCCGAAATCCTAATACCTAAACTCTTAAACCCTAAAATCGTAAAACCCAAGACGCTAAACACGGAAACCCTAAAATCCAGAAACCCTAAAACCCTTAGCCCTAAACCTAAACCCTAAGCACTAAACCCTAAACCCTCAACCCTAAACCCTGACTCTAAACTCCTAAAACCCTAATATCCAAAAACCTTGAAACCCGAAAATCCTAAAACCCTAAACAATAAACCCTAAACCCTAAACCCTAAACCAAAAATCCGAAGCCAAAAAACCCCAAAACTTAAAAACATATCCCTAAACCCTAAACACTAAAACCCTAAAACTCTTAAACCCCAAAAACCCTAAACCCTAAAAGCTTAAAACCCTCAAACCCATACCCAAAAACCCTACCCTAAAACCTAACACCCAAAAACAATAAAACCCTAAACCTAAACAGAAAACTCTAAAACCCTAAAATCCTAAACATTAAACTCTAAAACCCTAAAAGTCTAAACCCTAAACCCTAAACCCTAAAGCCTACTCCCAAAATTGTAAAACCCTAAAACCAGAAAACCTAAGCCCTAAAACACTAAACCCCTAAAACCCTAAATCCTAAAACCCTATACCCTAAAACCCTAAAGCGTAAACCCTCAAACCCTAAAACCTTAAACCTTAAAACCCTAAACCCTAAAACCCTTAAACCCTAAAACCCTAAACCCTAAACCCTAAAACCCTTAAACCCTAAACCCTAAAACCCTAAAACCCTAAACCCTAAACCCTAAAACCCTAAACCCTAAAACCCTTAAACACTTAAAACCCTAAACCCTAAAATCCTAAAACACTAAAACCCATACCCAAAAACCCTACCCAAAATCCTAGCACCCAAAAAGCCTAAAACCCTAAACCTCAAACACTAAACTCTAAAACCCTTAAACTCTAAAACCCTAAAGCTCTAAACCCAAGACCGTAAACCCTAAACCCTAAAACTTAAGCCTAAAGCCTAAATCCAAAATTGTAAAACCCTAAAACCGTAAAACCTAACCCCTAAAACCCTCAACCCCTAAAACCCTAAATCCTAAAACCCTAAAACCCTCAACCCCTAAAACCCTAAATCCTAAAACCCTAAAACCCTCAAACCCTGAACCCTCAAACTCTAAACCCTAAACCCTAAAACCCTAAACTCTAAACCCTGAACCATAAACCCCAAACCCAAAACCCTACAACCCTAAAACCTAAAACCTAAAACCTAAACCCTAATACCCCAAATCCCTAAACCCAAATCCCTAAACCCAAATCCCAAAACCCTAAACCCTAAAACCCTAAAACCCTAAACCCTAAACCCTGAACCCTGAACCCAAAACCCTAAACCCTACAACCCTAAAACCCTAAACCCTAAAACCTAAAGCCTAAACCCTAAATCGTAAACCCTGAAACCCTAAAACCCTAAAACCCAAAAGCCTAAACCCTAAAACCCTAAAGTCTAAACCCTAAAACCCTAAACCCTAAAACTGTAATCCCTAAACCGTAAAACCCAATAACCATAAAACCCTAAACCCTAAGTCCTACACCCTAAATCCTAAACCCTAAATCCTAAACCCTAAACACTAAATCCTAAAGCCTAAACCCTAAACCCTAAGCCCTGAAACCCTAAAACCCTAAAACCCAAAAGCCTAAACCCTAAAACCCTACCCTAAAACCCTACCCTAAAACCTAAAACCCAAAAACCCTAATACCCTAAACCCATAACCCTAAATCCTAAAACCCTTAACCCTAAACCCTAAACACTAAAACCTAAAGCCTAAACCCTAAACCGTAAACCCTGAAACCCTAAAACCCTAAAACCCAAAAGCCTAAGCCCTAAAACCCTAAAGCCTAAACCCAAAAACCCTAAACCCTAAAACTCTAATCCCTAAACCGTAAAACCCAATAACCCTAAAACCCTAAACCCTAAAACTCTAATCCCTAAACCGTAAAACCCAATAACCCTAAAACCCTAAACCCTAAATCCTAGACCCTAAATCCTAAACCCTAAACCATAAACCCTAAACACTAAATCCTAAAGCCTAAACCCTAAACCCTAAGCCCTGAAACCGTAAAACCCTAAAACCCAAAAGCCTAAACCCTAAAACCCTAAAGTCTAAACCCTAAAACCATAAACCCTAAAACTCTAATCCCTAAACTGTAAAATCCAAAAACCCTAAAACCCTAAACCCTAAACCCTAAACTCTAAAACCCAAAAATCCTAAAACACTAAACCTTAATCCGTAATCCCTAAACCCTAAACCCTAAACCCTAAAACTCTAAACCCTAAAGCCCTAAAACCCTAAATCCTAAACACTAAAACCTAAAACCCCTAAAACACTAAACCCTACCCTAAATCCTAAAACACTATCCTAAAACCTAAAACCCAAAAACAGTAAGACCCTAAACCCGAATCCCTAAACTCTTAAACCCTAAAACCCTAAAACCCAAAACACTAAACATTGAAACCCTAAAATCCTAAAACCCTAAAACCCTAAACCCTAAGGCCTAAACCCTAAACCCAAAACCCAAAATCCTAAACCCCTAATACCCTAAAACCTTGAAACCCTAAAATCCTAAAATCCTAAAACCCTAAACAATAAATCCTAAAACCATACCCAAAAACCCTACACTAAAGCCTAACACCCAGAAACACTAAAACCCTAAACCCTAAACAGTAGACTCTAAAACCCTAAACCCAAAATAGTAAACTCGAAACCCTAAAACCTAAGCCTAAAGCCAAAACCGAAAATCGTAAAACCCTAAAACCGTAAAACCTAAACCCTAAAACCCTAAACACCTAAAACCCTAAATCATAAAACCCTAAAACCCTAAAGCATAAACCCCAAAACCCTAAAGCCTAAACCCTAAAACCCTAAACCATAAAACGCTAAACCCTAAAACCCTTAAACCCTAAACCCTAAAATCCTAAAACCCTAAACCCTAAACCCTAAACCCTAAAACCCTAAAAACCTAAACCCTAAAACCTAAACCCCTAAAACCCAAAAACCCTACACCCTAAAACCTAAACACTGAACCTTAAACCCTAAACCCTAAGCCCTAAACCCTAAACCCCAAACTCTAAAACCCTAAAACCCTAAATCCCAAAAACCCTAACACCCTAAATCCTAAACCCTAAACCCATAAAACCTTAAATACTAAAACCCTAAACCCTAAACCCTAAACCCAAAAATTTAATCCTTAAAACCCTAAAACCAAAAAACCTAAAACCTAAAAACCCTAAAGTCCTAAAACCCGAAACCCTAAAACCCTAAAATCCTAAAACGCTAAAACCATAAAATCCTAATGCCTAAACCCTAAACTCTAAAACCATAAAACCCAAAAACCGTAAACAATAAACACTAAAACCCGAAAACCCTAAACCCTAAGCCCTAAACCCTAAACCCTAAACTCTAAAACCCTAAAACCCAAAAATCGTAAACCCTAAAAACCCTAAAACCTAAATCCAAAACCCTAAAACAAAAAATCCAAAAGCCCTAAAACCCTAAAAACCTAAACCCTAAAACCAAAACCCCTAAAACACAAAAACCCTACACCCTAAAACCAAAACACTGAACCGTAAACCCTGAACCTTAAACCCTAAACCCTAAACCCTAAGCCCTAACCCCTAAAACCTAAACCCGAAACTCTAAAACCCTAAACCCCAAAAACCGTAACACCCTAAACCCTAAACCCATAAAGCCTTAAATACTAAAACCCTAAACCCTAAACCCTAAACCCAAAACTTTAAACCCTAAAACCCAAAAACCTTAAACCTAAAATCCCTAAAGCCCTAAAACCTGAAAATCTGAAACCTTAAAACCCTAAAACCCTAAATCCTAAAGCCAAAAACCCTAAAATTCTAAAACCCTATACCCTAAATCCTAAAACCCTAAAATCCTAAACCCTAAACCCAAAACCCTAAACCCCTAAAACCCTAAAACCTTGAAAATCCTAAACTCCTAAAACCCTAAAACCTAGAAAATCCTAAACTCCTAAAACCTTAAACCCTAAACCCTAAACCCTAAGCCCTCAACCCTAAACCCTCAACCCTAACCCTAAACCCTAAACCCTTATACCCCTAAAACCCTAAACCCCATAAACCCAAAAATCCTAAAATCCTAAACCATAAAACCCTAAACCCCAAAAGCCCTAAACCATAAAACCCAAAAGTCTAAACCCTAAAACCCCAAAGCCTACACCCTAAAACCTTTAAACCCCTTAAACCCTAAATCCTAAAACCCTAAACACTAAAACCCTAAACACTAAAACCCTAAAACCCTAAAACTTAAAACCTAAAACCCAAAATCCTAAACCCTAAAACCCAAAAGCCTAAACCCTAAAACCTTAAACCCTAAAACCCTAAAGTACAAAAGCCCTAAACCCTGAACCCTATACCCCAAACTGTAAAATCGAAAAACCCTAAAACCCTAAAACCAAAGCCCTAAACCCGAAACCCAAAACCCCAAATACCCTCAACCCTAAAACCCTTGAACCCTTAAAACCCTAAACCCTAAACCCATAAAACCTTAAATACTAAAACCCTAAACCCTAAACCCTAAACCCTAAACCCTAAACCCAAAACCTTAAACCCTAAAACCCTAAAACCCAAAAACCTAAAACCTAAAAACCCTAAAGCCCTAAAACCCGAAACTCTAAAACCCTAAACCCTAAAACCCTAAATCCTAAAGCCAAAAACCCTAAAATTCTAAAACCCTATGCCCTAAATCCTAAAACCGTAAAACCCTAAACCCTAAACCCAAAACCCTAAACCCCTAAAACCCTAAAACCTTGAAAATCCTAAACTCCTAAAACCCTAAACCCCTAAAACCCTAAACTCCAAAAACCCTAAACCCTAAAACCATAAAATCCTCAAGCCTAAACCATAAAATCCTCAAGCCTAAACCCTAAAACCCAAAAGCCTAGACCCTAAAACCCTTACACCCTAAATCCTAAAACCCTACTAAAACCTTAAAACCCTAAAACTTAAACCTAAAACCCTAAACCCCTAAAACCCTAAAACCCAAAATCCTAAACCCTAAAACCCAAAAGCCTAAACCCTAAAACCTTAAACCCTAAACCCTAAAATACAAAAACCCTAAACCCGAAACCCTAAACTGTAAAATCGAAAAACCCTAAAACCCTAAAACCAAAACCCTAAACCCTAAACCCAAAACCCCAAATACCTAAAACCCGAAATTCCTAAACCCTAAAACCCTAAAACCCAAATGCTTAAACCTTAAAACTTTAAACCCCTAAAACCTTAAACCCTAAAACAATAAAACCTTAACCCTAAACCCTAAACCCTACCCTAAACCCTAAAACCCTAATGCTTAAACCCTAAAACCTTAAACCCTAAAAGTCTATAACCTCAAACCCTAAACCCGGAAACCCTACCCTAACCCTAAAACCCAAAAACCCTAAACCCTAGATCCAAAAGCCTAATCGCTAAAACCTATCCCTAAACCCTAAACCCTAAACCCTAAACCCAAAGCCCTAAACCCTAAAACCCCAAAACCCTAAAACCTAAAACTAAAATGTAAATCTTAAAACCCTAAATCCAAAAACCCTAAACCCTAAACCTTAAACCCTAAAACACTAAAACCTTAAACCCTAAAACACTAAAACCTTAAACCCAAAACCCTAAAACCCTACCCTAAATCCTAAAATCCAAAAACCCTAAACCCTAGATCCAAAACAAAAAACCCCTAAAACCTAAACCCTAAAACCCTAAACCCCTAAAACCCTAAAACCCTAAATCCTAAACCCTAAAACCTTAAATCCCTAAAACCCTAAACCTAAAACCCTAAGACCCTAAAACCCTAATCCCTAAAACCCGATCCTAAAACCTAAAACCCAAAAACCCGAAAACCTAAACCCTAAACCCTAAACGCTATACCCTAAACCCTAAACCCTAAATCCTAAAACCCTACCCTAAAACCTAAAACCCAAAAACCCTAAATCCTAAAACCCTACCCTAAAACCTAAAACCCAAAAACCCTAAACCCAAAACCCTGAACTAATAAGCCTTAAACCCTAAAACCTAAACCCAAACCCTAAACCCTAAACCTTAAACCCTAAACCCAAAACCCAAAACCATAAACCCTAAAACCCTAAACCCCTAAAACCTAGACCCTAAAACCCTAAACCCCTAAAACCCCAAAACCCTAAAGCCTAAACCATAAAACCTTAAACCCCTAAAACCCTAAACCCTTAACCCTAAAACCCTAAAACCCTAATTTCTTAAAATCCAAAACCCTAAAACCCTACCGTAAAACCTAAAACCCCAAAAACCCTAAACCCTATACTGTATACCCTAAGCCCTAAACCCTAAACACCTAAAACCCTAAAACTCTGAACCCTAAACCCCAAACCCTAACCCTAACCCTTAAAACCCTAAACCCTAAAACGATATAACCCTAAAACACTAATACCTAAAGACTAAAACCTAAAACCACCAAAACCCTAAACCCTACTCTAAATACTAAAACCCTACCCTAAAACCTAAAACCTAAAAGCCCTAAAACCCTAAACCCTAATCTCTAAACTCTTAAACCCTAAAATCCAAAACACTAAACACTGAAACCCTAAAATCCAAAAACCCTAAAACCCTAAACCCTAAACTTAAACCCTAAGCCCTAAATCCTAAACCCTCAACCCTAGACCCTAAACACTAAACCCGTAAAACCCTAATACCGTAAAACCTTGAAATCCTAAAATCCTTAAACCCTAAAATCCTAAACACTAAAAGCTAAACACTAAATCTTAAACCCCAAACCCCTAAACCCTAGACCCTAAAAACCCTAAACCCTAGACCCTAAAAACCCCTCAAACCCTAAATACAAAAACTAGAAACCCTAAACCCTAACCCCAAACCCTAAACCCTAAAGTCTAAAACCCAAAAAACCGTCAACCCTAAACCCTAATTCCTAAACACTAAAAACCTAAAATCCAAAAACCCTAAAACCCAAAAACCCAGAAACCCTAAAATCCTAAAACCCTTAAACCCTTAACCCTAAACCCAAAACCCAAAACCCCAAAACCCTAAACCCTAAAACTCTGAAACCCTAAACCTTAAGCCCTAAAACCCTAAACCCCTAAATCCAAAACCCTAAACCTGTAAAACCCTGAAACCCTAAACGCTAAAGCCAAAACCCTAAAACCTAAACACTAAACCCTAAATCCTAAACCAATAAAACCCTAAAACCCTAAACCCTAAACCATAAACCATTAACCCTAAATCCTAAACCCTAAACCCTATGTCCCAAACCTTAACACCCTAAAACCCTAAAACACTAAAATCCTAAACCCTAACCCCTAAACCCCTAAAACCCCAACAACCCTAAACTCTAAAACCTAAACCCTACAACCTAAACACTAAACCCTAAATCCTAGACCCATAAAACCATGAAACCCTAAAACCCTAAACCTTAAAGCATAAACCCTAAAACCCTAAAATCGAAAAACCCTAAACCCTAAAATCTAAACCCTAAAACCCTAAACCCTTAACCCTAAACCCTAAAACCTAAGCCATAAACCCTAAAACCTAAACCCCTAAAACCCTAAACCCTAAACCTTATAACCTAAGCTATAAAACCTAAACCCTAAACCCTAAACCCCTAAAACCCAAAAACCCTAAACCCTAAACCCTAAACCGTAAAATCCAAATCCCCTAAAACCCTAAAACCCTAAACCCTAAACCCTAAGCCCTAAACCCTAAAACACTAAGCCCTAAACCCTTAAACCCTATACCCTAGAACCTAAAACCCTAAAGCCTAAACCCAAAACTCTAAAACCCTAAACCCCTAAAAGCCTCAACCCTAATCCCTAGACCCTAAACCCTAAACCCTAAACCCTAAACTCTAAACCCTAAACCCTAAAACCCTAAACCCTTAAACCCTACCCTAAACCCTGAAACCCTACCATAAACCATAAAACCCTAAACACTAAACCCTAAGCGCCTAAACCCTAAACCCTAAATCCTAAACCGTAAACCCCTAAAATACTAAAACCCTGAAACCCTAAAATCCTAAAACCCTTAAACCTGAATCATAAACCCTAAACCCTAAACCCTAAACCCTAAACCCGAATCCCTAAAACACTAAACACTAAAACCCTGAAACCCTAAAACCCTAAACCCGAAACCCTAATCCCTAAAACCCTAAACCCCTAGAACCTTAAAACCCTAAACCCAAAAATCCTAAAACCCTAAAACCTTGAAACCCTAAAATCCTAAAACCCTTAAACCCTAAACCCTAAACTTTAAAGCCCTAAACCCTAAAATTCTGAAAACCTAAAAGCCTAAACCCTAAACCCTAAGCCCTAAAACCCTAAACCCCTAAATTGTAAACCCAAAAATCCTAAAACCCTAAGCCCGAAATGTTAAGACCCTAAAACCCCAAAACCATAAACCCTAAATCCTAAACTTTAAATTCCTAAAACCCTAAAACCCGAAAACTCTAAACACTAGAAGCTAAACACTAAACCTTAAACCCTAAACCCCTAAACCCTAGACCCCAAAAACCCTAAACCCTAAACCCTAAACCCTAAAGCCTAAACCCTATGCCCTAAACCCTAACACCCTAAAACACTAAAACACTAAAATCCTAAACCCTAACCCCTAAACCCCTAAAACCCAATAACCCTAAACCCTAAAATCTAAACCCTAAAACCTAAACACTAAACCCTAAATCCTAGACCCAAAAAACCATGAAACCCTAAAACCCTAAACCCTAAAGCCTAAACCCTAAAACCCTAAAACCGAAAAACCCTAAACCCTAAAACCTAAACCCTAAACCCTAAAACCCTAAACCCTTAACCCTAAACCCTAAAACCTAAGCCATAAACCCTAAAACCTAAACCCCTAAAACCCTAAACTCTAAACCCCTAAAACCCTAAACCTTATAACCTAAACTCTAAAACCTAAACCCTAGACCCTAAACCCCTAAAACCCAAACACCCTAAAACCCTAAACCCTAAACCCTAAACCGTAAAAACCAAAAACCCTAAAACCCTAAAACCCTAAACCCTAAACCCTAAACCCTAAGCCCTAAGCCCTAAACCCTAAAACACTAAGCCCTAAACCCTTAAACCCTATACCCTAGAACCTAAAACCCTAAAGCCTAAAGCCTAAACTCTAAAACCCTAAACCCCTAAAATCCTCAACCCTAATCCCTAGACCCTAGACCCTAAACGCTAAACTCTAAACCCTAAACCCTAAAACCCTAAAACCCTAAACCCTTAAACCCTACCCTAAACCCTAAAACCCTACCATAAACCATAAAACCCTAACACTAAACCTTAAACGCCTAAACCCTAAACCATAAACCCGGAACCCTAAACCCTAAATCCTAAATCGTAAACCCCTAAATCCTAAAACCCTAAAAACCCTAAACTCCTAAAACCCTTAAACCCTAAATCATAAACCCTAAACCCTAAACCCTAAAACCCTAAACACTAAATGTAACGCCCGTCCCTTTTCACCGAAAATCAGAGTCCATTTTTTTTTTTTTAAAAGTGACAAAGGGCGCGGGCGTCACGACGCGAGTTAAGTCCGAGCTTCCAAAGTTGGCCCTTAACTGGCCAACCCTACGTGTACGTGGAACGAAGTCCACGAGGAACAGTTCACACGTATAAGAAAGCTTACGGAATGTTACATAAAACGCGGAATGATAATAGAGGCTAACCTATAAATTTTAGATAGCAGGGAAGATTACATTCATCTAACTAATAAAACATCTCAACATCACCGAATCCAAAACAAAACCAGAATATAACAAGTAATTATACAGTCCGACAAGCTAAACTATACAAATACACATTTCCCAAAATAAACTTAATTAAAGCAAACAGTCTGCCTCCCCAAGCTCCTAAGCTTGGCTCCCGTCTCGTCCTTCTGTTCCGGTATTTCCTGTGTCATCAGCTAGGGTAGAAGTAGGGCGTTAGACAACGCTTCCAGTAGGTCTCCGAGTAGGGCTAACACATGGATTAATGATAACAAAGCATATAGAAAATATTATATCAAAATCATGCCATTTGGTACCATGTAATACAATGGGTGTCCTATGTCATGAATCCCACCCATCATCCTTACTATCCCGATGCCATATCCCCCTTGACGGTAAGGCCTCGTCAAGGTGTAACCACAAATACAATATCCCCCTTGATGGAAGAACCATCATCAAGGTATAACAATAAATACAACATCCCCCTTTATGGAAAAACCATCATCAATGTATAACAATAAATACAACATCCCCCTTGATAGAAAAACCATCATCAAGGTATAATAATCCATACATCATCCCTGATGAATCAAACACATCATAATGTCCCCATGCCTGTTTATCGGTCGCCCCGACGGAGCATGGACTCCAGTTTCATTTCATCCTTCCCCTGTCATATCCCTCCCATGCCATGCATGAGATGTAAATGCCATATGCCATGTAATGAATATAATAACAAACCATGACATTTAAAAAAATCTCATCAATAAAACATATAACTTGATTATCAAAAATAGATCAAGCAAAGCCTCAATAATCACATCATAGCCTTAAAACCCATTTTAAACCACTCATAGGCTTACCAGAATAAATCAAGTAAAAACCCTTACATAATACATAATTCAAGACCAATCTTAAAACAACCCATATAATTTCCATAATAATAAAAGAAACCATCACTCAATCAATGGCTTACAAAAAGGTTAGAATCCTACCGAATACCGACTAGCGTTCTTTCTTCCATTTCCGTCCGACAGACCCGGTCGCCGATCACGCACCGCTTACGATGTCCAATACCTTATTACATACACATAATCAGTCCATATTTTAACTATTTCTAAGCCCATTAATCATTTCCAAGTCCACATGAATAATCGGTCACCATTTAGGTTTTGCGGGTCCCATTTAATCCATTAACCCCTTTAATTTGTGAGTTTAAAACCAACTAGCCATCCTAGGCTTTATTTAGCCATACATAATGCTTTTACTTTGAATCCCTAAACCCATGATCATCTCCCATGGAGTTCTTCATTTTAGCCATTATTTACGATTTTGCCACTACCCCTTCCTCTATGGCTAATCACTCATTCATCCATGCATGATAAAAGTCCATACTTGATTCATAGATTTGGATCCATTAATGACCCATCACCCATATCTTAAAAATCATTAAAATTAGCCACTTAATTTAACCTAAAGTCCATTAATTTAATCATATACAAACACATTAACCTTAGGCCATAATGATCTACAATTGAGTTATTAAAAATCAGCCCTTTAAATACTCTAACCCTCATTCATTTCTCACATATATAACACCAAACTTAATCCATAAGTTTACCCACAAATGGGTCATGGGTTCGGCCATACACCATGGCCGAACCCATGATGTCTTTATCCCCAATTTTTTCTTCTTTGGCCTACTTATACATTTGAACCCATCATAAGCCCTTCCATGAAGGGGCTTAACTTATACATTTAAATCACCATCCTTAATCACATTTAAATCCATTTTACAACCATCATCAAACCATCATAAACCATCATTTTCCCCATAATTCATAACCATTAATCCACCATTTGATCACCATAGGGTTCGGCCATACACCATGGTTTTGAAATACTACTTGTATGTATCCATTTTGATTGTGCACTTGTTTGCTTGTTGTACAGAGACCACGATACCATACATTTACGGTGAGGGAACTTAATTTTGTAGTAGGTGCAAACAGGTTATATGATATGGATCTTGTTGTACAGAGACCGTGATACCACACATTTACGGTGAGGGAACTTAACTTTATAATAGGTGTAAACAGGTTATATGATATGGATCTTGAGCAATGAGTGGTTTCAAGTTTGATTAACCCACTCATGTGCCTAGACATGATGCACTGTTGGAAGAAGTGCTTATGGTAATTGTGAATGCTATGATGTTAATCATATGAGATAAGTAATATTGTTTCCATGTGCCGTTGACTATTGAACCAATATTGGCCATACGTGTGAGTGGTTTACGTCTACTGGACCATGGGTGTCGACAGTTGCTGACTTGAGGGATGTCAGTATAGGCCATGTGAGGGCAAGAGATTTACTTGAAAGGATGTATTTTGACCGTGTCGGGACTTAATACTATGGTCTCAGTGTAGTATATAGGCGTTACGTTGGATGACAACAATAATGGAAAAGATGATGAATTGTAGAATGATGATGAGATTATACTTGAATTTATTGTCAAGCATGAGATATTATTGCAACTGTTGACTATTTACTAACCTGATGTTTACTTAAACTGCACTATTATATTTCCTTCACTGAGATACTTAGCTCACCCCACTTACCTTTCAGGAGATAACCCGAGGAGGAGAACCCTCTGTTTGAAACTTAGGGTGGATATACTGCGACGTTGCTTTGGGATTCCCACTGAGGGGAATTCCTTTATCTTTGTTTTTTGGTTCTTGGAATCATTTGTGTTTGTAAAGTACCGGGTGTTGTACTTGATTTGTGTTAATGTGATGTATTAAACTACCATGTATCCGTAGTTACTTTGATGATGTTTTCAATGACAATTCAATGGTTGCATTTATGTGTGTCTATGTTTGTGTTTATGTTGGGTAGACTTATGGTATATATTTGAGTCCACATGTTGAGATCATGTGTGACCTTTGGGCCCAACCGTTGATCCGGCCCATTGAGAATGCTTGAATTAGTTTAGCTAAAAAAAAAATCAGTCGCGTTTCGGGCCCACCTTTCGGGTTGGGGCGTGACAGCTTGGTATCAGAGCTTCGGCTCAAACTCTAGGACTGTGATGGGTTACAACCTAGTTGGACTTATTTTCGGCTTAGTATTGCAATTGTTTTTGACATTTTTCTGTTTTTGTGATGCAGATATGTCAAGCAATGTAGAGTACACCGAGTTGTGCGACAGAGGGATCCCTATCTGTCCTATAGGTCTAGTTTATTCAGATGATTCCAGCGTTCCAAACTTCATCAATGAAGTTGTGCCTAATGAGGAAATGGAAGTAGCATCGCCCAAGTACCATGTTGGGGTTGTTCCAGAAGAGGATGTGGGACATGTCCCAAACCTAAAAGAATCTGTAGGGGAGATAGGCTCGCCTGAGTATACTCAGGCTACTCCGACTTTGGAAGAGTTGTCGGACTATATGTGCGAACTGTGCCATCAGAGGGGCACAACTGTACTTATTGCTCCTACCCTATTGATGTCATCTGCCCTGTTTGCGGACTTCGCGGGCATGGGAGCGCTAGGACTAATTGTCCTTATGTTGGGGAACCAGGGATCATACCCTATTTGACCTGTGGAGTGTTCGGGCACAAGTCGGCTACTTGCCCTGACAACTTCTATCACTTTGCTGATGATGCAGGGTCTTCTTTGGAAGATTAGATTAGAGAGTGTTGGGGAAATTGGGGAGATTATGTTGTAAGGGTTGAGTCTTGTTTTGTTGTTTTAAAGGGTTTTCAAACCCTACTAACCCTTGTAATTGTAATGCAATTTGAATGATTTCGTGTAACTTGTGTGTTTTACCTTAACAAGTTTCTTAAAATGATTAAGTGATATTTACAAGTGTAAATAACAGATGTCAGGACCTAACGCTAACGGAAACAACAAACGTGGGAGGAGGACTGGTCTTCCACCCCGCGAATTACCCAATGACGCCATTAGCGCAGCGATGGAAGCATTTCAGCAGATAGTTGAAAATATGCGACGCCCTCCTATCCGAACAAAAGAAGAGAGAGCCACCTCGGCTCTAAAAGAGTTCAATCGACTGAACCCTACAAGCTTTTCGAGGACAGAGGACCCTAGTGCAGCGAGGAACTGGCTAACCCAAATTAGCCGGATCCTTAACACCTTAGCCATTGCCGACGATTTAAGAGTAACTTTGGCAGTGTACCAGTTGGAAGGAAACGCTTACGAGTGGTCGGAAGCAAAGAACTTGATTCGTAACCACGAGCCAATGACGTGGGAAGAGTTCTTCGCTGCCTTTCTGGCCCGTTACTTTTCGAAAACCGTCCAAGAAGTGAGGAAGAGAGAGTTCCTCAACATCCAGCAAGGTTCCGACTCAGTGGCACAGTATGCCATGCGATTCATCGATTTGATGCAATTTATGCCTTGGATAGCGGCGAACGAAGAGGAGAAGATCCAGCATTTTGAGAATGGACTCCGACCGTTTCTGTAGCGGCAAGTGGCCGGTTTGACTTTCGACACCTTGGACGAGATTATCGATTGGGCTTCGAAGGTGGAAGCGGTGGATACCATCAACCGGAGCGCCGACAACTTCCAGAGACCTTCTTCCAACAAGAAGGCCAAGCTCAACCAGGCCTTACTTCAAGAAGAGCCAGCCTAGCACATGACAGTCGAGTCGGTCTGACTCTCGACAATTCGTGTGCTATACCTGTAACTAGCCCAGGTATACTTCCAAGTTCTGCCCATCAGGAGGAGAGAAGGCGTGTTATCATTGTAAGCAGATTGGGCACCTGTTAAGGGATTGCCCCTATCTCGGTAAAGTTGTACCTTCGCAAGGCGAAGGAGCTTCTTTTTCAGTGGCGCAACCATCTGTTGGTTGAGGTTCTAAGCAAACCTCCAGAGGCTAGGTGGCACCAAGGAACGGACCACCATGGAACAATCAGGGGAGAGGACAAGGACGTCCTCAGACCACTCAGGGGAGAGTCTACATGATTGGGACTCAGAAGGAAGAGCCGATGGAGAATACAGTGATGGAAGGTACCCTTAATCTTTTCAGTCTTTTGGCTCGAGTGCTTTTTGATACCGGTGCTTCGCATTCTTTTATCTCTAGAGCTTGTTGTGATAGATTGGGTTTGAAACCGGTAGAAGTAGTTAACCCACTAATGATAGGATCACCCTTGGGTAAGAAAACTTTGGTAAACCAAAGGTGTAGATCGTGTGTTTTGAGAATTAGCGGTGTAGAGTTGTCCTATGATTTTCTAGTGTTGGAAATGACGGACTTTGAAATCATCCTTGAAATGGATTGGTTGTCAGTTTTTGAGGTTCTGATCGACTGTTCTCAGAAGAGAATCTGTGGGGTCTCCTTAAACAATGAGAGGTTTACGGAGAAGTTGGTACCCTACGAGAAGATGAGAGTGACTTTCTCTGGCATTAAGGCGAATCCTGGTAGTGTGGTGGCGAGCATGGGTTAGGAAGATGTAGGTAGTGTAGGGTCTGTTGCTCCTTGGGTGGTGTGTGAGTTTATGGATGTGTTTCCTGACCAGTTAGCTGGGCTATCTCCACGCCGAGAGATAGAGTTTGTTATAAACATACAGCCAGGAACATCTCCAATTTCCATGGCACCTTATCGGATGGCGCCGGCTGAACAAAGAGAGCTAGCTACGCAGGTAGATGAGCTTCTTAGTCTTGGTTTTATCCGTCAGAGCAACTCGCCGTGGGGCGCACTTGCTCTCTTTGTGAAAAAGAAGGATGGATCGATGAGGATGTGTATAGATTACCGGCGGTTCAACCAAGTAACTGTTAAGAATAAGTATCCGTTGCCTAGAATAGACAACCTCTTTGATCTTTTGAGGGATCGAGATGTTTTTCGAAAATCGATCTGAGGTCGGGTTACCATCAGTTACGGATTCGAGAGGAAGACATTCCTAAGACTGCTCCGGACGCAATATGGTTTGTAAGAGTTTGTGGTGATGCCTTTCGGTTTGACTAACGCGCCAACCATGTTTATGGATTTGATGAATCGCATTTTCCGACCATATCTGCGAGAGTTCGTGATAGTCTTCATAGATGATATCTTGATCTTTTCGTCGTCAGAGGAGGAGCACGAGCGTCATCTACGTATTGCTCTTCAGACTCTTCGAGAGCATCAGCTATTCGCTAAGCTAAGCAAGTACGAGTTTTGGTTGACTCAAGTACAGTTTCTGGGACATGTGGTGTCTCCAGAAGGAATCTCAATAGATCCAGCAAAGGTGGAAACAGTGAAGACTTGGGAAAGTTCCAAGAACGTGCTCGACATCAGAAGCTTTTTGGGATTAGCAGGATATTACCGAAAGTTTATGCCACACTTCTCTCAGATCGTGGTACCGATGACTCGGCTAACAAGGAAGAACGTTAAATTCGAGTGGAGCGAAGCTTGTGAAAGAACATTCCAGGAGCTGAAGGAGAAGTTGACTACGTCTCTAGTGCTGATAATACCCGAACAAGGACGAGGTTACGATGTGTATTGCAATGCATCCAAGTTTGGTTTGGGTTGTGTGCTGATGCAAGAGGGGAAGGTAGTAGCTTATGGTTCCAGGTAATTGAAGGGATATGAGCAGAACTACCCGACTCACGATTTGGAGTTAGCAACTGTTGTATTCTCGTTGAAGTTGTGGAGACATTACTTGTATGGTGAGAAGTTCAATGTGTTTTCTGATCACCATAGTCTCAAGTATATCTTCACTCAGAAAGACCTGAATGTGAGGCATCGAAGATGGATGGAGTACCTGGGAGATTATGACTTCAGTCTCTCTTATCACCCAGGGAAAACCAACGTAGTGGCCGATGCCTTGAGCAGAAAATCTCATAGCAACGTGGCGAGGATGGCATCCTTTTAGTGGAAGATGTTGGAAGTTCTGTCAGAGTATGATCTGGAGTTGATCGAAGGAAGAGGGTCAGCAAGAATCCATAGTTTGGTTCTGCAACCCAAGGTAATTAGATTGGTGGCAGAAGTACAATAGAACGACCCAGAAGCAAAGGAGTTGGCGGCTCAGCTTTCAGGAAATGCAACTCTGGAAGATCAAGGTGGACGAAAGTCTGACGTTTAAAGATAGACTTTTTGTACCAAAGTCGGACGAGTGCAGAAGAAAGGTGCTTGATCACTTTCATTGTTCTCGCTTTGCAGTGCATCCTGGTGGTACGAAGATGTATGATGACTTGCGGCGATTGTTCTGGTGGAAAGGTATGAAGCAAGAGGTAGCAGATTTTGCGTCAAAGTGCTTAACTTGTCAACAAGTGAAAGCGAAACATCAACGACCTGGTGGAAAGATGCAACCTTTAGAAGTGACTGAATGGAAATGGGAGAATATCATGATGGACTTTGTAACCGGATTCCCGAAGTCTTCCAAGAAGAACGACGTTATTTGGGTAATAGTCGATCGATTGACGAAATCAGTTCACTTTCTGCCGATCAAGAAGACTGACTCTTTGACTACTCTAAATAAATTGTATTTGAAGGACGTAGTAAGATTTCATAGAGTACCTGTATCTATTGTATCTGATAGAGATCCTAGGTTTGTATTGAGATTTTGGCAAAGATTGCAGGAAGAGTTGGGGACTAAGTTGTGCTTTAGTACTGTTTTTCACCCTCATACGGATGGTCAATCAGAGAGAATCATTCAAACCTTAGATGATATGCTAAGAACTTGTGTGATGGATATCCAGGAAAGTTGGGAAAATCATTTGACTTTGATCCAGTTTGTCTATAACAACAGTTATCACTCCAGTGTGCAGATGGCACCCTACGAGGCTCTATATGGTAGGCCTTGCAGGTCACCTCTTTGTTGGACAGAGGTAGGAGACAAAGCGCTGCTAAGACCTGATCTAGTGCGTGAGACGTCAGAACAAGTTGAAGTGATCAGACAACTTCTCAAGACAGCCCAGAGCAGACAAAAGAGTTATGCTGACAAAAGGAGAAGGCTTTTGGAGTTTGCAGTTGGCGACCGAGTTTTCTTATGTGTGGCACCATCTCATGGAGTGCAGAGATTCGGGCGCAAGCGAAAACTATCACCTCGATATGTTGGACCCTTTGAAATCTTGAAGAGGATAGGGGAAGTGATCTATCAGTTGGATATTCGTCAAGCTTTGGAAAGAGTGCATAGTACATTCCACGTGTCTATGTTAAGGAAGTACGAGCCTGATCCGTTGCATGTGATAAGCTTTGAAGATATTGAAATCTCAGAGGACCTAACTTTTGAAGAAGTGCCAGTAAAGATCCAAGGACGTCGAACTCAAGAGCTTAGGAGCAAGTCTATTCCTCTAGTACGAGTGTTGTGGCAACATGGCGACGTGCAACATGAGACGTGAGAACCTGAATCGACGATGCGGAAGCTATACCCTGGCTTGTTCGCTGGCCAAAAAGGTATAAGTTTGTTTTAAATTTCATGATGAATTTTTTTTTTAGGGGGGTAGGATGTAATACACTGACCAAGATTAGGAGTATTTTATCTTAATAAATCTTGCTTAGGCCAGCTAATCTCAAAGATTTCGGTTAGGGCTTAGTGAGAAGCCCAGGTGTGGCTCGATCTGAGCTCGCAAGTTCAATGATCCAGTTCATCCAGCTGGAGGGGCAAAATGATAATTTACCGCTTGTCGTTATTATTTTATTTATGGTGTTATTATGTGATTATTATTGGATGATATTATTCTCTTTAATCAAGGATTTCTATTTCTGATTTTAAAATAATTTTATTTTCAGAAAATAGTACTTAAAATCACTCGTCAAAATCCCGAAAGGGAGAAATAAATTTTTTAAATGGTTTTGAAAATGAGACAATTCTTGAAACAAGTATAGTATGTTGACCATTTTAGTATGGTCTAGTTTATTTCTTCAAACTTCCAAAATGAGGATTTTAAATTATTTTATTTAACACAAGTTAAATCGCGTAAATAGTGTTAAATTATGATTTTTATTTAAATCTATGATTTCTAGTGAGTTTTAAATCCCCAAATTTTTATGGTGATTCGAATTTTTAAAACCCAACTTATCTATCAATTTGGATTAAAATTTTTGAGCTTGTAAAATCATGTTTTAGTTAAAAATCAGATTTTTATCACAACAGGGACCTTTCTGCAAAACCAAAAACCTTGGAGGACTTATTTGCAACCGAAACTACCGAACAGTGATTTCATTGTACCGGACGTCCGCAGCTCATGCATGCAGCCTCCAGCTGGCCTTCATGCATTGATCGGATTTGTTATAAATTGCCCTCTCCTCTGCTGGTTTAAACTCCCACATTTCTATCTCCCTCAGTCTCACTGCTCTCTGCTTTTCCAGCCGATCCCTTCCCTCTCTGTTTTCCAAATTTTTCTTCAACCGTAGCTTAGAAGGAAAGATTTTCAAAAGTCGGATTTTCAGCCCAGGAACTTGACTGAAGGTAACCACTGTGTTCCTATTTGAATTTTAAGTGATTTAGAATAAGGAAAAAATCAATTTTAGCCAAGTTTTGAGTAAGAAAAACCGATTTAAAGTCTAAGGAAAAACTTGGTTTTTTTTGTATCAATGTGTTTTCAGTGCTAAAATCTAATGGCCTACTGAGTTTTAAAACTTTAAACCACTCCCTAAGGAAAGAGGACTCACTGAGGAGTCCATCTGACCAGTTGGATGTGAAAATCGAATCCAGGAAACTCACTATTTTTGGATCGTATTTCATGTAGTGTCTGCCAGTCACTGTCTGCTGCTGCAGACAGTGGAGGAAGACGACTCTCGAACAGTCCGAGAGTCGAGTTTCGGATGGTCCTAGGGTCACACCCTTCGGATTGTCCAAGAGGAACCTTTTGGACGTTCTGAGCTTCACCAGAAGTCCCGAAGCGTTCGAGGCTAACCAGTCTCAGCCGGATGTTCCGAGTTGAGTTCGGAAGGACCGAACCCCACTCGGACAATCCGAGCTTCACTCGGCATGTTCCGAGACACACAAACACACCGAGACGAGTTTTTTCGGATTTTTCGATTCGGAAGGACCTTCGGATGATCCGAGACCTGATCTTCGGACGATCAGAAGGCAGACCCACGGTCAGAAATCAGTGACTAGTTTAGGCAGTAGTTCGGATGATCCGAAGCCACAGTACCTGGTTCCGAAGCATGTTCCGAGGGACCCAGTTTTTTAATATAAACTCTTGATTGTTAATGATGGATGTGATTTATACCCTATTGATAATTTAAAAATGTACTAACCCTCTTCTATTATTACTATAGGGTATATACTATTTTATTCACTTCCAAACTGACTCTATTGGTCGGGCACTGAGTGATTTCACTTCCAGGCCGACGCTATATTTGTCGGGCACTGAGTGACCTTGAGGCCTTACTCAACATGTCATGTCTGGTCCTATGTAGAAGACAATCTAGAAGTGACCTGAGTATTTAGACCTAACTTAATAACTCAATCTGGTCATGCCCAGAAGACAATATGAGTTTTGGATTGAGCACCTTATTATTATATATTGTGGATTATTTTAACTTAAAATGGTTAGAAACCAAGTAGGAGACTCAATTCCATTTACCTTGAAGATTTTTGGGAAAACAAGTATGGTTTTGAAATACTACTTGTATGTATGCATTTGATGCTATGTATATTGATTTATGTTTGATTGTGCACTTGTTTGCTTGTTTTACAGAGACTGCGATACCACACATTTACGGTGAGGGAACTTAACTTTACAGTAGGTGTAAACAGGTTATATGAGATGGATCTTGAGCAATGAGTGGTTTCAAATTTGATTAACCCACTCATGTGCCCAGACATGATGCACTGTTGTAAGAAGTGCTTATGATAATTGTGAATGCTATGATGTTAATCATATGAGATAAGTAATACTGCTTCCACGTGCTCTTGACTATTGAACCAATATCGGCCATGCGTGTGAGATGGTTTACGTCTACTGGACCATGGGTGTCGGCAGTTGCTGATTTGAGGGATGTCAGTATCGGCCAGTGAGGGCCGGAGATTTACTTGAAAGGACGTATTTTGACCGTGTCGGGACTCAATACTATGGTCTCAGTGTAGTATATAGGCGTTACGTTGAATGACAACAATAATGGAAAAGATGATGAATCGTGGAACGATGATGAGATTATACTTGAATTTATTGTCAAGCATGAAATATTATTGCAACTGTTGACTATTTACTAACCTGATGTTTACTTAAACTGCACTGTTATATTTCCTTCACTGAGATACTTAGCTCACCCCACTCACCTTTCAGAAGATAGCCCGAGGAGGAGAACCTTTTGTTTGAAGCTTAGGGTGGATATACTGCGACGTTGCTTTGGGATTCCCACTGAGGGGAATTCTCTTATCTTTGTTTTTTGGTTCTTGGAATCGTTTGTCTTTGTAAAGTACCGGGTGTGGTACTTGATTTGTGTTAATGTGATGTATTAAACTACCATGTATCCATAGTTACTCTGATGATGTTTTCAATGACAATTCAATGGTTGGATTTATGTGTATCTATGTTTGTGTTTATGTTGGATAGACTTATGGTATATGTTTGAGTCCACATGTTAAGATCATGTGCGACCTTTAAGCCCAATCGTTGATCTGGCCCAATGAGAATGCTTGAATTAGTTTAGTTCAAAAAAAAAACCAGTCACGTTCCGGGTCAGCCTTTCGGGACGGGGCGTGACAGAAACCATAACCCATAAAACCCTTAAAACCCTAAAACCCTAAACCCTAAAACGTAAAACCCAAAAACCATAAACCCTAAATCCGAAACCCTAAACCCTAAATCCAAAATCCCTTAAACCCTAAAACCCTAAAACCTAAAGCCTAAAACCCTTAAAACCTTACAACCGTAAAATCCTAAAGCCTAAACCCTAAAATCTTAAACCCTTAAAACCCCAAACCCTAAAACCCTAAAACCGTAAACCTTCAAACCCTACCCTCAACCCTCAACCCAAAAACCCTAAAACCCTAAACCCTAAATTCTAAACCCTAAACCCACCCTAAACCCTAAACCCTAAACCCCTAAAACCCTAAAGCCTGAAGCCTAAACCCTAACCCTAAACCCTAAACCCAAAAATGTAAACCCTAAACCCAAAACCAGAACCCTAAAACCCTAAAACCATAAGACCAAAACGCTAAAACCCTAAACCCCTAAAACCCTTACAACCCTAAAACCCTCAACCCTAAAACCCTAAAAGCCCAAAACCCTAAACCCTAAACACTAAGCCCTAAACCCTAAACACTAAACCCTAAACCCTAAATCCTTTAAACCCTAAAACCAAAAAACCTAAAGCCCTAAAACCTTTAAAACCCTAAACCCTAAACCCTAAGCCCTAAACCCTAAACACTAAACCCCAAACCCTAACTCCTAAACCCTAAACCGTAAATCCTAAACCCTAAACCCTAAAACCCTAAACCCTAAACCCTAAAACCCTATAACCCTAAACCCTAAATCCTAAACCCTATACCCTAAATCCTAAACCCTAAACCCTCAACCCTAAACGCCTAAAACCCTGAAACCCTAAAACCTAAAACCCCAAAACCCTAAACCCTAAACCCCTAAAACCCTAAACCCTTAAACCGTAAAACCCTAATACCCTAAACCCTTAAAACCCTAAACCCTAAAACCATAAATCTCGAAAACCCTAAAACCTGTATGCCTAAACCTTAAAACAAAAAACCCACAAACCCTAAAACCCTAAACCCTAAAGCCTAAAACCTAAACCCCAAACACAAAAACCCAAACCCAAAACCCTGAACCCCTCAAACCATAAACCCTAAAATCCTAAAATCCAAAACCCTAAACCCTAAATCCTAAACCCAAAAACCCAAAAACCCAAAAACCGTAAACCCTAAACTGTAAGCCCATAACCCAAAACCGTAAAACCCTAAACCCTAAAACCCTAAACCCGAAACCTTTAAACCCTAAACCCGAAACCTTTAAACCCTAAACCCTAAAACCCGGAAACCCTAAATCCTAAAGCCCTAAAACCTTAAAACCCCAAACCCTAAATCCTAAACCCTAAACCCCTAAAACCCTAAACTCTAAACCCTATACCTTAAAACCCTAAAACCCTTATGCCTAAACTTTAAAACCTAAAACCCACAAATCCTAAACCCTAAACCGTAAAACCTAAACCCTAAACCATGAACCCCTAAAACCCTAAACCCTAAAATCCTAAAGCTCTAAATACCTAAAATCCTAAAATCCTAAACCCTAAAATCCTAACGCCCTAAATACCTAAAATCCTAAAATCCTAAACCCTAAATCCTAAACCCTAAAACCCTAAACCACAAACCCTAAACCCTAACCATAAACCCTAAACCCTAAACCCTAGACCCAAAACCTTAAACCCTAAAGCCTAAAGTCAAAAGCCCTAAAGCCTAAACCCAAAAACCCTAAACCCTAAAATCCTAAACCCTAAACCGTAAAACCCAAAAACCCTAAACCCTAAACCCAAAACCCTAAACCCTAAACACTAAACCCGCTAAACCCTAAACCCTAAGCCCTAAATCCCTAAAACCCAAAAACCCTAAACCCTAAACCCTACCTTAAAACCTAAAACCCAAAAACCCTAAACCCTAAACCCTTAACTCTAAAACCCAAAAACCCTAAAACCCTGAACCCTAAACAATAAACCCCAAACCCTAAACCGTAAAAACCAAAAACCAAAAAACCCTAAATCCTAAACCTAAAACCCTAAACCCTAAACCCTAAACCATAAGCCCTCAACCCTAAACCCCTAAAACCCTACCTTAAAACCTAAAACCCAAAAACCCTAAACCCTAAACCCTAAACTCTAAAACCCAAAAACCCTAAAACCCTGAACCCTAAATAGTAAACCCTTAAACCTAAACCCTAAATCTCAAACCCCTAAAACCCTAAAACCCTGAAACTCTAAAATCCTAAAACCCTTAACCCTAGTCCCTAAACACTAAACCCTAAACCACTTAAACCCTAAAACCCTGAAACCCTAAAATCCTAGAACCCTAAAACCCTTAACCCTAAACTCTAAAGCCGAAGCCCTAAACCCTAAACCCTACCCCCTAAACCCTAAACTCCTAAAACCCTAAAACCCTCAAACCCTAAAATTCTAAAACCCTAACCCTAAAACCATAAAATCCTAAACACCAAAAGTAGAACACTGTAAAACCCAAAACCCTAAACCCTAAAACCCGAGACCCTAAAGCCCTTAAACCATTAAAACCCTAAACCCTAAAACCCGAGACCCTAAAGCCCTTAAACCATTAAAACCCTAAACCCTACAACCCTAAACCCAAAACCCTACCGTAAAACCTAAAATCCAAAAATCCTAAAATTTAAAGCCAAAAACCCTACCCTAAAACCTAAAACCCAAAATACCCTAAAAGCCTAAACCCTAAACTCTAAAATTCTAAAACCCTAAACCCTAAATCGAAAACCTTAAACCCTAACACCCTAAAACCTAAACCGTAAAACCCTAAACCCCTAAAACCCTAACCAATAAAACAATAAATCTCTGAAACTCTAAAGCCTAAACCCAAAAACCCTAAAGCCTAAACCCTAAAACCATAAACCCTAAACTGTAAAACCCAAAAACCCTAAAACCCTAAACCCTAAATCCCTAAAACCCTAAAATCCTAAAACCCTGAAACCCTAAAATTCCAAGAGCAAAAAACACTTAACCCTAAACCCTAAAGCCTAAGCCATAAAACCTAAACCCTAAACCCTAAACCCTAAACTCCTAAAACCCTAACTCCCTAAAACACTGAAACCCTAAAATCCTAAAGCCCTTAATCCTAAACCCTAAACCCTAAACCCTAAATCGTAAAATCCTAAAATCATAAACCCCTAAGCCCTAAACCCAAACCCTAAAACCTAAAACCCTAAACCCTAAAGCCCTCAAACCCCTAAACCCCTAAACCCTAAAACCCGAAACCCAAAAACCCTATCCTAAACCCTAAACCCTAAATCCGCAAAACCCTAAACCTTAAACCGTAAATCCCTAAAACACTAAAGCCTAAACCCAAAAACCGTAAAGCGTAAACCCTGTAAAACCCTAAACCTAAAACCGTAAAACCCAAAAACCCTAAAGCCCTAAACCCTAAACCCTAAACCCTAAAGCTCTAACGCTCTAAAACCCTAAAACCCTAAACCCTAAACCTTAAACCCTAAAACCTAAACCCCAAAACCTAAACCCCTAAAACCCTAAAACCATGAAACCTAAAACCCTAAAACCCGTACCACTAAACCCTAAAGCCTAAGCCCTAAACCCAAAACCCTAAACCCTAAACCCTAAACTCTTAAAACCCTAAAACCCAAGAACCCTGAAACCCTAAAATCCCAAAATCCTAAACCCTAAAACCCTAAAACCATAAAACCATAAAACCCTTATGCCTAAACTTTAAAACCAAAAACCCACAAACCCTAAACCCTAAACCCTAAGCCCTAAACCCTAAATACTAAACCCTAAACCCAAAATCCCATGAACCCTAAAACCCTAAACCTAAAGCCTAAAACCCTAAACCCCTAAAACCTTTAAAACCCTAAAATCGTAAAACCTTAAAGCCTAAACCCAAAAACCCTAAAACCGTAAACCCTAAAACCCTACCCTAAACACAAAAGCCCAAAAACCCAAAAACCCTAACCCTAAACCCTAAACCCTAAACCCACCCTAAACCCTAAACCCTACACCCTCAACCCTAAACTTCTAAAACCCTAAAACCCTAAAGCCTAAAGCCTAAACCCTAACCCTAAACCCTAAACCCAAACACATAAACCCTAAACCCAAAACCCAAAACCCTAAAACCATAAGACCAAAATGCTAAAGCCCTTACAACTTTAAAACCCAAAACCCTAAAACCACCCAAAAACCCCAAAACCCTAGACCCTAAACCCTAAGCCCTAAACCTTAAACACTAAACCCTAAACCCTAAATCCTTTAAACCCAAAAACCTAAACCCCTAAAACCTTTAAAACCCTAAACCCTAAACCTTAAGCCCTAAACCCTAAACACTAAGCCCTAAGCCCTAAATCCTAAACCCTAAACCCTAAAACCCTAAACCCTAAACCCTAAATCCTAAACCCTAAACCCTAAAACCCTAAACCCTAAAACCCTAAACCCTAAAGCCCTAAAACCTTAAAACCCTAAACCCTAAATCCTAAACCCTAAACCCCTAAAACCCTAACCCCTAAACCCTAAAACCTAAAACCCTAAAACTATAAAACCCAAACCCTTATGCCTAAACTTTAAAACCTAAAATCCACAAACCCTAAATCCTAAAACCTAAACCCTAAACCATGAACCCCTAAAACCCTAAACCCTAAAATCATAAAGCCCTAAATACCTAAAATCCTAAAATCCTAAACCCTAAACCCTAAACCCTAAATCCTAAACCCAAAAATCCTAAAACCCTAAAACCTCAACCATAAACCCTAGACGCAAAACCTTAAACCCTAAAGCCTAAAGTCAAAAACCCTAAAGTCTAAACCCAAAAACCCTAAACCCTAAAATCCTAAACCCTAAACCATAAAAACCAAAAACCCAAAAACCCTAAACCCTAAGCCCAAAACCCTAAACCCTCAACCCGTTAAACCCCAAACCCTAAACCCCAAACCCTAAGCCCTAAACCCCTAAAACCCTAAAACCCTAAACCCTAAAACCCTACCTTAAAACCTAAAAGCCAAAAACCCTAAAATCCTAAACCCTAAACCTTAAACTCTAAAACCGAAAAACCCTAAAACCCTGAACTCTAAACAGTAAACCCTAAACCCTAAACCGTAAAAACCAAAACCCTAAATCCTAAACCCAAAACCGTAAACCCTAAACCCTAAACCCGCTAAACCCTAAACCATAAACCCTAAACCCTAAACCCTTAAAACCCTAAAACCCAAAAATCCTAAAACCCAAAAATCCTAAAACCGTAAACCCTAAAACCCTACCTTAAAATCTAAAAGCCAAAAACCCTAAAACTCTAAACCCTAAACCATAAACTCTAAAACCCAGAAACCCTAAAACCTTGAACCCTAAACATTAAACCCATAAACCTAAACCCTAAACCTTAAACCCCTAAAACCCTAAAACCCTGATACTCTAAAATCCTAAAACCCTTGACCCAAAACCCTTAACTCTAAAACCCGAAAACCCTAACCCTAAACCCTAAACCCTAAACCCTAGAACATTAACCCTAGACCCTAAACACTAAACCCTAAAGCCCTGAAACCCTAAAACCTAAAGCCGAAGCCCTAAACCCTAAACCCTAAACCCTAAACTCCTAAAACCCTAAAATCCTAAAACCCTCAAACCCTAAAATTCAAAAACCCTAACCCCAAAACCATAAAATCCTAAACACCAAAACCATAAAACCGTAAAAACTAAAACCCTAAACCCTAAAACCCGAGACCCTAAAGCCCTTAAACCATAAAAACCCTAAACCCAAAAACCCTACCGTAAAACCTAAAATCCAAAAACCCTAAAATCTAAAGCCAAAAACCCTACCATAACCCTAAACCCTAAACTCTAAAATCCAAAAACCCTAAAACCCTAAACCCTAAATTGAAAACTTTAAACCCTAACACCCTTAAACCAAAACCGTAAAACCCTAAACCCCTAAAACCCTAAACAATAAAACAATAAATCCCTAAAACCCTAAAGCCTAAACCCAAAATCCCTAAAGCCTAAACCCTAAAACCCTAAACCCAAAAACCATAAACCCTAAACCGTAAAACCCAAAAACCCTAACACCCTAAACCCTAAATCCCTAAAACCCTAAAATCCTAAAACTCTGAAACCCTAAAATCCTAAGACACAAAACCCTTAACCCTAAACCCTAAAGCCTAAGCCATAAACCCTAAACCCTAAACCCTAAACCCTAAACTCCCAAAACCCTAACTCCCTAAAACACTAAAACCCTAAAATCCTAAAACCCTTAATCCTAAACCCTAAACCCTAAACCGTAAAATCGTAAAATCATAAAACCCTAAACCCTAAACCCTAAACCCTAAAACCCAAACCCTAAAGCCCTTAAACCCCTAAACCCCTAAACCCTAAAACCCTAAATCCAAAAACCCAATCCTAAACCCTAAACCCTAAATCCGTAAAACCCTAAACCGTAAAACCCTAAAACACTAAAGCCTAAACCTAAAAACCGTAAAGCGTAAACCCTAAAACCCTAAACCCCAAAACCCTAAACCCCAAAACCCAAAACCCTAAACCCAAAAACCCTACCGTAAAACCTAAAATCCAAAAACCCTAAAATCTAAAGCCAAAAACCCTACCATAAAACCTAAAACCCAAAATACCCTAAAAGCCTAAACCCTAAACTCTAAAATCCTAAAACCCTAAACCCTAAATCGAAAACCTTAAACCCTAACACCCTAAAACCTAAACCGTAAAACCCTAAACCCCTAAACCCCTAACCAATAAAACAATAAATCCCTAAAACTCTAAAGCCTAAACCCAAAAACCCTAAAGCCTAAACCCTAAAACCCTAAACCCTAAAACCATAAACCCTAAACCGTAAAACCCAAAAGCCCTAAAACCCTAAACCCTAAATCCCTAAAACCTTAAAATCCTAAAACCCTTAAACCCTAAAATCCCAAGACACAAAAACCCTTAACCCTATACCCTAAAGCCTAAGCCATAAAACCTATACCCTAAACCCTAAACCCTAAACTCCTAAAACCCTAACTCCCTAAAACACTAAAACCCTAAAATCCTAAAACCCTTAATCCGAAACCCTAAACCCTAAGCCCTAAATCGTAAAATCCTAAAATCATAAAACCTAAGCCCTAAACCAAACCCTAAAACCTAAAACCCTAAACCCTAAAGCCCTTAAACTCCTAAACCCCTAAACCCTAAAACCCGAAACCCAAAAACCCTATCCTAAACCCTAAACCCTAAATCCGTAAAACCCTAAAACACTAAAGCCTAAACCCAAAATCCGTAAAGCGTAAACCCTATAAAACCCTAAACCTAAAACCGCAAAACTCAAAAACCCTAAAGCCCTAAACCCTAAACCCTAAACCCTAAAGCTCTAACGCTCTAAAACCCTAAAACCCTAAACCCTAAACCTTAAACCCTAAAACTTAAACCCCAAAACCTAAACCCCTAAAACATGAAACCTAAAACCCTAAAACTCGTAGCACTAAACCCTAAAGCCTAAGCCCTAAACCCAAAACCCTAAGCCCTAAACTCTTAAAACCCAAAAACCCAAGAACCCTGAAACCCTAAAATCCAAAAATCCTAAACCCTAAAACCCTAAAACCATAAAACCATAAAACCCTAAAACCCTTTTGCCTAAACTTTGAAACCAAAAACCCACAAACCCTAAACCCTAAACCCTAAGCCCTAAACCCTAAATACTAAGCCCTAAACCTAAAATCCCTTAAACCCTAAAACCCTAAACCTAAAGCCTAAAACCCTAGACCCCTAAAACCCTTAAAACCCTAAAATCGTAAAACCTTAAAGCCTAAACCCTAAAACCGTAAACCCTAAAACCCTACCCTAAACACAATAGCCCAAAAACCCTAAAAAACCCTAACCCTAAACCCTACACCCTCAACCCTAAACTTTTAAAACCCTAAAACCCTAAAGCCTAAAGCCTAAGCGCTATCCCTAAACCCTAAACCCAAACACGTAAACCCTAAACCCAAAACCCAAAACCCTAAAACCATAAGACCAAAATGCTAAAACCCTAAACCCCTAAAACCCTTACAACTTTAAAACCCAAAACCCTAAAACCACCCTAAAACCCCAAAACCCTAGACCCTAAACCCTAAGCCCTAAACCTTAAACACTAAACACTAAACCCTAAATCCTTTAAACCCTAAAACCCAAAAACCTAAACCCCTGAAACCTTTAAAACCCTAAACCCTAAACCTTAAGCCCTAAACCTTAAGCCCTAAACCCTAAATACTAAACCCTAAACCCTAAATCCTAAACCCTAAACCCTAAAACCCTAAACACTAAACCCTAAACCCTAAATCCTAAACCCTAAACCCTAAACCCTAAAACCCTATAACCCTAAACCCTAAATCCTAAACCCTATACCCTAAATCCTAAACCCTAAACCCTCAACCCAAAACCCCTAAAACCCTGAAACCATAAACCCTAAACCCTAAAACCCTAAAATCCTAAACCCTAAAACTCTAAACCCTTAAAACCCTAAACCCTTAAACTGTAAAACCCTAATACCCTAAACCCTTAAAACCCTAAACCCTAAAACCATAAATCTGAAAAACCCAAAAACCCTTATGCCTGAACCTAAAAACCAAAAACCCAGAAACCCTAAAACCCTAAACCCTAAACCCTAAAACCCAAACCCCAAACGCGAAAACCTAAACCCTAAGCCCTGAACCCTTAAAACCATAAACCCTAAAATCCTAAAACCATAAACCATAAAATCCTAAAAACTTAAACCCTAAACCCTAAATCCTAAACCCAAAAACCCAAAAACCGTAAACCCTAAACTGTCAACCCAAAGCCGTAAAACCCTAAACCTTAAAACCATAAAATCCTAAAACCCCAAATCCTAAACTCGAAACCCTAAAACCCTAAACCCTAAAGCCCTGAAACCCTAAACCCTAAAGCCCTAAAACCTTAAAACCCTAAACCCTAAACCCCTAAAACCCTAAACCCTAAACCATAAAACCTAAAACCCTAAAACTATAAAACCCAAACCCTTATGCCTAAACTTTAAAACCTAAAATCCACAAACCCTAAACCCTAAAACCTAAACCCTAAACCATGAACCCCGAAAACCCTAAACCCTAAAATCCTAAAGCCCTAAATACCTAAAATCCTAAAATCCTAAACCCTAAACCCTAAATCCTAAACCCAAAAACCCTTAAACCCTAAAACCCTAAAACCTCAACCCTAAACCCTAGACGCAAAACCTTAAACCCTAAAGCCTAAAGTCAAAAACCCTAAAGTCTAAACCCAAAAACCCTAAACCCTAAAATCCTAAACCCTAAACCATAAAAACCAAAAACCCAAAAACCCTAAACCCTAAGCCCAAAACCCTAAACCCTCAACCCGCTAAACCCAAAACCCTAAACCCTAAACCCTAAACCCTAAGCCCTAAACCCCTAAAACCCTAAAACCCTAAACCTTAAAACCCTACCTTAAAACCTAAAAGCCAAAAACCCTAAAATCCTAAACCCTAAAACTTAAACTCTAAAACCCAAAAACCCTAAAACCCTGAACTCTAAACAGTAAACCCTAAACCCTAAAACGTAAAAACCAAAATCATAAATCCTAAACCCAAAACCCTAAACCCTAAGCCCTAAACCCGTTAAACCCTAAACCATAAGCCCTAAACCCTAAACCCTTAAAACCCGAAAACCCAAAAATCCTAAAATCGTAAACCCTAAAACCCTACCTTAAAACCTAAAACCCAAAAACCCTAAAACCCTAAACCCTAAAACATAAACTCTAAAACCCATAAACCCTAAAACCTTGAACCCTAAACATTAAACCTTAAACCTAAACCGTAAACCTTAAACCCCTAAAACCCTAAAACCCTGATACTCTAAAATCCTAAAACCCTTAACCCAAAACCCTAAACTCTAAAACCCGAAAACCCTAACCCTAAACCCTAAACCCTAACCCTAAACCCTAAACCCTAAACCCTAGAACCTTAACCCTAGACCCTAAACACTAAACCCTAAACCCCTTAAACCCTAAAACCCTGAAACCCTAAAATCCTAGAACCCTAAAACCTAAAGCCGAAGCCCTAAACCCTAAACCCTAAACCCTAAACTCCTAAAAGCCTAAAATCCTAAAACCCTCAAACCCTAAAATTCAAAAACCCTAACCCCAAAACCATAAAATCCTAAACACCAAAACCATAAAACCGTAAAAACCAAAACCCTAAACCCTAAAACCCGAGACGCTAAAGCCCTTAAACCATAAAAACCCTAAACCCAAAAACCGTACCGTAAAACCTAAAATCCAAAAACCCTAAAATCTAAAGCCAAAAACCTCACCATAAAACCTAAAACCCTAAACCCTAAACTCTAAAATCCTAAAACCCTAAAACCCTAAACCCGAATTTGAAAACTTTAAACCCTAACACCCTAAAACCAAAACCGTAAAACCGTAAACCCCTAAAACCCTAAATAATAAAACAATAAATCCCTAAAGCCCTAAAGCCTAAACCCAAAATCCCTAAAGCCTAAACCCTAAAACCCTAAACCCAAAAACCATAAACCCTAAACCGTAAAACCCAAAAACCCTAGCACCCTAAACCCTAAATCCCTAAAACCCTAAAATCCTAAAACTCTGAAACACTAAAATCCTAAGACCCAAAAACCCTTAACCCTAAACCCTAAAGCCTAAGCCATAAACCCTAAACCCTAAACCCTAAACTCCCAAAACCCTAACTCCCTAAAACACTAAAACCCTAAAATCCTAAAACCCTTAATCTTAAACCCTAAACCCTAAACCGTAAAATCCTAAAATCATAAAACCATAAACCCTAAACCGTAAACCCTAAACCGTAAACCCTAAACCCTAAACCCTAAAACCCAAACCCGAAAGCCTTTAAACCCCTAAACCCCTAAACCCTAAAACCCTAAACCCAAAAACCCTATCCTAAACCCTAAACCCTAAAAACGTAAAACCCTAAACCGTAAAACCCTAAAACACTAAAGCCTAAACCCAAAAACCCTAAACCGTAAACCCTAAAACCCTAAACCCCAAAACCCTAAGCCCCAAAACCCTAAACCTTAAACCGTAAAACTCAAAAATTCTAAAGCCCTAAACCCTAAACCCTAAACCTTAAAAACTCTAACACGCTAAAACCCTAAACCCTAAACCCTAAACCCTAAACCCTAAAGCCAAAGCCCTAAACCCAAAACCCTAAACCCTAAACTCCTAAAACCCTAAAACCCTAAAACCCTAGAACCTTGAAACCCTAAAATCCAAAAATCTTAAAACCCTAAACCCAAAAGCTAAATCCTAAACCCTAAACCATAAAATCCAAAACCCCAAAATCCTAAAACCTAAACCCTAAACCCTAAACCCCTAAATCCTAAAGCACTTAAACCCCTAAAACCCTAAAACCCTAAACCCAAAATCCTACCCTAAAGCCTAAAACCCTAAAACCCTAAACCCAAAAACCCTACCCTAACCTGAAAACCAAAAACCCTAAAACGCTAAACCCTAAGCTCTAAAATCCTAAAACCTTAAAACCCCAAACGCTAAATCCCAAACCTTAAACCCTAACGCTAAAAAACAGCAAAAGCCTAAAACCCTAAACCCCTAAAACGCAAAACGCTAAAATCCTAAAACACTAAAGCCTAAACGGAAAAACCGTAAAGGCTAAACCCTAAGACCCTAAACCCTAAATCGTAAAACCCAAAAACCATATAACCCTAAACCCCAACCCTAAACCCTAAATTTGCTAAACCCGAAACCTTAAACCCAAACCCTAAGCCCGAAAACCCTAAAACAAACCTAAACCCTAAAACCCTAAGGCCTAAACCATAAAACCTTAAACGCCTAAAACTCTAAACCTGAAAACCCTAAAACCCTACCCTAAAACCTAAAACCCAAAAACCTTAAAACCCTAAACCCTAAACCCTAAACCCTAAACTCTAAAACCCTAAAATCTTGAAACCCTAAAATCCAAACATCCTAAAACCCTAAACCCTAAACCCTACACCGTAAAATCCTAAACCCCAAAATCCTAAAACCCTAGACCCTAAACCCAAAACCCTAAACCTTAAAGACTAAAGCCCTTAAACCCCTAAAACACTAAACCCAAAAACCCTAAGACACTAAAACCCTCAACCCTCAACCCTCCCCAAAAACCTAAAACCGAAAACCCTAAAACACTAAACCCAAAAACACTACCCTAGAACCTGAAACCCAAAAACCCTAAAACCCAAAAACTCTAAAATCCTAAAACCTTAAAACCCTAAGCGCTAAATCCAATACCTTAAACCCTAACACCCTAAAATCGTAAAACCCTAAAACCTAAATGCTAAAACCATAAAACCCAAAACCCTAAAACCCTAAAACACTAAAACCCTAAAGCCTAAACCCAAAAACCCCAAACCCTAAACCCAAAAACCCTAAACCCTAAACCGTAATACCCAAAAACCCTAAACACTAAATCCAATACCTTAAACCCTAACACCCTAAAACCTAAACGCAAAAACCCTAAACCCTAAAACCCTAAAACACTAAAACCCCAAAGCCTAAACCCAAAAACCCAAAAACCCTAAACCCTAAACCATAAACCCAAAACCCTAAACCCAAAACCCTAAACCCTATAACCCTAAAAACTAAACTTTAAAACCCGAAACCGCTCAAACCCTAAACCCTAAAACCGTAAAACCCTAAAACCCTAAAGCCTAAACCCTAAACCCTAAAGCCTAAACCCTAAAGCCTAAACCCTAAAACCTTAAACCCCTAAAACTCTAAACCCGAAAACCCTAAAACCTAAAACCCAAAAACACTAAAACCCTAAACCATAAACTCTAAAACCCTAAAACCCTAAAACACTAAACCATAAACGCTAAACCCTAAATCCTAAACCCTTAAAACCCTTAAAACCCTAAAACCCTAAAACCCTAAAATCGTAAAATCCTAAAACCCTCAACCCTAAACCTTAAACTCTAAACTCTAAAATGCTAAAACCTAAAACGCAAAATCTTAAACCCTAAAACCAAAACCCTAAACCCTAAAGCTTTAAAACCCTAAAATCCTAAAACCCTAAAACCCTGAAACCCTAAAATCCTAAAACCCTTAACCCTAAATCCTAAAGCCTAAGCCTTAAACCCTAAGCCTTAAACCCTAAACCCTAAACTCCTAAAACCCTAAAACCCTGAAACCCTAAAATCCAAAAATCCTAAAACCCTAAACCCTAAGCCCTACACCCTAGACCATAAAATCCTAAACCTTAAACCCTACAACCCTAAAACCCTAAACCCTAATGCCAAAACCCTAAAACCCTACACCCTAAATCCCTTAAACCCCTAAAACCCTAAACCCTACAACCGTAAACCCAAAAACCTAAAACGCAAAAGCCCTAAACCCTAAACTCTGTAACCCTAAACCCAAAAACCCTAAACCCTAAACCATAAAACCTAAATCAAAAACCATAAACCCTAAACCCTGAAGCCCTAAAACCCCTAAATCCCTGAACCCTACAACCCAAAACCCAAAAACCCTACCGTAAAACCTAAAACCCAAAATCCCAAAAACCTAAAATCCAAAAACCCTATCCTAAAACCTAAAACCCTAGAATCCTAAAACCATTAACTCTAAAACCCTAAAACTCCTAAAACCCTAAAACCCTGAAACCCCAAAATCCAAAAATCCTAAAACCCTTAAACCTAAACCCTAAACCGTAAACCCTAAACCATAAAATCCTGAACCCCAAAGTCATAAAATCCTAAAACCCTAAACCCTAAATCCAAAACCTAAACCCGAAACCCTAAAGCCCTTAAACCCCTAAAACCCTAAACCCTAAACCCAAAAACCCTACCCTAAAACCTAAAACTGAAAATCCCAAAAACCCCTAAAAACTGAAACCCATAAACCCTAAAACCCTAAACCCTAAACTCTAAAATTCTAAAACCTTAAAACCCTAAACGCGAAATCCAAAACCATAAACCCTAACACCCTAAAACCATAGAACCCAAAACCTAAACCCTAAACCCCTAAAACCCTAAACCCTAAAATCCTAAAACCCTAAAGCCTAAACCCAAAAACCCTTAAACCGAAACGCTAAAATACGAAACCCTAAAACCCAAAACCCCAAATCCTAAATCCTAAACCCGCTAAACCCTAAACCCTAAAACCCCTAAACCCCAAAAACCCTAAACCCTAAACCCTTAACCCTAGGCCCTAAACCCTAAACCCTAAACCCTAAACCCTAAATACTAAAACCATAAACCCTAAACCCTAACCCTAAACCCTAAACCCTAAACCCTAAATCCAAAACCCTAAACACTAAAACCCCAAACCCTAAAACCCTAAAACCCTAAAACCCTAAAACCCTAAACCCTAAACCCTAAAACCTTAAACGCCTAAAACTCTAAACCCGAAAACCCTAAAACCCAAAACCCTAGAACCCTACCCTAAAACGTAAAATCCAAAAATCCTAAAACCCTAAACCCTAAACCCTAAACACTAAAACCATAAAACCCTAAACCCTAAACCCTAAAACCAAAACCGTAAACTCTAAAACGCTAAAACCCTAAAATCCTAAACCCTAAACCTTAAACCATAACCTAAACCCAAAACCCTAAACCCCTAAAACCCTATAACCCTACCAGCGTAAACACTAAACCCAAATCCCTAAAAAAAAACCCTATAACCATACCCTAAAGCCAAAAGCCTAAACCGTAAACCCTAAACCCTAAACTCCTAAAACACAAAAACCCTGATACCCTAATATCCAAAAATTCTAAAACCCCAAACCCCCAAACCCTAAACCCTAAACTCTAAACCAAAAAATCCTAAACCCCAAAACCCTAAAACCGTAAATGTAAAACCTTAAACCCTAAAACCGTAAATGTAAAACCTTAAACCCTAAACCCTAAACCCTAAAACCCTAAACCGAAAAGCCCTCAAACCCCTAAAACCCTTAACCCTACAACCCTAAAAAACCCTAAACCGAGAAGCCCTTAAACCCCTAAAACCCTAAACCTTACAACCCTAAACCCAAAAACCCTACCTTAAAACCTAAAACCTAAAACACAAAAGCCATACCCTAAAACCTAAAACCCAAAAACCCTAAAACTCTAAACCCTAAACCCTATACTAAAATCCTAAAACCCTAAACCCTAAACCATAAAATCCTAAACCCCAAAACCCTAAAACCAAAACACCTTAAACCCTAAATCCTAAACCCTAAAACCCTAAACCCTAAAGCCCTTAAACCCCTAAAATCCTAAACGCTACAACCCTAAACCCAAAAACCCTTCCCTAAAACCTAAAACCCTAAACTCAAAAACCCTACCCTAAACCCTAAAGCAAAAAAACCCCAAAACCCTAAACCCTAAACTCTAAAATCCTAAAATCCTAAAACCCTAAACCTAAATCGAAAATCTTAAACACTAAAACCTTAAAACCATAAACTCCAAAAACCCTAAACTCCAAAAACCCTAAACCTTTAAACCCAACCGAAAAACCCTAAACCCTATACTATAAAACCCTAAAACCCTAAAACCCTAAACCCTAAACCCTAAAACCTAAACCAAAAACCATAAACCCCTAAAATCTAAAGCCCAAAAACCCAAAAACCCTAAACCCAAAACTCTAAAATCCTAAAACCCTAAAACCCTATACCCTAAATCCAAAACTTTAACCCTAAAACCCTAAACCCTAAATCCAAAACCTTAAACCCAAAACCTTACCCTAAAACCTAAAACCCAAAAACCCTAAACCATAAACTCTAAAACCACCAAAAACCATAAAACCCTAAACACTAAAACGTAAATCATAAAAAAATAAAACCCTAAACCCTAAACCCAAAAACCCTACCCTAAAGCCAAAAACCCTAAACCTTAAACTCTAAACCCTAAATCCAAAACCCTAAACCCTAAATCCAAAACCTTAAACCCTAACACCCTAAAACCGTAAAACCCAAAACCCTAAACCCTAAACACCTAAAACCCTAAACTTTAAAACTCTAAAACCCTAAAACACCAAACCCAAAACCCTAAACCCTAAAACCTAAACGCTAAACACTAAACCCTAAACCCTAAACCCCTAAACCCAAAAACCCTAACCTAAAACCTGAAATCCAAAGACCCTAAAACGCTAAAACCTAAACTCTAAAATCCTAAAACCTTAAAACCCTAAACGCTAAATCCAAAACGGTAAACCCTAACAACCTAAAACCGTAAAACCCTAAAACCTAAACCGTACAACCCTAAACTCCTAAAACACTAAACCCTAAAACCGTAAAACCTAAAGCCTAAAGCCTAAACCCAAAACCCATAAAGCCAAAACCCTAAAACCCTAAACCTTAAACTGTAAAACCTAAAAATGCCAAAACCCAAAACCCCAAGCCCTAAACCCTAAACCCTAAACCCTAAATACTAAAACCATAAACCCTAAACCCCAAATACTAAACCCTAAACCCGCTAAATACTAAACCCAAAACCATAAACCAAAATCCTAAAAACCCTAAAACCCTAAACTCTAAATCCTTAAACGCCTAAAACTCTAAACCCGAAAACCTTAAAACCCTAAACCCAAAACCTAAAACCCAAAAATCCTAAAACCAAACCCTAAACCCTAAAACACTAAAACCAAAAACCCTAAACCCTAAACCCAAAACCCTAAAACCCTATAACCCAACCCTAAAGCCTAAAACCTAAAACCTAAATGCTAAACCCTAAACTCCTAAAACCCTAAAATCCTGAAACCCTAATATCCAAAAATCCTAAAACCCTAAACTCTAAACCATAAAATCCTAAACTCCAAAACCCTAAAATCGTAAAACCCTAAACCCTAAACCCTAAAACCCTAAACCGAAAAGCCCTCAAACCCCTAAAACCCAACAACCCTAAACCCAAAAACCATACCCTAAATCCTAAAACCCAAAAACCCTAAACCGAAAAAACTACCCTAAAATCCTAAAACCCTAAACCCTATACCATAAAATCCTAAGCCCCAAAACCGTAAAACCAAAAAACCGTGAACCCTAAATCATAAACCCTAAACCCCAAAACCCTAAAGCCCTTAAACCCCTAACACCTAAACCCTAAAACCCTAAACCCAAAAAACCTAGCCTAAAACCAAAAACCCAAAAACACTAAAACCCTAAACCTTAAACTCTAAACCCTAAACGGTAAAATCCAAAACCTAAACCCTAAACACCTAAAACCCTAAACTCTAAAATCGTAAAACCCTAAAACCCCAAACCCAAAATCCTAAACCCTAAACCCTAAAACCTAAAACCTAAAAGCTAAACCCTAAACCCTAAACCCCTAAAACCCTAAACAAAAAACCCTAACCTAAATTCTGAAATCCAAAATCCCTAAAACCCTAAACCCAAAACTCTAAAATCCTAAAGCCTTAAAACCCTAAAAGCTAAATTCAAAACCGTAAACCCTAACAACCTAAAACCGTAAAACCATAAAACCTAAACCCAACAACACTAAACCCCTAAAACACTAAACCCTAAAACCCTAAAGCCTAAAGCCTAAACCCAAAAACCATAAAGCCTAAACCCTAAAACTCTAAACCGTAAAACCCAAAAACACTAAAACCCTAAACCCCAAACCCCAAACCCTAAACCCTAAACCCGCTAAACCCTAAATCCTAAACCCTAAACCCCTAAAACCCTAAACTCTAAACCCTTAACCCTAAATACTAAAACCATAAACCCTAAACCCAAAATACTAAACCCTAAACCCGCTAAATACTAAAATCAAAACCCTAAACCAAAATCATATATCCTAAAACCCTAAAACCCTAAACCCTAAACCTTAAACGCCTAAAACTCTAAACCCGAAAGCCTTAAAACTAAAACCTAAAACCCAAAAATCCAAAAACCCTAAACCCTAAACCCTAAACAAACCCTAAACCCTAAACCCTAAACCCTAAACCCTAAACACTAAAACCAAAATCCTAAACCCAAAACTCTAAAACGCTAAAACCCTAAAATCCTAAACCCTAAACCCTAAACACTAAAACCAAAACCCTAAACCCAAAACTATAAAACGCTAAAACCCTAAAATCCTAAACCCTAAACCTTAAACCCTAACCTAAACCCAAAACCCTAAAGCCCTATAACCTTACCCTAAAGCCTAAACCCTAGACCTAAACCCTAAACTCCTAAAACCCTAAACCCTGAAACCCTAATATCCAAAAATCCTAAACCCCTAAACCCTAAACTCTAATCCCTAAACTCTAAACCATAAAATCCTAAACTCCAAAATCCTAAAACCGTAAAACCCTAAACCCTAAAACCCTAAAGCGAAAAGCCCTCAAACCCCTAAACCCTAAACCCTACAGCCCTAAACCCAAAAACCCTACACCCTAAAATCCCTTAAACCCCTAAAACCCTAAACCCTACAACCGTAAACCCAAAAACCTAAAACGCAAAAGCCCTAAACCCTAAACTCTGTAACCCTAACCCAAAAACCCTAAACCCTAAACCATAAAACCTAAATCAAAAATCATAAACCCTAAACCCTGAAGCCCTAAAACCCCTAAATCCCTGAACCCTACAACCAAAACCCAAAAACCCTACCGTAAAACCTAAAACCCAAAATCCCAAAAACCTAAAATCCAAAAACCCTATCCTAAAACCTAAAACCCTAGAATCCTAAAACCATTAACTCTAAAACCCTAAAACTCCTAAAACCCTAAAACCCTGAAACCCCAAAATCCAAAAATCCTAAAACCCTTAAACCTAAACCCTAAACCGTAAACCCTAAACCATAAAATCCTGAACCCCAAAGTCATAAAATCCTAAAACCCTAAACGCTAAATCCAAAACCTAAACCCGAAACCCTAAAGCCCTTAAACCCCTAAAACCCTAAACCCTAAACCCAAAAACCCTACCCTAAAACCTAAAACTGAAAATCCCAAAAACCCCTAAAAACTGAAACCCATAAACCCTAAAACCCTAAACCCTAAACTCTAAAATTCTAAAACCTTAAAACCCTAAACGCGAAATCCAAAACCATAAACCCTAACACCCTAAAACCATAGAACCCAAAACCTAAACCCTAAACCCTAAAACCCTAAACCCTAAAATCCTAAAACCCTAAAGCCTAAACCCAAAAACCCTTAAACCGAAACGCTAAAATACTAAACCCTAAACCGTAAAACCCTAAAACCCAAAACCCCAAATCCTAAATCCTAAACCCGCTAAACCCTAAACCCTAAAACCCCTAAACCCCAAAAACCCTAAACCCTAAACCCTTAACCCTAGGCCCTAAACCCTAAACCCTAAACCCTAAACCCTAAATACTAAAACCATAAACCCTAAACCCTAACCCTAACCCTAAACCCTAAACCCTAAACCCAAAACCCTAAACACTAAAACCCCAAACCCTAAAACCCTAAAACCCTAAAACCCTAAAACCCTAAACCCTAAACCCTAAAACCTTAAACGCCTAAAACTCTAAACCCGAAAACCCTAAAACCCAAAACCCTAGAACCCTACCCTAAAACGTAAAATCCAAAAATCCTAAAACCCTAAACCCTAAACCCTAAACACTAAAACCATAAAAACCCTAAACCCTAAACCCTAAAACCAAAACCGTAAACTCTAAAACGCTAAAACCCTAAAATCCTAAACCCTAAACCTTAAACCATAACCTAAACCCAAAACCCTAAACCCCTAAAACCCTATAACCCTACCAGCGTAAACACTAAACCCAAATCCCTAAACCCCTAAAACCCTATAACCATACCCTAAAGCCAAAAGCCTAAACCATAAACCCTAAACCCTAAACTCCTAAAACACAAAAACCCTAATACCCTAATATCCAAAAATTCTAAAACCCCAAACCCCCAAACCCTAAACCCTAAACTCTAAACCAAAAAATCCTAAACCCCAAAACCCTAAAACCGTAAATGTAAAACCTTAAACCCTAAAACCGTAAATGTAAAACCTTAAACCCTAAACCCTAAACCCTAAAACCCTAAACCGAAAAGCCCTCAAACCCCTAAAACCCTTAACCCTACAACCCTAAAAAACCCTAAACCGAGAAGCCCTTAAACCCCTAAAACCCTAAACCTTACAACCCTAAACCCAAAAACCCTACCTTAAAACCTAAAACCTAAAACACAAAAGCCATACCCTAAAACCTAAAACCCAAAAACCCTAAAACTCTAAACCCTAAACCCTATACTAAAATCCTAAAACCCTAAACCCTAAACCATAAAATCCTAAACCCCAAAACCCTAAAACCAAAACACCTTAAACCCTAAATCCTAAACCCTAAAACCCTAAACCCTAAAGCCCTTAAACCCCTAAAATCCTAAACGCTACAACCCTAAACCCAAAAACCCTCCCTAAAACCTAAAACCCTAAACTCAAAAACCCTACCCTAAACCCTAAAGCAAAAAAAAACCCCAAAACCCTAAACCCTAAACTCTAAAATCCTAAAATCCTAAAACCCTAAACCTAAATCGAAAATCTTAAACACTAAAACCTTAAAACCATAAACTCCAAAAACCCTAAACTCCAAAAACCCTAAACCTTTAAACCCAACCGAAAAACCCTAAACCCTATACTATAAAACCCTAAAACCCTAAAACCCTAAACCCTAAACCCTAAAACCTAAACCAAAAACCATAAACCCCTAAAATCTAAAGCCCAAAAACCCAAAAACCCTAAACCCAAAACTCTAAAATCCTAAAACCCTAAAACCCTATACCCTAAATCCAAAACTTTAACCCTAAAACCCTAAACCCTAAATCCAAAACCTTAAACCCAAAACCTTACCCTAAAACCTAAAACCCAAAAACCCTAAACCATAAACTCTAAAACCACCAAAAACCATAAAACCCTAAACACTAAAACGTAAATCATAAAAAAATAAAACCCTAAACCCTAAACCCTAAAGCACTTAAACCCCTAAAACCCCAAACCCTAAAACCCTAAACCCAAAAACCCTACCCTAAAGCCAAAAACCCTAAACCTTAAACTCTAAACCCTAAATCCAAAACCCTAAACCCTAAATCCAAAACCTTAAACCCTAACACCCTAAAACCGTAAAACCCAAAACCCTAAACCCTAAACACCTAAAACCCTAAACTTTAAAACTCTAAAACCCTAAAACACCAAACCCAAAACCCTAAACCCTAAAACCTAAACGCTAAACACTAAACCCTAAACCCTAAACCCCTAAACCCAAAAACCCTAACCTAAAACCTGAAATCCAAAGACCCTAAAACGCTAAAAACCTAAACTCTAAAATCCTAAAACCTTAAAACCCTAAACGCTAAATCCAAAACGGTAAACCCTAACAACCTAAAACCGTAAAACCCTAAAAACCTAAACCGTACAACCCTAAACTCCTAAAACACTAAACCCTAAAACCGTAAAACCTAAAGCCTAAAGCCTAAACCCAAAACCCATAAAGCCAAAACCCTAAAACCCTAAACCTTAAACTGTAAAACCTAAAAATGCCAAAACCCAAAACCCCAAGCCCTAAACCCTAAACCCTAAACCCTAAATACTAAAACCATAAACCCTAAACCCCAAATACTAAACCCTAAACCCGCTAAATACTAAACCCAAAACCATAAACCAAAATCCTAAAAACCCTAAAACCCTAAACTCTAAATCCTTAAACGCCTAAAACTCTAAACCCGAAAACCTTAAAACCCTAAACCCTAAAACCTAAAACCCAAAAATCCTAAAACCCTAAACCCTAAACCCTAAAACACTAAAAACCAAAAACCCTAAACCCTAAACCCAAAACCCTAAAACCCTATAACCCAACCCTAAAGCCTAAAACCTAAAACCTAAATGCTAAACCCTAAAACTCCTAAAAACCCTAAAATCCTGAAACCCTAATATCCAAAAATCCTAAAACCCTAAACTCTAAACCATAAAATCCTAAACTCCAAAACCCTAAAATCGTAAAACCCTAAACCCTAAACCCTAAAACCCTAAACCGAAAAGCCCTCAAACCCCTAAAACCCAACAACCCTAAAACCCAAAAACCATACCCTAAATCCTAAAACCCAAAAACCCTAAACCGAAAAAACTACCCTAAAATCCTAAAACCCTAAACCCTATACCATAAAATCCTAAGCCCCAAAACCGTAAAACCAAAAACCGTGAACCCTAAATCATAAACCCTAAACCCCAAAACCCTAAAGCCCTTAAACCCCTAACACCTAAACCCTAAAACCCTAAACCCAAAAAACCTAGCCTAAAACCAAAAACCCAAAAACACTAAAACCCTAAACCTTAAACTCTAAACCCTAAACGGTAAAATCCAAAACCTAAACCCTAAACACCTAAAACCCTAAACTCTAAAATCGTAAAACCCTAAAACCCCAAACCCAAAATCCTAAACCCTAAACCCTAAAACCTAAAACCTAAAAGCTAAACCCTAAACCCTAAACCCCTAAAACCCTAAACAAAAAACCCTAACCTAAATTCTGAAATCCAAAATCCCTAAAACCCTAAACCCAAAACTCTAAAATCCTAAAGCCTTAAAACCCTAAAAGCTAAATTCAAAACCGTAAACCCTAACAACCTAAAACCGTAAAACCATAAAACCTAAACCCAACAACACTAAACCCCTAAAACACTAAACCCTAAAACCCTAAAGCCTAAAGCCTAAACCCAAAAACCATAAAGCCTAAACCCTAAAACTCTAAACCGTAAAACCCAAAAACACTAAAACCCTAAACCCCAAACCCCAAACCCTAAACCCTAAACCCGCTAAACCCTAAATCCTAAACCCTAAACCCCTAAAACCCTAAACTCTAAACCCTTAACCCTAAATACTAAAACCATAAACCCTAAACCCAAAATACTAAACCCTAAACCCGCTAAATACTAAAATCAAAACCCTAAACCAAAATCATATATCCTAAAACCCTAAAACCCTAAACCCTAAAACCTTAAACGCCTAAAACTCTAAACCCGAAAGCCTTAAAACTCTAAAACCTAAAACCCAAAAATCCAAAAACCCTAAACCCTAAACCCTAAACACTAAACCCTAAACCCTAAACCCTAAACCCTAAACACTAAAACCAAAATCCTAAACCCAAAACTCTAAAACGCTAAAACCCTAAAATCCTAAACCCTAAACCCTAAACACTAAAACCAAAACCCTAAACCCAAAACTATAAAACGCTAAAACCCTAAAATCCTAAACCCTAAACCTTAAACCCTAACCTAAACCCAAAACCCTAAAGCCCTATAACCTTACCCTAAAGCCTAAACCCTAGACCTAAACCCTAAACTCCTAAAACCCTAAACCCTGAAACCCTAATATCCAAAAATCCTAAACCCCTAAACCCTAAACTCTAATCCCTAAACTCTAAACCATAAAATCCTAAACTCCAAAATCCTAAAACCGTAAAACCCTAAACCCTAAAACCCTAAAGCGAAAAGCCCTCAAACCCCTAAACCCTAAACCCTACAGCCCTAAACCCAAAAACCCTACACCCTAAATCCCTTAAACCCCTAAAACCCTAAACCCTACAACCGTAAACCCAAAAACCTAAAACGCAAAAGCCCTAAACCCTAAACTCTGTAACCCTAAACCCAAAAACCCTAAACCCTAAACCATAAAACCTAAATCAAAAATCATAAACCCTAAACCCTGAAGCCCTAAAACCCCTAAATCCCTGAACCCTACAACCCAAAACCCAAAAACCCTACCGTAAAACCTAAAACCCAAAATCCCAAAAACCTAAAATCCAAAAACCCTATCCTAAAACCTAAAACCCTAGAATCCTAAAACCATTAACTCTAAAACCCTAAAACTCCTAAAACCCTAAAACCCTGAAACCCCAAAATCCAAAAATCCTAAAACCCTTAAACCTAAACCCTAAACCGTAAACCCTAAACCATAAAATCCTGAACCCCAAAGTCATAAAATCCTAAAACCCTAAACGCTAAATCCAAAACCTAAACCCGAAACCCTAAAGCCCTTAAACCCCTAAAACCCTAAACCCTAAACCCAAAAACCCTACCCTAAAACCTAAAACTGAAAATCCCAAAAACCCCTAAAAACTGAAACCCATAAACCCTAAAACCCTAAACCCTAAACTCTAAAATTCTAAAACCTTAAAACCCTAAACGCGAAATCCAAACCATAAACCCTAACACCCTAAAACCATAGAACCCAAAACCTAAACCCTAAACCCTAAAACCCTAAACCTAAAACCTAAAACCCTAAAGCCTAAACCCAAAAACCCTTAAACCGAAACGCTAAAATACTAAACCCTAAACCGTAAAACCCTAAAACCCAAAACCCCAAATCCTAAATCCTAAACCCGCTAAACCCTAAACCCTAAAACCCCTAAACCCCAAAAACCCTAAACCCTAAACCCTTAACCCTAGGCCCTAAACCCTAAACCCTAAACCCTAAACCCTAAATACTAAAACCATAAACCCTAAACCCTAACCCTAAACCCTAAACCCTAAACCCTAAACCCAAAACCCTAAACACTAAAACCCCAAACCCTAAAAACCCTAAAACCCTAAAACCCTAAACCCTAAACCCTAAACCCTAAAACCTTAAACGCCTAAAACTCTAAACCCGAAAACCCTAAAACCCAAAACCCTAGAACCCTACCCTAAAACGTAAAATCCAAAAATCCTAAAACCCTAAACCCTAAACCCTAAACACTAAAACCATAAAACCCTAAACCCTAAACCCTAAAACCGAAACCGTAAACTCTAAAACGCTAAAACCCTAAAATCCTAAACCCTAAACCTTAAACCATAACCTAAACCCAAAACCCTAAACCCCTAAAACCCTATAACCCTACCAGCGTAAACACTAAACCCAAATCCCTAAACCCCTAAAACCCTATAACCATACCCTAAAGCCAAAGCCTAAACCGTAAACCCTAAACCCTAAACTCCTAAAACACAAAAACCCTAATACCCTAATATCCAAAAATTCTAAAACCCCAAACCCCCAAACCCTAAACCCTAAACTCTAAACCAAAAAATCCTAAACCCCAAAACCCTAAAACCGTAAATGTAAAACCTTAAACCCTAAAACCGTAAATGTAAAACCTTAAACCCTAAACCCTAAACCCTAAAACCCTAAACCGAAAAGCCCTCAAACCCCTAAAACCCTTAACCCTACAACCCTAAAAAACCCTAAACCGAGAAGCCCTTAAACCCCTAAAACCCTAAACCTTACAACCCTAAACCCAAAAACCCTACCTTAAAACCTAAAACCTAAAACACAAAAGCCATACCCTAAAACCTAAAACCCAAAAACCCTAAAACTCTAAACCCTAAACCCTATACTAAAATCCTAAAACCCTAAACCCTAAACCATAAAATCCTAAACCCCAAAACCCTAAAACCAAAACACCTTAAACCCTAAATCCTAAACCCTAAAACCCTAAACCCTAAAGCCCTTAAACCTAAAATCCTAAACGCTACAACCCTAAACCCAAAAACCCTTCCCTAAAACCTAAAACCCTAAACTCAAAAACCCTACCCTAAACCCTAAAGCAAAAAAACCCCAAAACCCTAAACCCTAAACTCTAAAATCCTAAAATCCTAAAACCCTAAACCTAAATCGAAAATCTTAAACACTAAAACCTTAAAACCATAAACTCCAAAAACCCTAAACTCCAAAAACCCTAAACCTTTAAACCCAACCGAAAAACCCTAAACCCTATACTATAAAACCCTAAAACCCTAAAACCCTAAACCCTAAACCCTAAAACCTAAACCAAAAACCATAAACCCCTAAAATCTAAAGCCCAAAAACCCAAAAACCCTAAACCCAAAACTCTAAAATCCTAAAACCCTAAAACCCTATACCCTAAATCCAAAACTTTAACCCTAAAACCCTAAACCCTAAATCCAAAACCTTAAACCCAAAACCTTACCCTAAAACCTAAAACCCAAAAACCCTAAACCATAAACTCTAAAACCACCAAAAACCATAAAACCCTAAACACTAAAACGTAAATCATAAAAAAATAAAACCCTAAACCCTAAACCCTAAAGCACTTAAACCCCTAAAACCCCAAACCCTAAAACCCTAAACCCAAAAACCCTACCCTAAAGCCAAAAACCCTAAACCTTAAACTCTAAACCCTAAATCCAAAACCCTAAACCCTAAATCCAAAACCTTAAACCCTAACACCCTAAAACCGTAAAACCCAAAACCCTAAACCCTAAACACCTAAAACCCTAAACTTTAAAACTCTAAAACCCTAAAACACCAAACCCAAAACCCTAAACCCTAAAACCTAAACGCTAAACACTAAACCCTAAACCCTAAACCCCTAAACCCAAAAACCCTAACCTAAAACCTGAAATCCAAAGACCCTAAAACGCTAAAACCTAAACTCTAAAATCCTAAAACCTTAAAACCCTAAACGCTAAATCCAAAACGGTAAACCCTAACAACCTAAAACCGTAAAACCCTAAAACCTAAACCGTACAACCCTAAACTCCTAAAACACTAAACCCTAAAACCGTAAAACCTAAAGCCTAAAGCCTAAACCCAAAACCCATAAAGCCAAAACCCTAAAACCCTAAACCTTAAACTGTAAAACCTAAAAATGCCAAAACCCAAAACCCCAAGCCCTAAACCCTAAACCCTAAACCCTAAATACTAAAACCATAAACCCTAAACCCCAAATACTAAACCCTAAACCCGCTAAATACTAAACCCAAAACCATAAACCAAAATCCTAAAAACCCTAAAACCCTAAACTCTAAATCCTTAAACGCCTAAAACTCTAAACCCGAAAACCTTAAAACCCTAAACCCTAAAACCTAAAACCCAAAAATCCTAAAACCCTAAACCCTAAACCCTAAAACACTAAAAACCAAAAACCCTAAACCCTAAACCCAAAACCCTAAAACCCTATAACCCAACCCTAAAGCCTAAAACCTAAAACCTAAATGCTAAACCCTAAACTCCTAAAACCCTAAAATCCTGAAACCCTAATATCCAAAAATCCTAAAACCCTAAACTCTAAACCATAAAATCCTAAACTCCAAAACCCTAAAATCGTAAAACCCTAAACCCTAAACCCTAAAACCCTAAACCGAAAAGCCCTCAAACCCCTAAAACCCAACAACCCTAAACCCAAAAACCATACCCTAAATCCTAAAACCCAAAAACCCTAAACCGAAAAAACTACCCTAAAATCCTAAAACCCTAAACCCTATACCATAAAATCCTAAGCCCCAAAACCGTAAAACCAAAAAACCGTGAACCCTAAATCATAAACCCTAAACCCAAACCCTAAAGCCCTTAAACCCCTAACACCTAAACCCTAAAACCCTAAACCCAAAAAACCTAGCCTAAAAACCAAAAACCCAAAAACACTAAAACCCTAAACCTTAAACTCTAAACCCTAAACGGTAAAATCCAAAACCTAAACCCTAAACACCTAAAACCCTAAACTCTAAAATCGTAAAACCCTAAAACCCCAAACCCAAAATCCTAAACCCTAAACCCTAAAACCTAAAACCTAAAAGCTAAACCCTAAACCCTAAACCCCTAAAACCCTAAACAAAAAACCCTAACCTAAATTCTGAAATCCAAAACCCTAAAACCCTAAACCCAAAACTCTAAAATCCTAAAGCCTTAAAACCCTAAAGCTAAATTCAAAACCGTAAACCCTAACAACCTAAAACCGTAAAACCATAAAACCTAAACCCAACAACACTAAACCCCTAAAACACTAAACCCTAAAACCCTAAAGCCTAAAGCCTAAACCCAAAAACCATAAAGCCTAAACCCTAAAACTCTAAACCGTAAAACCCAAAAACACTAAAACCCTAAACCCCAAACCCCAAACCCTAAACCCTAAACCCGCTAAACCCTAAATCCTAAACCCTAAACCCCTAAAACCCTAAACTCTAAACCCTTAACCCTAAATACTAAAACCATAAACCCTAAACCCAAAATACTAAACCCTAAACCCGCTAAATACTAAAATCAAAACCCTAAACCAAAATCATATCCTAAAACCCTAAAACCCTAAACCCTAAAACCTTAAACGCCTAAAACTCTAAACCCGAAAGCCTTAAAACTCTAAAACCTAAAACCCAAAAATCCAAAAACCCTAAAAACCCTAAAACCCTAAACACTAAACCCTAAACCCTAAACCCTAAACCCTAAACACTAAAACCAAAATCCTAAACCCAAAACTAAAACGCTAAAACCCTAAAATCCTAACCCTAAACCCTAAACACTAAAACCAAAACCCTAAACCCAAAACTATAAAACGCTAAAAAACCCTAAAATCCTAAACCCTAAACCTTAAACCCTAACCTAAACCCAAAACCTAAAGCCCTATAAACCTTACCCTAAAGCCTAAAACCCTAGACCTAAACCCTAAACTCCTAAAACCCTAAACCCTGAAACCCTAATATCCAAAAATCCTAAACCCCTAAACCCTAAACTCTAATCCCTAAACTCTAAACCATAAAATCCTAAACTCCAAAATCCTAAAACCGTAAAACCCTAAACCCTAAAACCCTAAAGCGAAAAGCCCTCAAACCCCTAAACCCTAAACCCTACAGCCCTAAACCCAAAAACCCTACCCTAAAACCTAAAACCCAAAAAACCTTCTCTAAAATCCTAAAACCCTAAACCCTATACCATAAAATCCTAAGCCCCAAAACCTAAAACCAAAAAACCGCGAACCCAAAACCCTAAACCCTAAAACCTAAACCCGAAAACCTAAACCCTAAACCATAAACCCTAAACCCTAAACACCTAAAATCTAAAACCCAAAAACCCAAAAACCCTAAACCCAAAACTCTAAAATTCTAAAACCCTAAAACACTAACCCCTAAATCCAAAACCTTAAGCCTTAAAACCCTAAACCCTAAAACCCTACCCAAAAACCTAAAACCCAAAAACCCTAAACCATAAACTCTAAAACCCTAAAACCATAAAACCCTAAACCCTAAAACCATAAAACCCTAAACCCTAAACCCTAAACCCTAAAACCCTAAACCCTAAAGCACTTAAACCCCTAAACCCTAAAACCCTAAAACCCTACCCTAAAACCTAAAACCCAAAAATCCTAAACCTTAAACTCAAAACCCTAAATCCAAAACCCTAAACCCTAAATCCAAAACCTTAAACCCTAGCACCCTAAAACCATAAAACCCTAAACACTAAACCCTAAACCCCTAAGTCCCTAACACCTAAAACCCTAAACCCCTAAAACCCTAAGCCTAAACCCAAAAATCCTAAAGCCTAAACCCTAAAACCCTAGACCCTAAACCCCCAAAACTGTAAAACCCTAAACCCTAAACCCGCTAAACCCTAAACCCTAAACCAACTAAACCCTAAAACCTAAACCCGTAAAACCCTAAAACCTTAAAACCCTAAATCCTAAACACTTAACCCTAAATCCTAAACCCTAAACTCTACACCCTAAACCCTAAACACTAAAACGCTGAACCCTAAACCCTGACCCCTAACCCTAAACCCTAAACCCAAAATCATAAACCGAAAACCCTAAACCCTAAAACCCTAAAACCTAAACCCTAAAACCCTACACCCAAAACCCTAAACCCTAGTTTAAACTCTAAACGTTAAACCCAAACCCTAAGCCCTAAAACCCAAAAGCCTAAACCCTAAAACTATAAATGCCTAAAACTCTAAACACGAAAACCTTAAAACCCTAAACCCTAAAACCTAAAACCCAAAAATCCTAAAACCCTAAACCCTAAACCCTAAACACTAAAAACCTAAAACCCTAAAACCCGAAACCCTAAACCATAACTCCTAAAACCAAAACCCTAAACCCAAAACTCTAAAATGCTAAAACCCTAAAATCCTAAACCCTAAACCTTAAACCCTAACCAAAACCCAAAACCCGATAACCCTACCCTAAAGCCTAAACCCTAAAACCTAAACCCTAAACTCCTAAAACCCTAAAACCTTGAAACCCTAATATCCAAATATCCTAAAACCCTAAACCCTAAATAAACCCTAAACTCTAAACCATAAAATCCTAAATTCCAAAACCCTAAAACCGTAAAACCCTAAACCCTAAACCCTAAAACCCCAAACCGAAAAAGCCTTCACACCCCTAAAACCCTAAACCCTACAACCCTAAACCCAAAAACCCTACCCTAAAACCTAAAACCCAAAAACCCTAAACCGAAAAAACCTACCCTAAAATCCAAAAACTCTAAACCCTATACCTTAAAATCCTAAGCCCCAAAACCCTAAAACCCTAAAACCGTGAACCCAAAACCCTAAACCCTAAACCCTAAAACCTTAAAACCTAAAGCCCTTAAACCCTAAAACCCTAAACCCAAAAACCCTACCCTAAAACCTAAAACCCAAAACCCAAAAACCCTACCCTAAAACCTAAAGACCAAAAACCCTAAATCCTAAGCTCTAAAATCCAAAACCTTAAGTCCAAAACCTTAAACCCAAAAACCCTAAAATCTTAAAACCCTATACCTAAAACCCTACCGTATAACCTAAAACCCAAAAACACTAAACCCTAAACTCCAAAACCCTAAAAGCATAAAACCCTAAAAGTATAAAACCCTAAAACCTAAATCCTAAACCCGAAAACCTAAACCCTAAGCCATAAACCCTAAACCCTAAACCCCTAAAACCTAAAACCCAAAAACACTAAAACCCTAAACCCAAAACTCTAAAATTTTAAACCCTAAATCCCTAAACCCTAAATCCAAAACATTAAACCCTCAAACCCTAAACCCTAAAACCCTACCCTAAAACTTAAAACCCAAAAACCCTAAACCATAAACTCTAAATCCTAAAACCTTAAATCCAAAACCCTAAACCCTAGACTAAACCCTAAACCTTAAACCCAAACCCTAAACCCTAAAACCCAAAAGCCTAAAGCCTAAAACTTTAAACGCCTAAAACTCTAAACCCGAAAACCCTAAAATCCTAAACCCTAAAACCCTACCCTAAAACTAAAAACCCAAAAACCCTAAAACCATAAACCCTAAACCCTAAACACTCAATACCCTAAAATTCTAAAACCCTAAAATCCTTAACCCTAAACCCTAAACCCAAAACCCTAAACTCCTTAAACCCTAAACGGAAAAACCCTAAACTCCTAAAACCCTAAATTGTAAAACCATAAACTCCTAAAACCCTAAAACCCTGAAAGCCAAAAATCCAAAAACCCTAAAACCCTAAAACACTAAAACCCTCAACCCTAAAACAATAAACCCTAAATCCCAAACCCTAAATCCTAAAACCCCAAAACCGCCAATCATTAAACCTAAACCGTAAACCCTAAACCCTAAACCGCAATACCCAAAAACCCTAAACACAAAATCCAATACCTTAAACCCTAACACCCAAAAACCCTAAAACCCTAAAACCCTAAAACACTAAAACCCTCAACCCTAAAACAGTAAACCCTAAATCCCAAACCCTAAATCCTAAAACACCAAAACCGCCAACCATTATACCCAAAAACCCTAAACCCCAAACCCTAAAACCCTAAACCCTAAACCGTAATACCCAAAAACCCTAAACACTAAATCCAATACCTTAAACCCTAACACCCAAAAACCGCCAAACCCTAAAACCTAAACGCTAAAACCCTAAAACCCTAAATCCTAAAACCCTAAAACCCTAAAACACTAAAACCCTGAACCCAAAGCCCTAAACCCTAAAATCCTAAATCCTAAACCCTAAACGCTAAACCCTAAACCCAAAAATCCAAAACCCTAAACCCTAAATCTGATACCCTAAACCCCTAAAACACTGAAACCCTAAAACCCTAAAAAAGTAAAACCCTAAAACCCCCAAAACCGTAAACCCATAAAACCCTTGACCCTAAACCGTAAACCCTAAACCCTAAACTTCTAAACCCTAAACCCTACACCTTAAAGCCTAAACAGTAAAACACCAAAACCCTAAACCCTAAACCCCTAAAACACTAAAACCCTAAAACCGCCAACCCTAACACCTAAACCATAAACCCGAAACCCTAAACCTAAAACCCTAAACCCCTAAACCCTAAACCCTAAAACCCTAAAACCCTAAACCTTAAACCCAAAAACCGTAAAACCCTAAACACTAAACCCGAAACACTAAAAGCCTAAAACCCCAAAATCCTAAAACCCTAAACCCTAAAGCCTAAACCGTAAAACACTAAAACCCTAAACCCTAAAGCCTAAACCGTAAAACACTAAAACCATAAACCCTAGAACCTAAATCCTAAAACCCTAAAACCCAAAAACCTAAATCTTTAAACCCACAAAGCGCTAAACCCTCAACACCAAAACCCTAAAACCCAAAACAAAAAAACACTAAACCCTAAAACCCTAAACCATAGACACTAAGACCCAAAAACCCTAAAACCCTAAACCCTAAACCCTAAAAACATAAACACTAAGCCCTAAACATTAAAAGCCTAAAACCCAAAAATCCTAAAACCCTAGACCCTAAAATCCTAAACCCAAAAACCCCAAAACCCCAAAACCCTAACCCTAAAAGCCTACACCCCAAAAACCCTAAACCCTAAAACAATAAAATCCTAAACCCTAAACCCTAACCCTAAACCCTAAATCCTAAACCCTAAAACCCTAAAGCCTAAGACCCTAAAATAAAAAACCCAAAATCCTAAACCCACAAAACCCTACACCCTAAAGCCAAAAACCCTAATCCCTAAAACCCTAAAACCCGAAACCCTAAATCCCTAAACCCCTAAAGCCGTAAACCCTAAAACCCAAAATCCTAAACCCAAAGACCCTAAAACCCAAAACCCCTAAACCCTAAACCCTACAATCCTAAACCCTAAGACCCTAAAGCCCAAAACCCTAAACCCCAAAATCTAAAAACCCTAAAGCCCTAAAATCCTAAACGCTAAACCCTAAAACCCTAAAAGCCTAAACCCTAAAACCCTAAAACCCTACAACCATTAAATCCTAAACCCTAAACACTAAAACACTAAAATCCTAAAACCTAAACCGTAACCCTAAAAACTAAACCCTAAACCCTAAAACCCTAAAATCATAAACCCTAAACCCATAAAACCTTAAACCCAAAAACCCTAAAACCCTAAAATCCTAAACCCTAGACCCTAAACACTAAACCCTAAAACCCTAAACCCTAAACCTAAACCTAACCCTAAAACCCTAAACCGTAAACCCCAAAAACCCTAACCTAAACCCTTTCACCCACTAAACCGTAAACCCCAAAAACCCTACCCTAAACCCTTTCACCCTAAAACCCTAAACCCTAAACTCCTAAAACCCTAAACCCTAAAACACTAAAACCCTAAAACCCTAAACCCTTAAACCTTAACCCTAAACCCTAAACCCTAAACCCTAAACCCCAAACCATAAACCCTCAACCCTAAACAGACTAAACACTAAAACCCTACCCTAAAACCTAAAACCCTAAAAGCCTAAAACCCTAAACCCTAAACCCTAAAGCCTAAACCCTACATTCTAAAACCCTAAATCCTAAACCCTAACCCCTAAACCCCTAAACCCCTAAACCAAAAACCCTAAAACCCTAAAACCCAAAACCCTAAACCCCAAAATCATAAAACCCTAAACCCCTAAAATCCTAAACGCTAAACCCTAAAACCCTAAAACCCTAAAACCCAAAACCCTACCCGAAAATCCACAAACCCTAAACCCCTAAAATCCTAAACCCTAAAACCCTAAAACCCTAAAACCCTAAAACCCTAAACCCTAAAACCCTAAAACCCTAAACCCTTAAACCTTAACCCTAAACCCTAAACCCAAAACCCAAAACCATAAACCCTCAACCCTAAACCGACTAAACCCTAAAACCCTACCCTAAAACAAAAAGCCTAAAACCCTAAACCCCAAACAGTAAAGCCTAAACCCTATATTCTAAAACCCTAAATCCTAAACCCTAAGCCCTAAACCCAAAAACCCTAAACCCTAAAACCCAAAACCCTAAACCCCAAAATCCTAAAACCCTAAACCCCTAAAATCCTAAACGCTAAACCCTAAAACCCTAAAACCCTAAACCCTAAACCCTAAAACCCAAACCCTAAAACACTAAACCCTAAAACCCTCAAACACTAAAACCCATAACCCTAAAACCCAATGCCCTAAACCATAAATCCCTAAAACCCTCAACCCTAAAACCTCATACCCGTAAAACCCTGAACGCTAGGACCCTAAACCCTAAACCCTAAACCCTAAACCCTAAAACCCTAAACCCTAAACCCTAAAACCCTAAACCCTAAACCCTAACCATATACCCTAAACCCTACACCCTAATCCCTAAAACCCTAAAACCCTAAGCCCCTAAAACCCTAAACACTAAAATCTTAAAACCCTAAAGCCGAAACACTAAACTCCTAAAACCCTAAAACCCGTCAACCCTAAAACCTAAACCCTAAACCCTAAACCTTAAACCCTAAAACCCTAAACCCTAAACCCTAAGCCCCTAAAACCGTACCTAAACCACAAAATTGTGATACCCTAAACCCTAAACAATAAACCCTAAACCCTGAACCCTAAAACCCTAAACCGTAAAACCCTAAACAATAAAACCCTAAACCCTAAAACCTTAAAATCCTAAAACCCTAAACCTTAAAAGCATAAACCCTAAACCCCTAAAACTTGGCCTAAACCCAAAAATCCTAAAAGTTTAATACCCAAAGCCCTAAACCCTAAAATCTAAAATCTTAAAACATTAAAACACTAAAAACCTAAACCCTAAAACCTTAAAACCCTAAACCCCTAGAACACTAAAACCCTAAAACCTAAACCCCTAAAACTCTAAAACCCTAAATGCTAAAAACTAAAACCTAAACCCTAAACCCTAACCCTAACCTAAACCCTAAACCCTAAACCCTAAATCCTAAGCCCTAAACCATAAACCCTGAACCCTAAACCCTAAACCCTAGTTCCTAAACCCCTAAAACCTTCAACCCTAAAACCCCTAAACCCCTAAACCCTAAACCCTAAAACCCTAAAACCCTAAGCCCCTAAAACCCTAAACACTAAAATCATAAAACCCTAAAGCCTTAACCTTAACCCTAAACCCTAAAACCCTAAAACCCTAAACCCTTAGCCCTTAACCCTAAACCCTAAACCCTAAACCCTAAACCCAAAATCCAAAACCGACTAAACCCTAAAACCCTACCCTAAAACCTAAAATCCTAAAGGCCTAAAAGCCTAAACCCTAAACCCTATACCCTAAACCATAAATCCCTAAAACCCTCAACCCTAAAATCTTAAACCAGTAAAACCCTCAACCCTAAAACCATTAAACCGTAGAACTCTAAACCCTAAAACCCTAAACTCCTAAAACCCCTAAAACCCTAAACCCTAAAACCACAAAACCCTAAATCCTAAATCCTAAACCTAAAACACTAAAACCCTTAACCGTAAACCATAAACCCCAAAAACCGTAAACCGTAAAGCTTAAACCCTAAAACTAGAAAACCATAGAACCCTAAACCCTAAAACCATTAAATCCTAAACCCTAAACCCTAAAACACTAAAATCCTAAAACCAAAACCCTAACCCTAAAAACTAAACCCTAAAACCCTAAAACCATAAACCCATAAACCCTAAACCCATAAAACCTTAAACCCAAAAACCCTAAAACCCTAAAATCGTAAACCCTAGACACTAAACACTAAACCCTAAACCCTAAACCCTAAACCCTAAACCTAAACCTAACCCTAAAATCCTAACCCGTAAACCCCAAAAACCGTACCCCCAACCCTTTCACCCTAAAACCCTAAACCCTAAACCCTAAACCCTAAAACACTAAAACCCTAAACCCTAAAACACTAAAACCCTAAAACCCTTTACCCCTAAAACCCTAAAACCCTAAACCCTTAAACCTTAACCCTAAACCCTAAACCCTAAACCCCAAACCATAAACTCTCAACCCTAAACCGACTAAACCCTAAAGCCCTACCCTAAAACCTAAAACCCTAAAACCTAAAACCCTAAAGCCTAAACCCTACATTCTAAAACCCTAAATCCTAAACCCTAAACCCTAAACCCTAAACCCCTAAACCCTAAACCCTAAAACCCTAAACCCTAAAACCCTAAAACCCAAAACCCTAAACCCCAAAATCATAAACCTAAACCCCTAAAATCCTAAGCGCTAAACTCTAAAACCCTAAAGCCCAAAACCCTAAACCCCAAAATCCACAAACCCTAAACCCCTAAAATCCTAAACGCTAAACCCTAAAACCCTAAAACCCTAAACCCTAAAATCCTAAAACCCTAAACCCTTAAACCTTAACCCTAAACCCTAAATCCTCAACCCTAAACCATAAACCCTCAACCCTAAACTAACTAAACCCTAAACCCTAAACACTAAAGCCTAAGCCCTACATTCTAAAACCCTAAATCCTAAACCCTAAACCCTAAACCCCAAACCCCTAAACCCTAAACCCTAAATCCCTAAAACCCAAAACCCTAAACCCCAAAATCCTGAAACCCTAAACGCCTAAAATCCGAAACGCTAAACCCCTAAAATCCGAAACACTAAATCCTAAAACCCTAAAACCCTAAACCCTAAAACCCAATGCCGTAAACCATAAATCGCTAAAACCCTCAACCCTAAAACCTTAAACCCGTAAAGCCCTTAACGCTACGACCCTAACACCCTAAACCCCAAAACCTAAAACCCTAAACCCTAAACCCTAAAACCCTATACCCTAAACCCTACACCCTAATCCCTGAAACCCTAAAACCCTAAACCCCTAAAACCCTAAACACTAAAATCTTATAACCCTAAAGCCGAAACACTAAACCCCTAAAACCCTAAAACCCTAAAACCGTCAACCCTAAAACCTGAACCCTGAACCCTAAACCTTAAATCCTAAAACCCTAAAACCCTAAAACCGTACCCTAAACCACAAAACCGTAATACCCTAAACCCTAAACCCTAAACCCTGAACACTAATACCCTAAAACCGAAAAAACCCTAAACCCTAAACCTTAAAATCCTAAAACCCTAAACCTTAAAAACATAAAACCTAAACCCCTAAAACCCTACCCTAAACCCAAAAACCCTAAAAGTTTAATAGCCAAAGCCCTAAACCATAAACCCTAAAATCCTAAAGCATTAAAACACTAAAAACCTAAACCTTAAAACCTTAAAACCCTAAACCCCTAGAACACTAAAACCCTTCACACTAAACCCTAAAACCCTAAAACCTAAACCCCTAAAACTCTAAAACCCTAAATGCTAAAAACTAAAACCTAAACCCTAAACCCTAACCCTAACCTAAACCCTAAACCCTAAACCCTAAATCCAAAGCCCTAAACCATAAACCCAGAACCCTAAACCCTAAACCCTATTTCCTAAACCCCTAAACCTTAAAACCTTAAAACCCCTAAACCCTAAACCCTAAAACCCTAAAACCCAAAACCCTAAGCCCCTAAAACCCTAAACACTAAAATCCTAAAACCCTAAAGTCGAAACACAAAACCCCTAAAACCCTAAAACCCAAAAACCGTCAACCCTAAAACCTAAACCCTGAACCCTAAACCTAAAACCTGAACCCTAAACCTAAAACCATAAAACCCTAAACCCTAAACCCTAAGCCCCTAAAACCGTACCCTAAACCACAAAACCGTAATACCCTAAACCCCAAACCCTAAACCCTAAAGCCTAAACCCTAAACCCTAAAACCCTAAACCCTAAAACCTTTAAACCCAAAAACCCTAAACCTTAAAAGCATAAACCCTAATACCCTAAAACCCTACCCTAAACCCAAAAACCCTAAAAGTTTAATACCCAAAGCCCTGAACCCTAAAACCTAAAATCCTAAAGCATTAAAACACTAAAAACCTAAACCCTGAAACCTTAAAACCCTAAACACCTAGAACACTAAAACCCTTAACAATAAACCCAAAAACCTTAAAACCTAAACCCCTAAAACTCTAAAACCCTAAACGCTAAAAACTAAACCCTAAACCCTAAACCCTAACCCTAACCTAAACCCTAAATCCTAAGCCCTAAACCATAAACCCTGAACCCTAAACCCTAAACCCTAGTTCCTAAACCCCTAAAACCTTCAACCCTAAAACCCCTAAACCCCTAAACCCTAAACCCTAAAACCCTAAAACCCTAAACCGTAAACCCCTAAAAGCCTACCTAAACCCTTTAACCCTTTCACCCTAAAACCCTGAAGCCCTAAATCCAAAACCCTAAACCCTAAACCCAAAACCCTAAAACCTAAACCCAAAACCCTAAACCATAAACTATAAACCCTAAACCGACTAAACCCTAAAACCCTACCCTAAAACCTAAAACCCTAAAAGCCTAAAAACCTTTCACCCTAAAACCCTAAAACATAAACCCTAAACCCTAAACTCCTAAAACACTAAACCCTAAAACCCTAAACTCCAGAACCCTAAACCCTAAACCCTAAACTCCTAAAACCCTAAAACCCTAAAACCTATTACCCCTAAAATCCTAAAACCCTAAACCCTTAACCCTTAACCCTAAACCCTAAACCCTAAACCCTAAACGCTAAACGCTAAACCCTAAATCCTAAACCGACTAAACCCTAAAACCCTACCCTAAACCTAAAATCCTAAAAGCCTAAAAGTCTAAACCCTAAACCCTAAACCCTAAACCATAAATTCCTAAAATCTTAAACCAGTAAAACCCTAAACCCTAAAACCATTAAACCGTAGAACCCTGAACCCTAAAAACTAAAACCCTAAACCCCTAAAACCCTAAACCCTAAAACCCTGAAACCCTAAAACCACAAAACACTAAATCCTAAATCCTAAACCCCTAAACCTAAAACACAAAAACCCTTAACCGTAAACCATAAAACCCTAAAACCGTAAACCGTAAACCTTAAACCCTAAAACTAGAAAACCATAAAACCCGAAACCCTAAAACCCTAAAACCTTCAAACCTAAAAAGCTAAAGCCCTAAAACCCTAAACCCTAAAACCCTAAAAGCCTAAACCGTAAACCCCTAAAACCCTAACCTAAACCCTTTAACCCTTTCATCCTAAAACCCTAAACCCTAAACCCTAAACCCTAAAACCCTAAAACCTTAAACTCCTAAAACCCAAAACCTAAAACCCTAAACCCTAAACTCCTAAAACCCTAAACCCTAAGACCCTAAAACCCTAAAACCCTAAAACTTGTTAACCCTAAAACCCTAAAACCCTAAACCCTTAAACCTTAACCCTAAACCCTAAACCTTAACCCTAAGCCATAAACCCTAAACCCTGAACCCTAAACCCTAAACCCTGAACCCTAAACCTCAAACCATAAAACCCTAAACCCTAAACCCTAAGCCCCTAAAACCGTACCCTAAACCACAAAACCGTAATACCCTAAACCCTAAACCCTAAAGTCTAAACCCTAAACCCTAAAACCCTAAACCCTAAAACCTTTAAACCCAAAAACCCTAAACCTTAAAAGCATAAACCCTAATCCCCTAAAACCCTACCCTAAACCCAAAAACCCTAAAAGTTTAATACCCAAAGCCCTGAACCCTAAAACCTAAAATCGTAAAGCATTAAAACACTAAAAACCTAAACCCTAAAACCTTAAAACCCTAAACACTAGAACACTAAAACCCTTAACAATAAACCCAAAAACCTTAAAACCTAAACCCCTAAAACTCTAAAACCCTAAACGCTAAAAACTAAACCCTAAACCCTAAACCCTAACCCTAACCTAAACCCTAAATCTTAAGCGCTAAACCATAAACCCTGAACCCTAAACCCTAAACCCTAGTTCCTAAACCCCTAAAACCTTCAACCCTAAAACCCCTAAACCCCTAAACCCTAAACCCTAAAACCATAAAACCCTAAACCGTAAACCCCTAAAAGCCTACCTAAACCCTTTAACCCTTTCACCCTAAAACCCTGAAGCCCTAAATCCAAAACCCTAAACCCTAAACCCAAAACCCTAAAACCTAAACCCAAAACCCTAAACCATAAACTATAAACCCTAAACCGACTAAACCCTAAAACCCTACCCTAAAACCTAAAACCCTAAAAGCCTAAAAGCCTTTCACCCTAAAACCCTAAAACATAAACCCTAAACCCTAAAATCCTAAAACACTAAACCCTAAAACCCTAAAACCCTAAACCCTAAACTCCAGAACCCTAAACCCTAAGCCCAAAACTCCTAAAACCCTAAAACCCTAAAACCTATTACCCCTAAAATCGTAAAACCCTAAACCCTTTAACCCTTAACCCTAAACCCTAAACCCTAAACCCTAAACCCTAAACGCTAAACGCTAAACCCTAAATCCTAAACCGACTAAACCCTAAAACCCTACCCTAAACCTAAAATCCTAAAAGCCTAAAAGTCTAAACCCTAAACCCTAAACCCTAAACCATAAATTCCTAAAATCTTAAACTAGTAAAACCCTAAACCCTAAAACCATTAAACCGTAGAACCCTGAACCCTAAAAACTAAAACCCTAAACCCCTAAAACCCCTAAAACCCTAAACCCTAAAACCCTGAAACCCTAAAACCACAAAACGCTAAATCCTAAATCCTAAACCCCTAAACCTAAAACACAAAAACCCTTAACCGTAAACCATAAAACCCTAAAACTGTAAACCGTAAACCTTAAACCCTAAAATTAGAAAACCATAAAACCCGAAACCCTAAAACCCTAAAACCTTCAACCCTAAAAAGCTAAAGCCCTAAAACCCTAAACCCTAAAACCCTAAAACCCTAAACCGTAAACCCCTAAAACCCTAACCTAAACTCTTTAACCCTTTCATCCTAAAACCCTAAACCCTAAACCCTAAACCCTAAAACCCTAAAACCTTAAACTCCTAAAACCCAAAACCCAAAACCCCAAACCCTAAACTCCTAAAACCCTAAACACTAAGACCCTAAAACCCTAAAACCTGTTAACCCTAAAATCCTAAAACCCTAAACCCTTAAACCTTAACCCTAAACCCTAAACCTTAACCCTAAGCCATAAACCCTAAACCCTGAACCCTAAAACCCTGCCCTAAAACCTTCAATCCTAAAAGCCTGAAACCCTAAACCCTAAACCCTAAATCCTAAACCATAAATCCCTAAAACCCTCAAACCTAAACCCTAAACCCGTTAAACCATAGAACCCTAAACCCTAAACCCTAAAACCCTAAACCCCTAAAAACCAAAACCCTAAACCCCTAAAGCCACAAAACCCTAAATCCTAAATCCTAAACCCCTAAACCCTAAAACCTTAAAACACTAAAACCCTTAACCTCCATAAAGCCCTAAAACCGTAAACCGTAAATCCTAAAACATAAAACTAGAAAAGCATAAAACCCTAAACTCTAAAACACTAAACCCTAAACCTTAAACCCTAAACCCCTAAAGCCCTAAAACCTAAAACCCAAAAACCGTAAAACGCTAAACCCCAAACCCTAAGCCCTAAACCCAAAAACCCTAAAACCATAAAACCCTTAACTCTAAAACCCTAAAACCGCTAACCCTAAACCCTAAACCCTAAACCCTAAAACTCAAAAAGCCGAAACCCTAAATCCTAAAGCCTAAACCACTAAAACCCAAATAACCTAAAACCGCCAACCCTTAAACCAAACCCTAAATCCTAAACCCTAAATCCTAAACCCTAACCCCTAAAACACTAAAACCGCCAACCCTTAACCCTAAACCCTAAACCCTAAACCCTAAATCCTAAACCCTAAAACCCTAAACCCTAAACCCTACGCCCTAAATCCAAACCCTAGACCCTAAACCCTAAACCCTAGCTCCCTAAAACCCTCAGACCCTAAACTTAAAACCCTCAGACCGTAAACCCACAAAACCCTAGACCCTAAACCTTAAACCCTAAAACCCTAAAACCATAACCCTAAAACACTAAACCCCTAAAACCGTAAACCCTAAAACCCTAAACCCTAAACCCAAAGACCCTAAAACCCTAAAGCCCTAAACCCCAAACCCTAAGACCCTAAAACTCCAAACCCTGAAACCCTAAAATCCCAAACCTTAAACGCTAAAACCCTAAACCCTAGACCGTAAAATCCTAAACCCTAAAACCCTAAAGCCCAAAAAACATTAAACCCGAAACCCTAAACCCTAAACCCCTAAAACCGTAAACCCTAACACCCTACAATCGTAAAACCCTGAACCCTAATCTCGAAAACCCTAAACCCCAAAAACCCAAAAATCCTAAGCCCTAAACCCTAAACCCTAAAACCCTAAAGCCCTAAAACCCTAAACACTAAAACCCTAAACTCCTAAAACCCTAAACCCTAAAAGCCTAAAACCCTCACCCCTAAAACCTAAACCGTAAACGGTAACCCTAAACCGTAAACCCTAAACCGTAAAACCCTAAAACCACAAAACCCTAAAGCCTAAAACCCTAAAACCCTAAACCCTAAATCCTAAACCCTAAACCCTATGCCCCTAAAACCTTAAACCCTAAAACCTTAAACCAGAATCCCCAGCAAACTAAAATCTTAAACCCTAAAACCGTAAACCCTAAACCCTAAACCTCAAAAACCCTAAACCGTAAAACCCTAAAACCCTAAACCCTAAATCCTATACCCCTAAAACCCTAAACCCTAAAACCCTAAACCCGAATCCCAAGCAAACTAAAACCCTAAACCCTTAAACCGTAAACCCTAAACCCTAAACGCTAAACCCCAAAACCCCAAAACCCTAAACCGTAAAACCCTAAACCCCTAGACCCCGTACCCTAAAACCCTGAATCCCAAAAACACTAAACCCTGAAACCTTAAACCTTAAAACCCTACACCCTAAACACTAAACCTAAACCCTAAACCCTAAGCCCCTAAAACTCTAAAACCCTAAAACCATCAACCCTAAAACCCAAAATGAAAACCCTAAACCCTAAACCCTAAACTTTAAATCCCTAAAACTCTAAAACCGAAAACTCTAACCCTAAACACTAAATCCTCAACCGAATAACCCTAAAATCCTACAACCCTAAACCCTAAACCCTAACACCCTAAAATCCTAAACCCTAAACCCTAACCCTAAACCCTAACCCTAAACCCTAACCCTAACCCCTAAAACCCTAAACCCTAAAACCCTAAACCGCTAAAACCCTAAACACTAAAAGCCTAAAATCCTAAACCCCTAACCCTAAACCGTAAATGGTAAACCCTAAACCATAAACTCTAAACCGTAAAGCCCTAAAACCCCAAAACCCTAAAGCCTAAAACCCTAAAACACTAAACCTTAAACCCTAAATCCTAAACCCTAAACCCTAAACCCCTAAAATGCTAAACCCTAAAACCCAAACACCCTAAACCCCTTAATCCTAAACCGTAACTGGTAAACCCTAAATTGTAAACCCTAAACCCTAAAGCCTAAATGTGATAGCCTGGAATTTTTAAATCAATATATTTGTGGATATTATTTATTTTAATGATGGAAATTAGGAAATTTGATGGAATAAATGGTGAATGGATCAAAATATGGACAAAGGTCCAAGTATGGCCCCATGGACCAAGGATTGGTGGGGCCGCCACCATGGTTGGCTTGATCAACCATGGGTGGAATAATGGAATTAGTTTAAGTGGGAATTGATTAACCTAAGGTAATTAACTAATTAATTAAATGATTAAATTATTCAAAAGGTGGTCAAATGGGAAGACCAAAAGCCATCTTATCTCCAAACACACAAAACGTTGGCTAGTGGTGGTTATCCCAACCACCACCATAAAGCATAGAAAATATCTTATGTGGTTGGTGGGAAAATTTATGGTGAAGTGTAGCTTAAGCAAGCCTTGGGATAAGATGGGTTTTCTTTTCATTCTCTCCCATTTCATTCTCTTCCTCTCTTTCCCTCTCTCATAGCCGTCCCACACTAAGAAGAGAAAGAAGAAGAAAAGCTTGTAAAAAAAAGAAGAAGAAGGAAAGTTAGAAGAGAAGAGAAGAAAAGTGCAAACTTTGGGCCACCTCTTCAAGACCAAAGCTTGAGGTAATTTTTCCATCCCATCCTCTCCCTCTCTCTCTCAAGTACACCCCATGGTAGATGATTGATTTATTTATTAGGGTTCATAAGAATGGAAGCATTGAGAATGATTTAGGGTTTTAAGTTTTTTAAATGATTAAATGTAGGTAATTTTAAAGGGTTTTTATGAAAAATCATGGGAAATATTGATGATTTTAATGGCCTAAAAAATGGTGGATGAAGGTGAACCCTATGGTGATGAAATGGTGGATTTAATGGGTGTGAAATTATGGAAAATGATGGAGAAGATTAACAATTTTTAAATGGACTTTAAACATTGTAAATGAGGTTTTAGAAAAATAAAACCCTGGAAAGATTTTATGGATGGAATATTTTTGAACCCTATGGTGATGAATGTGGAATGATGATGGATGTAAAATAATGGAAAAATAAATGGACAATGTTGGTGGTGTTGATGGACCAAAATGAACCTAATGTTGATAGTTGTAATGGAAATGTGGCTAAGTTAATGGACTTAAATGTGATTAAGGATGATGGTTTAAATGTATGAATTAAACCCCTTCATGGAAGGGCTTATGATGGATTTAAATGTGTAACAAAGGTCCAAGAAAATGGGAAAAAGACATCATGGGTTCGACCATGGTGTATGGCCGAACCCATGACCCAATTTTATGAGACAATTGATGGGCTAAGTATGGGACTATATGTGTGTTTAAATAAATAAAGATTAGGTTAATTAAATGGCTGATGTAAATGATCTTGTGATATGGTTGATGGATCAATTATGGGCTCAAGATGTGGCTAAGAATGATGATTCAATTATAAGTCATTTTTATGGGCTAAGGAAGGTTTATGTAGGTAGTTAATTAATGAAGATTAAGTTAAGAAAAAAGGGTTGTTTTAAATGATGTTATGGCATGATTAAATGGGTCACTAATGGACTTGAGTGTATGGATCAATTATGAGCAAAAAAATGTACATGGGTAAATGAGTGATTTGTCATGGAAAAGAGGTAGTGGCAAAACCGGAAATATGGGCCAAGATAAAGAACCCCATGGGAGATGACCATGGACTTAGAGACTCTAAGTAATGAACTTATGTGTGATTGATAAAGTCTAGGGTGGCTGGTTTTTAGACTTATGTAATTAAAATAATTAATGGAGAAAATGGGACCCACAAACCTAGTTAGTGAGGTTCGGCCATGGTGTATGGCTGAACCCCACTAAGACATGATTTAGGGGCTTGATCATGGATACGATATGGACTGATTTGGTAATGTATAATAAGGTACTGGACATCGCAAGCGGTGCGCGATCAACGACTGGGTTTGCGGATGGAAAAACGTAAAGGGACGCTAGTCGGTATTCGGTAGGATTCCTACCTTTTTGTAAGCCATGGATTGTGTGATGGTTTCTTTGCTTTATTTTGGAAATTATATGGTTTGTTTTATGATGAGTTTTAAGATCATGATTTATGTATCTCATATGGCATAATGCAAGGCTATGAATTATATACTAAGTTATGAACTCTATATTAAGACTATGGATTATATATATTACATAGCATAATGCACCTACATCTCATGCATGGTATGGGCGGGAAAATAAAGGAACCAGAGTCCATGCTCCGTCGGGGCAACCGAGAAACAAACATGGGGATAGCCTGATGCACTATAACCGGAGTCCATGCTCCGTCGGGGCGACCGAGAAGCAGACATGAGGATATCTTGATATGTGGAGATATAACCGGAGTCCATGCTCCGTCGGAGCGACCGAGAAGCAAACATGGGGATATCATGATGGTATGGATGATGGGTGGGACTCATGACATAGACACCCATGGCATAGCATTCATTTTATGGTTTTCATATATTATTACCTATATGCTTGTTATCACTAATCCATGTGTTAGCCCTACTCGGAGTCCTACTGGGCGCGTTGTCTAACGCCCTACTTCTACCCTAGCTGATGACGCAGGAGACGGCGGAGTAGAAGGGCGAGACGGGAGCCAAGCTTAGGAGTTTGGGGAAAACGGCTACTTAATTTATTTAGATTTGTTTTGGAAATGTATTTGAGTAGCCTAGCTTGTCGGAAATGTAATATTTTAGATTACTTGCTATGTTTTGGTTTTTATTTTTGGACATTGTGATGTTGAGGTATTTTGGTAATTAAATGAATGTTATCTTCCCTGCTATCTAAATTGGTAGGTTTGTCTCTATTTTAACTCCGCACTTAGTTTAAAATTCCTTGAGCTTACGTCTACGTGCGAACCGTCCTCGTGGACTTCGTTCCACGCACGCGTAGGGTTGGCCAGTTAAGGGCCGGGCTTTAGAAGCTCGGAACTTAACTCGCGTCGTGACATCCTGCGCCTTTGTCACTCTTATTTCAAAAAAAAAAAAAAAAAATTAGGCTCTGATTTCGGTGAAAAGGGGCGGGCGTTACACTAAAACCCTAAAACCCTAAAACCCTAAAACCTAAAACCCTAAAACCCTAAATCCTCAAACCTAAACCCTAAACCCTAAACCCTAAACCCTAAAACAGTAAACCCCAAAACATAAAACGTTAAAACTCTAAAACTCTAAATCCCTAAAACCCTAAAACCCTAGACCCTAGACCCTAAACCCTCAAACCCAAAAATCCAAAACCCTAAACCCTAACCCTAAACACTAAATCTAAAACCCCGAAACCCAAAACCCTCAAAACCCTAAAACCCCAAACCCTACACCCTAAACCCTAAACTTTAAAAAATAAAATCCTAAACCCCAAAATCGTAAAACCGTAAAATCCTAAACCCTAAAACCCTTAATCGAAAAGCCCTCAAACCACTAAAACCCTAAACCCTACAACCCTAAACCAATAAACCCTACCCTAAAACCTAAAACCCAAAAACCCAAAAACCCTAAACCCAAAAACCCTACACTAAAATCCTAAAACCCTAAACCCTAAACCCTAAACTATAAAATCCTAAATCACAAAACCCTAAAGCCAAAAAACCTTAAACCCTACAACCCTAAACCCAAAAACCCTACCCCAAAACCTAAAACCCAAAAACCCTAGAACCCTAAACCAAAAAACCCTAAAGTAAAATACTAAAACCCTAAACCATAAGTCAAAAAATCCTAAACCCCAAAACCCTAAACCAAAAAACCCTCAACCCTAAACACTAAACCCTAAACCCGAAAACCCTAAACCCTAAAGCCCTTAAACCCTAAAACCCAAAACCCTACAACCCTAAACCCAAAAACCCTACGCTAAAACCTAAAACCCTAAACCCAAAAACCCTACCCTAAAACCTAAAGCCCAAAAACCCTAAAACCCTAAACCCTAAACTCTAAAATCATAAACCCTAAAGCCCTAAATCCTAAATCGAAAACCTTAAACCCTAAAACCCAAAAACCCTAAAATCCTAAAACCGTAAACCCTAAAACCCAACCCCCCAAAAACCCTAAACCCTAAACTCTAAAACCCTAAAACCATAAAGCCTAAACACTAAACCCTAAACCCTAAACCCCGAAAACCTAAAACCCCAAAACCCAAAACCCTAAATCCAAAACCTTAAACCCTAAAACCTTAAAAATCTAAACCCTAAAGCCTTAAAGCTCTAAACGCTAAAACCTTAAAACACTAAACTCTAAATTCAAAACCTTAAACCCTAACACCCTAAAACAGTAAAACCTAAACCCTAAAACCTTAAACCCCTAAAACCCCAAACCCTAAAGCCCTAAAACCCTAAAGCCTAAACCTTAAAACCCAAAAACCCTAAAACCCTAAACCCCAAAACCGAAAAACACCTTAAGACCCGAAACCCTAAACCCTAAATCATAAACCCCTAAATCCATAAAACCCAAAACCCCAAACCCTTAACCCTAAACCTGCTAAACCCTAAACCATAAACCCTAAAGCCCTAAAACCCTAAAACCCTAAACCCTAAACCCTAAACCATAGAATCCTAAACCCTAAACCCTAAACCCTAAACCCTAAACCCTAAACTCCTAAAACCCTAAAACCTTAAAACCCAAAACCCAAAACCCTAAAATCCTAAACCCTAAACCCTAACCCGAAAAACCCAAACCCCAAACCCAAAACCCTAAACCCTAAACCCTAAACCCTAAACCCTAAACCCTAAACCCTAAACCCTTAACACTAAACCCTAAAACCCTAAACCCTAAACCCTTAACACTAAATCCTAAAACCCTAAACCCTAAACCCTAAAACCCTAAACCCTAAACCCTAAATAATAAAACCATAAACACTAAACCCAAACCCTAAATCCTAAACCCTAAATAATAAAACCATAAACACTAAACCCAAACCCTAAATCCTAAACCCTAAACCCTAAACCCAAAACCTCATACCCAAAACCCTAAACCCTAAAACCCTAAACCCTAAAACCCTAAAACCCTAAAACCTAAACCCTAAAACCTTAAATGCCCAAAACCCTAATCCCGAAAACCCAAAAACCCTGAATCCTAAAACCCTACCCTAAAACCTAAAACCCAAAAACCCTAAAACCTTAAACCCTAAACCCTTAGCACTAAAACCCTAAAACCTAAATCCGAAAACCTAAATCCTAAAGACTAAACCCTAAACCCCTAAAACCCCGAAACCCTAAAATCCTAAAACCCAAAAACCCATTACCCTAAGCCCTAAACTCTAAAACACTAAAACCCTAAAACCCTGAAACCCTAAACCCTAAAACCCTAAAAACCTAAACCCTAAACAGCAGACCCCTCAACCCCATACCTTAAACCGTAAAACCTAAACCCTAAACCCTAAACCCCTATAACCCTAAAACCCTTAAACCCTAAACCCTAAACCCTAAACCCTAAATCCTAAACCATAAATCCCTAAAACCCTCAACCCTAAAATCTTAAACCAGTAAAACCCTAAACCCTAAAACAATTAAACCATAGAACCCTAAACCCTAAACCCTAAGACCCTAAAACCCCTAAAACCCTAAACCCTAAAACCCTAAAACCACAAAACCCTAAGTCCTAAATCCTAAACCCCTAAACCTAAAACACTAAAACCCTTAACCGTAAACCATAAAACCCTAAAATCGTAATCCGTAAACCTTAAACCCTAAACCCTAAACCCTAAACCCTAAACCCTAAACCCTAAAACCCTAAAACCCCAAAAACCCTAAACCCTAAAACCCAGAAACCCTAAAACCCTAAAACCACAAAACCCTAAGTCGTAAATCCAAAACCCCTAAACCTAAAACAATAAAACCCTTAACCGTAAACCATAAAACCCTAAAACTATAAACCGTAAACCTTAAACCCTAAAACTAGAAAACCATAAAACCCAAAACCCTAAAATCCTAAAACCTTCAACCGTAAAACCCTAAAGCCCTAAAACCTTAAAACCCTAAATCCTAAAACCATAAAATCCTAAACCGTAAACCCCTAAAACCCTAACCTAAACCCTTTAACCCTTTCACCCTAAAACTCTAAACCCTAAAACCCTAAACCCAAAACTCCAAAAACACTAAACCCTAAACCTTAAACCCTAAACTCCTAAAAGCCTAAACCCTAAGAACCTAAAACCCTAAAACCCTAAAACCTGTTAACCCTGAAACCCTCAAACCCTAAACCCTTAAACCTTAACCCTAACCCCTAAACCCTAAACCCTAACCCTAAACCATAAACCCTAAACCCTAAATCCTAAACAGACAAAACCCTAAAACGCTACCCTAAAACCTAAAATCCTAAAAGCCTAAAACCCTAAACCCTAAACCCAAAACCCTAAATCCAAAACCATAAATCCCTAAAACTCTCAACCCTAAAACCCTAAACCCGTAAAAGCCTAAACCCTAAAACCATTAAACCCTAGAACCCTAAACCCTAAACCCTAAACCCTAAACCCTAAACCCTAAACCCTAAAACCCTAAACCCGTAAAAACCCTAAAACCCTAAACCCTAAAACCCTGAAACCCTAAAACCCTAAAGCCACAAAACCCTAAATCCTAAATCCTAAACCCCTAAACCTAAAACCTTAAAACACTTAAAACCCTAAAACCATAAACCGTAAACCTTAAACCCTAAAACATAAAACTAGAAAAGTATAAAACCCTAAACCCTAAAACTCTAAAACACTAAACCCTAAACTTAAACCCTAAACACCTAAAACCCTAAAACCTAAAATCCAAAAACCGTAAAACCCTAAACCCCAAACTGTAAACTCTAAAACCAAAAACCCTAAAACCATAAAACCCTTAACTCTAAAACCCTAAAACCTAAACTCTAAAACACAAAAAGCCTAAACCCTAAATCCTAAACATTAAACCCCTAAAACCCAAATACCATATAACCGCCAACCCTTAAACCTAAACCCTAAACCCTAAACCCTAACCCCTAAAACACTAAAACCGCCAACCCTTAACCCTAAACCCTAAACCCTAAAACACTAAACCCTAAACCCAAACCCTAGACCCTAAACACTAAACCCTAAACCCTAGCTCCCTAAAACCCTCAGACCCTAAACTTAAAACCCTAAAACCGTAAACCCATAAAACCCTAAACCCTAAACCTTAAACCCTAAAACCCTAAAACCCTCAGACCCTAAACTTAAAACCCTAAAACCGTAAACCCATAAAACCCTAAACCCGAAACCTTAAACCCTAAAACCCTAAAACACTAAACCCCTAAAACCGTAAACCCTAAAACCCTAAACCCTAAATCCAAAGACCCTAAACCCTAAACCTCAAACCCTAAAACCCCAAACCCTAAAACCCTAAAATCCCAAACCCTAAACCCGAAACCCTAAACCCTGAAATCCTAAACCCTAAAACCCTAAAGCCGAAAAACCATTAAACGCGAAACCTTAGACCCTAAACCCCTAAAACCGTAAACTCTAACACCCTACAATCGTAAAACCCTGAACCCTAATCTCGAAAACTCTAAACCCCAAAAACCCAAAAATCCTAAACCCTAAACCCTAACCCTAACCCTAATCACAAAACCCTAAACCCAAAACACTAAAACCCTAAAACTCTAAACCCCTAAAACCCTAAACCCCTAAAACCCTAAACCCTAAAAGCCTAAAACCCTAAACCGTAAACCGTAAACGGTAAACCCTAAACCGTAAACCCTAAATCGTAAAACCCTAAAACCCTAAAACCCTAAAGCCTAAAACCCTAAAGCCTAAAACCCTAAACCCTAAATCCTAAACCCTAAACCCTAAACCCTATACCCCTAAAACCCTAAACCCGAAACCCCAACAAACTTAAACCGTAAACCCTAAACCCCAAACCCCAAAAACCCTCAACCGTAACACCCTAAACCCCTAAACTCCGTACCCTAAAACCCGAAACCCCAAAAACACTAAACCCAAAAGCCTACACGCTAAACACTAAACCCTAAACCCTAAACCCCTAAAACTCTAAAACCTTAAAACCGTCAACCCTAAAACCCAAAATCAAAACCGTAAACCCTAAACCCTAAACTTTAAATCCCTAAAACTCTAAAACCCTAAACTCTAACCCTAAACACTAATTCCTCAACCCTAAAACCCTAAACACTAAAACCTTAAAACCCTAAATCCCTAAAACCCTATACCCTAAAAGCCTAAAATCCTAAACCCTAACCCTAATCACAAAACCCTAAACCCCTAAAACCCTAACCCCTAAAACCCTAAACCCTAAAACCCTAAAACCCTAAACCCCTAAACCCTAAACCGTAAACGGTAAACCCTAAACCGTAAACCCTAAATCGTAAAACCCTAAAGCCTAAAACCCTAAACCCTAAATCCTAAACCCTAAACCCTAAACCCTATACCCCTAAAACCCTAAACCCGAAACCCCAACAAACTTAAACCCTAAACCCTAAAACCGTAAACCTTAAACCCTAAACCCCAAAAACCCTAAACCGTAACACCCTAAACCCCTAAACCCCGTACCCTAAAACCCTAAACCCCAAAAACACTAAACCCAAAAGCCTACACGCTGAACACTAAACCCTAAACCCTAAACCCCTAAAACCTAAAACCCTAAAACCGTTAACCCTAAAACCTAAAATCAAAACTGTAAACCCTAAACCCTAAAAATTAAATCCCTAAAACTCTATAACCCTAAACTCAAACCCTAAACACTAAATCCTCAACCCTAAAACCCTAAAACCCTAAATCCCTAAAACCCTAAACCCTAAAAGCCTAAAATCCTAAACACTAACCCTAATCACAAAACCCTAAACCCCTAAAGCCCTAAACACTAAAATCCTAAACCCCTAAAACCCTAAACCCTAAAAGCCTAAAACCCTAAACCCCTAAAACCTAAACCGTAAACGGTAAACCCTAAACCGTAAACCCTAAATCGTAAAACCCTAAAACCCCAAAACCCTAAAACCCCAAAACCCTAAAACCTAAAACCCTAAACCCTAAATCCTAAACCCTAAACCCTAAACCCTATACCCAATAAAACCCTAAACCAGAAACCCAAGCAAACTTAAACCCTAAAGCCTAAAACCGTAAACCCTAAACCCTAAACCCCAAAAACCCTAAACCATAACACCCTAAACCCCAAAACCCCGTACCCTAAAACCCTCAACCCCAAAAACACTAAACCCAAAACCCTACACGCTAAACCCTAAACCCTAAACCCTAAACCCCTAAAACTCTAAACCCTAAAACCGTCAACCCTAAAGCCCAAAATCAAAACTGTAAACCCTAAACCCTAAAAATTAAATCCTTAAAACTCTAAAACCCTAAACTCTAATCCTAAACACTAAATCCTCAACCCTAAAACCCTAAACCCTAAAACCCAAAAACCCTAAATCCCTAAACCCTAAAAGCCTAAAATCCTAAACCCTAACCCTAATCACAAAACCCTAAACCCCTAAAACCCTAAACACTAAAATCCTAAACCCCTAAAACCCTAAACACTAAAATCCTAAACCCCTAAAACCCTAAACCCTAAAAGCCTAGAACCCTAAACCCCTAAAACCTAAACCGTAAACGGTAAACCCTAAACTGTAAACCCTAAATCGTAAAACCCTAAAACTCCAAAATCCTAAAGCCTAAAACCCTAAACCCTAAATCCTAAACCCTAAACCCTATACCCTATACCCCTAAAACCCTAAACCCGAAACCCCAGCAAACTTAAACCCTAAACCCTAAACCCCAAAAACCCTAAGCCGTAAAACCCTAAACCTTTAAACCTCGTACCCTAAAACCCTAAACCCCAAAAACACTAAACCCAAAACCCTACATGCTAAGCACTAAATCCTAAACCCTAAACCCCTAAAACTCTAAAACCCTAAAACCGTCAACCCTAAAACCCAAAATCAAAACCGTAAACCCTAAACCCTAAACCATAAACTTTAAATCCCTAAAACTCTAAAACCCTAAACTCTAACCCTAAACATTAAATCCTCAACCCTAAAACCCTAAACCGTAAAAGCCTAAACCCCTAAAACCCTAAACCCCTAAACCCTAAACCGTAAGCGATAAACCCTAAACCATAAACCCTAAACCCAAAAACACCAAAACCCTAAAGCCTAAAACCCTAAAACCCTAAACCCTAAACCCTAAATCCTAAACCCTAAACCCTAAACTTCTGAAACGCTAAACCCTAAAAACCAAACACCCTAAACCCCTTAATCCTAAACCGTAAACGGTAAATCCTAAATTGTAAACCCTAAACCCTAAAGCCTAAACGCTAAAACTAAAACCTAAGCCCTAAAACCCTAAAACCCTAAATCCTCAAACCTAAAATCCTAAAACCCTAAACCTCAAACCCTAAACCTCAAACCCTAAAACGTAAAACGCTAAAAGTCTAAAACTCTAAATCCCTAAAACCCTAAAACCCTAGACCCTAAACCCTAAACCCTAAAACCCAAAAATCCAAAACCCTAAACCCTAACCCTAAACACTAAACCTAAAACCGCGAAACCCTATACCCTCAAAACCAAAACCCTAAAACCCTAAACCCTAAAACCCCAAACCCTACACCCTAAACCCTAAACTCTAAACAATAAAATCCTAAACCCCAAAACCGTAAAACCGTAAAATCCTAAACCCTAAACCCTAAACCCTAAAACCCTAAATCGGAAAGTCCTCAAACCCCTAAAACCCTAAACCCTACAACCCTAAACCCAAAAACCCTAACCTAAAACCCAAAAACCCAAAAACCCTAAACCCAAAAGCCCTACACTAAAATCCTAAAACCCTAAACCCTAAACCATAAAATCCTAAACCACAAAACCCTAAAGCCAAAAAACCCTAAATCCTAAACCCCAAACACTAAACCCTAAAACCCTAAACCCTAAAGCCCTTAAACCCCTAAAGCCCTAAACCCTACAACCCTAAACCCAAAAACCCTACCCTAAAAACTAAAATCCAAAAACCCTAAAACCCTAAAACCCTAAAACCCTAAACCCAAAAACCCTACAGTAAAATACTAAAACCCTAAACCCTAAACCAAAAAATCCTAAACCCCAAAACCCTAAAACCAAAAAACCCTCAACCCTAAACACTAAACCCTAAACCCTAAAACCCTAAACCCTAAAGCCCTTAAACCCTAAAACCCAAAACCCTACAACCCTAAACCCAAAAATGCTACCCTAAAACCTAAAACCCTACACCCAAAAACCTTACACTAAAACCTAAAGCCCAAAAACCCTAAAACCCTAAACCCTAAACTCTAAAATCCTAAAACCTAAAACCCTAAAATCCTAACCCAACCCCCCAAAAACCCTAAACCCTAAACCCTAAAACCTCAACCCTAAACCCTAAACCTCGAAAACCTAAAACCCAAAAACCCTAAAACCCTAAACCCAAAACTCTATAATCCTAAAACCCTAAAACCCTAAACACTAAATCCAAAACCTTAAACCCTAAAACTCTAAACCCTAAAACCCCACCCTAAAACCTAAAACCCAAAAACTCTAAACCGTAAACTCTAAAACCCTAAAACTATCAAACCATAAGTCCTAAATCAAAAACCTTAAACCCCTAAAACCCTAAATCCCTAAACCCTAAAACCCAACGCTAAAACCTAAAACCCAAAAACCATAAACCCTAAACACTATAACCCTAAAATCATAAAACCCTAAACCCTAAACCCCTCAAACCTAAAACCCTAAAACCCTAAACCCAAAACTCTCAAATCCTAAAACCCTAAAACCCTAAACCCTAACTCCAAAACCTTAAACCCTAAAAGTATAAACCCTAAAACCTTAAAACTCTAAACCCTAAATCCTTAAAACCTTAAACCAGTAAAACCCTAAACCCTAAAACAATTAAACCATAGAACCCTAAACCCTAAACCCTAAACCCTAAGACCCTAAAACCCCTAAAACCCTAAACCCTAAAACCCTAAAACCACAAAACCCTAAGTCCTAAATCCTAAACCGCTAATCCTAAAACACTAAAACCCTTAACCGTAAACCATAAAACCCTAAAACTGTAAACCGTAAACCTTAAACCCTAAACCCTAAATCCTAAAACCCTAAAACCCCTAAAACACTAAACCCTAAAACCCTGAAACCCTAAAACCCTAAAACCACAAAACCTTAAGTTCCAAATCCTAAACCCCTAAACCTAAAACACTAAAACCCTTAACCGTAAACCATAAAACCCTAAAACTGTAAACCGTAAACCGTAAACCCTAAAACTAGATACCATAAAGCCCTAAACCCTAAAACCCTAAAACCTTCAACCCTAAAACCCTAAAGCCCTAAAACCTTAAAACCCTAAACCCTAAAACCATAAAATCATAAACCGTAAACCCCTAAAACCCTAACCTAAACCCTTTAACCCTTTCACCCTAAAACCCTAAACCCTAAAACCCTAAACCCTAAACTCCTAAAACCCTAAACCCTAAACCCTAAACCCTAAAACTCCTAAAACCCTAAACCCTAAACTAAAACCCTAAAACCTGTTAACCCTGAAACCCTTAAACCCCAAACCCTTAAACCTTAACCCTAAACCCTAAACCCTAAACCCTAACCCTAAACCGTAAACCCTAAACCCTAAACCCTAAACAGACAAAACCCTAAAACCCTACCCTAAAACCTAAAATCCTAAAAGCCTGAAATCCTAAACCCTAAACCCTAAACCCTAAATCCTAAACCATAAATCCCTAAAACCCTAAACCCGTAAAAGGCTAAACCCTAAAACCATTAAACCCTAGAACCCTAAACCCTAAACCCTAAATCCTAAAACCCTAAACCCGTAAAACCCCTAAAATCCTAAACCCTAAAACCCTAAAGCCACAAAACCCTAAATCCTAAATCCTAAAACCCTAAACCCTAAAACCTTACAACACTGAAACCCTTAACCTTCATAAAACCCTAAAACCGTAAACCGTAAACCTTAAACCCCAAAACATAAAACTAGAAAAGCATAAAACCCTAAACCCTAAAACTCTAAAACACTAAACCCTAAACCTTAAACCTTAAACACCTAAAACCCTAAAACATAAAACCCAAAAACCGTAAAACCCTTAACCCCAAACCGTAAACCCTAAACCCAAAAACCCTAAAACCATAAAACCCTAAACTCTAAAACCCTAAAACCTAAACCCTAAAACACAAAAAGCCTAAACCCTAAATCCTAAACCTTAAACCCCTAAAACCCAAATACCATATAACCGCGAACCCTTAAACCTAAACCCTAAACCCTAAACCCTAACCCCTAAAACACTAAAACCGCCAACCCTTAACCCTAAACCCTAACCCCTAAAACACTAAAACTGCCAACCCTTAACCCTAAACCCTAAACCCTAAATCGTAAACCCTAAAACACTAAACCCTAAACCTAAACCCTAGAACCCAAACCCTAAACCCTAAACCCTAAACCCTAGCTCCCTAAAACCCTCAGACCCTAAACTTAAAACCCTAAAACCGTAAACCCATAAAATCTAAACCCTAAACCTTAAACCCTAAAACACTAAAACCAAAACCCTAAAACCCTAAACCCCTAAAACCGTAAACCCTAAAACCCTAAACCCTAAACCCAAAGACCCTAAAACCCTAAACCCTAAAACCTAAAACCCTAAACCCTAAACCCCAAACCCTAAAACCCTAAAACCCCAAACCCTAAAACCCTAAAATCCCAAACCCTAAACCCTAAAATCCTAAACCCTAAAATCCTAAACCCTAAAACCCTAAAGTCCAAAAACCATTAAACCCGAAACCTTAAACCCTAAACCCCTAAAACCGTAAACCCTAACACCCGACAATCGTAAAACCCTGAACCCTAATCCCGAAAACCCTAAACCCCAAAAACCCAAAAATACTAAACCCTAAACCCTAAACCCTAACCCTAATCACAAAACCCTAAACCCCTAAAACATTAAGCCCCTAAAATCCTAAACACTAAAACCCTAAACCCCTAAAACCCTAAACCCTAAAAGCCTAAAACCCTAAACCCCTAAAACCTAAACCGTAAACGGTAAACCCTAAACCGTAAACCCTAAATCGTAAAATCCTAAAACCCAAAACCCTAAAGCCTAAAACCCTAAACCCTAAATCCTAAACCCTAAACCCTAAAACCGCAAACGGTAAACCCTAAATTGTAAACCCTAAATCCTAAAGCCTAAAACCCTAAAACCCTAAAGCCCTAAATCCTCAAACCTAAAACCCTGAACCCCAAACCCTAAAACCGTAAACCCTAAAACGTAAAACGCTAAAACTCTAAAACTCTAAATCCCTAAAACATTAAAACCCTAGACCCTAAATCTAAACCCTAAAACCCAAAAATCCAAAACCCTAAACCCTAACCGTAAACACTAAACCTAAAACCTCGAAACCTTAAACCCTCAAAACCAAAACCCTAAAACCCTAAACCCTAAAACCCCAAACCCTACACCCTAAACCCTAAACTCTAAACAATAAAATCCTAAACCCCAAAACCGTAAAACTGTAAAATCCTAAACCCTAAACCCTAAACCCTAAAACCCTAAACCGAAAAGCCCTCAAACCCCTAAAACCCTAAACCCTACAACCCTAAACCCAAAAACCCTACCCTAAAACCTAAAACCCAAAAACCCAAAAACCCTAAACCCAAAAGCCCTACACTAAAATCCTAAAACCCTAAACCCTAAACCATAAAATCCTAAACCACAAAGCCCTAAAGCCAAAAAACCCTAAACCCTAACCATAAACACTAAATCCTAAATCCTAAAACCCTAAACCCTAAAGCCCTTAACCCCCTAAAACCCCAAACCCTACAACCCTAAACCCAAAAACCCTACCCTAAAACCTAAAATCCAAAACCCTAAAACCCTAAACCCAAAAACCCTACAGTAAAATACTAAAACCCTAAACCGTAAACCAAAAAATCCTAAACCCCAAAACCCTAAAACCAAAAAACCCTCAACCCTAAACACTAAACCCTAAACCCTAAAACCCTAAACCCTAAAACACTAAACCCTAAAACCCAAAACCCTACAACAGTAAACCCAAAAATGCTACCCTAAAACCTAAAACCCTACACCCAAAAACCTTACACTAAAACCTAAAGCCCCAAAACCCTAAAACCCTAAACCCTAAACTCTAAAATCCTAAAACCCTAAAACCCTAAATCCTAAATCGAAAACCTTAAACCCTAAAACCCTAAAATCCTAAAAGCCTAAACCCTAAAACCCAACCCCCCAAAAACCCTAATCCCTAAACTCTAAAACCCTAAAACCATAACACCTAAACCCTAAAACCCTAAAACCTAAACCCTAAACCTCGAAAACCTAAAACCCAAAAACTCTAAAACCCTAAACCCAAAACTCTATAATCCTAAAACCCTAAAACCCTAAACACTAAATCCAAAACCTTAAACCCTAAAACCCCACCCTAAAACCTAAAACCCAAAAACCCTAAACCATAAACTCTAAAACCCTAAAACTATTAAACCATAAATCCTAAATCGAAAACCTTAAACCCTAAAACCCTAAATCCCTAAACCCTAAAACCTAAAACCCAAAAACCATAAACCCTGAACTCTATAGCCCTAAAACCATAAAACCATCAACCCTAAATCCTAAACCCCTCGAACCCAAAACCCTAAAACCCTAAACCCAAAACTCTCAAATCCTAAAACCCTAAAACCCTAAACCCTAAATCCAAAACCTTAAACCCTAAAACTCTAAACCCTGAAACCTTAAAGCTCTAAGCGCTAAATCCTTAAAACCTTAAACGCTAAATCCAAAACCTTAAACCCTAACACCCTAAAACCGTAAAACAGTAAAACCTAAACCCTAAAACCTTAAACCCCTAAACCCCAAACCCTAAAACCCTAAAGTCTAAACCTTAAAACCCACAAACCCTAAAACCCTAAACCCCAAAACCCAAAAACCCTAAACCTTAAAATCCGAAACCCTAAACCCTAAACCTTAAACCCCAAAATCCCTAAAACCCAAAACCCCAAACCCTTAACCCTAAACCCAAAACCCTAAACCCGCTAAATCCTAAACCCTAAACCCTAAACCCCTAAAACCCTAAAACCCTAAACCCTAAACCATAAACCATAGAATCCTAAACCCTAAAACCCTAAACCCTAAACTCCTAAAACCCAAAACCCTAAACTCCTAAAACCCAAAACCCAAAACTCTAAACTCCTAAACCCTAAACCCTAACCCGAAAAACCCAAAAACCCAAAACCCCAAACCCAAAACCCTAAACCATAAACCCTAAACCCTAAACCCTGAACCCCTAAAACCCTAAAACCCTAAACCCTAAACCCTTAACACTAAACCCTAAAACCCTAAACCTTAAAGCCCTTAAACCCTAAAACCCAAAACCCTACAACCCTAAACTCAAAAACCCTACCCTAAAATCTAAAACCCTAAACCCTAAAACCCTACCCTAAAACCTGAAGCCCAAAAACCCTAAAACCCTAAACCCTAAACTCTAAAATCCTAAAACCCTAAAACCCTAAATCCTAAATCGAAAACCTTAAACCTTAAAACCCTAAAATCCTAAACCCTTAAACCCAACCCCCCAAAAACCCTAAACCCTAAACTCTAAAACCCTAAAACCATAACGCCTAAACCCTAAACCCTAAAACCTAAACCCTAAATCCTAAACCCCAAAAACCTAAAACCCAAAAACCCAAAAACCCTAAACCCAAAACTTTATAATCCTAAAACCCTAAACCCTAAATCCAAAACCTTAAACCCTAAAACTCTAAACCCTAAAACCTAAAACCCAAAAACCCTAAACCATAAACTCTAAAACCCTAAAACTATCAAACCATAAATCCTAATCGAAAACCTTAAACCCTAAAACCCTAAATCCCTAAACCCTAAAACCCAACCCTAAAAGCTAAAACCCAAAAACCCTAAACCCTAAACTCTAAAACCCTAAAACCATAAAACCATCAACCCTAAACCCTAACCCCTAAAACCTAAACCCTAAACCCTAAACCCCTAAAACCTAAAACCCTAAAACCCTAAACCCAAAACTCTCAAATCCTAAAACCCTAAAACCCTAAACCCTAAATCCAAAACCTTAAACCCTAAAAGTATAAAATGGTAGGGTTCGTCCATACAACATGGCCGAACCTTACCACTTTGATTTTGGACCCCTCTTTCCAAGTCCTTTGATCAATCCATTCATATTTACAATTTGTCTTGTATTTACGGTTTTGCCATTGGTCTAAATAATGCTTAATTTTGCTAACTTCCATCATCCAAAACAAAACCATCTTAGTGGGGTTCGGCCATACACATGGTCGAACCTCACTACTTAACTTTTGATCCTTTAAATCTTTCATTAACCCATCTCCAATTACATTATAAATTAGCACTAAGTCCACCAAATGACCCTTTAGTGGGGTTTCGGCCATACCACATGGCCGAACCTCACCAATCTGATTTTTGTCCCACTTTCCATCTTATATCATGGTTGATCAAATTAATATTAAATCCATAACTCAGCATAGGTGATTCTTAAATCAAAAGCATAAAACAAATCATAGTTTCCAACATGATTTTAATCCAAATCTCCCATCAAAATAGCCATTATGGCCGAACCCTATGGTTCTCTTAATTCAATTATCCCATCATTTATCCATGGTTTATGATCAGCAACTTAGCCATGATAACAACATGGTTCAACCATGCAATTTCCAATCCAAAACAGTAACCTTATCTCCATTAGAAATCCTTTAAACCTTCAAAACATAATATGGATTTTATCCCTTAAAAACCCTAAAATTCACCAAGTCTTTTCATGGGGTTCGGCCATCCCAAGTGGCCGAACCCTATGATCCATTTCTTCCTTTTTACACATCATTATCCATTCATTTTCTTCCATGGGGTTCGGCCATACTCATGGCCGAACCCTATGGTTCCTTTACCTCTTCCTTTAGACTTCATAGCCATGATCATACCCTTTGATGGGTTTGGCCATTCATCATGGCCAAACCTAATCACCTCCTCTTCATACTCAATGGTTTTTGTACATCCCTTTTTAAGATTTGGACATACAATAGACTGATCATGTTTCTTTGGTTATCTTACTAAATAAAAGTTATAGAACACCTATCGTTTCCGCGACTCCACCGATTTGATCTTTGCTTGTTCTTCCGTTCCTTTTGCTCCTCTTAGATCCTTAGCCTCTCCTTCTTTCTTCTTGTTCTTTTGCCAAGCTTAATCTTGCTGGAAACTCCTTGAAGTTGATCAGCCAAAGTATTGATTTGAGAGAGGGAGAGAGATTGGAACTTGTCCTTGGATGTGAGTGATAACCTTGATGCCAAACCCCTTTGCTGAGTTTTGTCTTGGTGAAAGGATCAGCCAAGGACTGATTGGTATGAGATACAATCAGCCAATAATCTTTGTCTTGTGAGATGAAAACCGTCCAAGGGAGAGAGAGAGAGAGAGAGTTAAAATGAAGCTCTTTTGGCTAATGAAATTCAGCCTAAGGCACCACTTGTAACTCTCCTCCCATTTACTTCCATAATTCATTTCATGTGGGGGTTTCATCCTTGAGATGAAACCCTCCAACGGTTTCTTGGCTCTTGGCTGCCTTGATGCAACCTTTTTCCATCACCTCTCCATGTGTGAACCCATATGTAACTCCAATTGTTTAATGCCTCCCTTGGGGGTTTCATCCTTGAGATGAAACTCCCAAGGTACCCAATGGTTTTCCTTGGTTGACTAGATGTATCCTTTCCTCTCACCATCCTTCTCTCATTAAGGTTCCATGTGAGAGTTTCATTTTGAAATGAAACTCCCATAGGCTCCAATGGTCATGTTTGAATTGACCTTGAATAACTCCAATTGCTTACTTATCTTCCATCTTTTACCCATGTGGAAGTTTCATCCATGAGATGAAACTCCTACATGCCAACGGTTTTTATGTCTTAATCTTTTACCCAACCATCCTTCTCATTGGCTGCCCATTTGAAGTCCCATGCATGGCCATAAAAACCCCCATGCAATTCCAACGTGTAATAGGTTGAATTTGAACTCCTCACATTTGTAACTCCCAAACCGCCACCCCATTCATTTCTTAGGTAGGAGTTACATGCATGGTAAAGCCTATCCATGCAGCCAACGTTTTCTTTGTTTAGAATTGGAATTTAAAACACTCCACTCTCATTCACACACTTCACTCATTTACAATTAATTTAACTCTCTCAACTCAACACATTTAACTCATCAACTTAATGTAACTCAACTCATAAATTCAACTCAACTATACTCCATTATTTATTTCAACTCAAACCAACTCAAATAATAGAGCTTAACCCAATTAAGCTTTGAGCTCCCAATGATCAATCATGTCCACAACGACCCTTTGGGTCCCAATTGGGTCATTTGACCCATTTAACCACTTTGACCCAAACACATGTACCTTACCCATTTAACTTAATTTAAACCTTATACAAGTACTTTGAGTCTTACTTGAGCAACAGGTCCCACCATTTTTCTCATCTATGATCATAACCCTTCAATTTATAAATCCAGTGGCGTTTTCGTAAATACTGATATATTGAAAAATCCAGGTAATTATAATATAATCCTCTTTTTAAAATTTTCGTCCCGAAAATCGAACGAAGTAGGATTCCAAAATAAATCATACAAACAATTCAGGGTGAGCTATTCTCATCTCTGATTCTAGTTCCCAAGTGGCTTCCTCAACACCAAGTCGATCCCATACCACCTTGACGAACTGAATTGCTCGGTTCCGCAACACCCTTTGCTCAGTCTCTATTATTCTGACAGGCTTCTCGATGTAAGTGACATCGCTTTGTACATCTATGTCTTGCACATTCAAGACATGAGACAGATCGGGATTGTACTTCCTCAACATCGACGCATGAAACACATCGTGTAGAGATGCCAGTTGTGAAGGAAGTGCCAACTGATAAGCTACATCTCCCATCCTTCTTATGATGGAAAACGGTCCCACATATCTTGGCGACAGTTTTCCCTTCTTCCCAAATCTCATGTGCCCTTTTCATGGCGAGACCTTTAAAAATACCATGTCCCCCACTTCAAATTTGAGAAACCTCCTCCTTCTGTTAGCGTAGATCTTTGCCGATTTTGTGCAGTCAATAAGTGCTGACATATCAACTGAATTTGTGTTGTAGTCTCTGCGACTAGCTCGGGTCCAATCAGCGCATGCTCGCCGGCCTCGGTCCAGCACACTGGTAACCTACATGGTCTACCATACAATGCCTCGAATGGAGCCATCTGAAGGCTTGCTTGGTAGCTATTGTTATATGAGAACTCTACCAGTGGAAAATGATCATCCCATCCACCCTTGAAGTCTAGCATGCACGCCTCAACATGTCCTCTAGTGTTTGTATTGTCCTTTCCGACTATCCATCAGTCTGTGGATGGAATGTTGTACTAATCAGTAGATCTATTCCCATGGCTGACTGCATGTTCTGCCACACTCTGCCGGTGAATCGGCTATCTCTGTCGGACACAATAGTCCGAGGAATACCATGCAATCTGACGATATCCCGGATGTACCGTCGTCCCAATGTCTCCGACGAATCTGTCATCCTGATGGGTAGAAAGTGGGCCGACTTGGTCAATCGGTCTACCACAACCCATATTGCATCGTTGTCCTTTGAGGACTTAGGCAACCCTGTTACAAAATCCATGGAAATGTGCTCCCATTTCCATTCCGGCACTGCTAAGGGTTTGAGTAACCCTAGTGGCTTTTGATGTTCCGTCTTAACCTGCTGACAAGTTAAGCAGTGTGCCACAAATTCCGCCACATCTCTTTTGAGTCCACGCCACCAGTAATGACTCTTCAGGTCATGATACATCTTGGTGCTGCCCGGATGTATGGAGAGCTTGGTCTGATGTGCCTCAATCAACAACTCTTTTCTGCAGCTTCTTGGTACGTATATTCTTCCCCGGAATACAAGACCCAGTCCTGCTCGTAACTCCCATTCCGGTACGACTATGCCAGTAGACATCTTGGCCCATATCTCTTCCAATTCCGGATCTGTTCGCTGCTCTTGTTCAATCTTGGTAACCATGTTGGACCGTATGATTAAATTGTACATATTCCCATGGTTGTTGATGTATAGATTGAACTCTCGAATGGTATTCAAAATCTCCCATTCTGTTCTGATCAAACATGCCACTTATGCATGTGATATGCGGCTAAGAGCATCCGCCACCTTGTTTGCCTTACCCGGATGATATCGGAGTGCAAACTCATAATCTGCCAAATATTCCATCCATCTGCGCTGCCTCAGATTGAGCTTTTTCTGATCAAATAGGTACTTCAAGCTCTTATGGTCGGAAAATACTTCAAATTTCTCGCCAATAAGTAGTGTCTCCAGCTTTTAAGTGCGAAGACCACCGCAGCTAATTCCAGATCATGTGTGGGGTAGAGGCGTTCATGTATCTTTAGTTGTCTTGAACCATAAGCCACCACACGATGACGTTGACTGAGAACACACCCCAGTCCCTCTCCTAAAGCGTCACATTCTACTTCATATCCCTTGCCTTTTTCCGGCAAGATTAAGATGGGAGCAGTTGTAAGTCTGTCTTTCAGCTCCTCGAACCTCTGATTGCACAGATCTGTCCACTCATATTTGACTCCTTTCTGAGTGAGTCGAGTCAATGGAGATGCAATTTTGGAGAAGTCCATGATGAACTTCCTATAATAACCTGCCAATCCCAAGAAGCTGCGGATCTCGGTCACGTTCTTTGGCGCTTTCCATTCGCTTACTGCCGCCACCTTAGCCGGATCCACGGCTATACCATTTTCTATTATGACATGCCCCAAGAATTTGACCTCAGATAGCAAAAATTCATATTTGCTTGCCTTGGCATACAACTTGTTCCTCCTCAAGGTGTCCAAAACTATTCGTAGATGCTCAGTATGTTCTTCCTTACTTTTGGAAAAGATCAGGATATCATCAATAAACACAATCACAAACTGGTCTAGGTAGGGTCGGAAGATCCTGTTCATTAGATCCATGAACACAGCCGGTGCATTGGTGAGTCCAAATGGCATGACTACAAACTCATATAGTCCATACCGTGTCCTGAAGGCTGTCTTCTCTATATCCTCCTCCCTAACCCGGATTTGATGATAACCGGACATCAAATCAATACTTCAAAAAGTGACTGGAACTCCTCAATTGATCGAATAAATCATCAATCCTGGGTAAAGGATACTTGTTCCGGACAGTTAGCTGATTCAGGTTCTGGTAATCCACACACATTCGGAGTGAACCATCCTTCTTCTTCACAAACAACACTGGAGCTCCCCAAGACGAGGTGCTGTTCCGGATGCAACCCAGTCTAAGCAGTTCATCAATCTGCTTCTTTAGGTCCGACATCTCTGCTGGTGCCATCCGATAATGTGGTAAAGACACTGGTGAAGTACCAGGATATAGTTTGATCTCAAAATTGAGCTCCCTCATGGGTGGTAAGCCAGGGAGTTCTTTTGGGAACACATCTGCAAATTCTTGCACAATTGCCTGAAGTTCAGTTACTGGTGCTTTGTTTATGATGATATTGTTCAATATCAAATGGTTCAACCCTTCATGCAGTCTTCTCTGCTTGTCTGTACGAACCACATACTGCTTCCCTTTGGGTGACCAAAATGTCACTCTGCGGCGATAACAGTCAATGTTGGCCTGAAAGCTAGCCAACCAGTCCATGCCAAAGATAATATCGTATTCAAACATATCGAGTACCAAATAATTGAACTCAAATCTGAGTCCAGCTAGTTCGATATTCACAGCCGTGCATATGAGTCCAAGGACGTGTCTCCGACAGGGGATACAATTGTGAGTAATGTGGACAGTTTTTGAACTAGAGTACCGATTGCAGTTATAAATGATGCAGATATAAAGGAGTGCGAAGCTCCAGAATCAAACAGTGCATAAGCATAAGAACTACTGACAACTGCCATACCTTGAATTACAGCATGATCCACATCTTTTGAGGAGCTAGAGTAAATAGTCGTCCAGATCCAGTAGGATTAGGCGCCCGTCCCGCTTGATTATATGTCCTGCCTCCTTGGGAGTTAGCTGGCCAGCTAGTGGACGGAAAGATCCTCTGGAATATGAGAGCTTGTTGAGCTTTGGGCAATCTCTCATGAAGTGACCCGGCTGATCACAATGAAAATAATTGTTCACCCCTCTGAATGCCTGAGTGACTGATGCAGATGGGGAGGGCTGGTTGGGACGAAAGCCCCCCGTGGACCCAGTAGATGGTGAGGGTCTGCTGAAGTTCGGTCAGAACCTCTTATTGGGCTGGAACCCACCCCTCTCACTTGGAGCTCGACGGTTGTCAAACCGTACCATTTCATTCAACTCTCGCTCTGCTATAGTGGCCTTGCTGACCACCTCAGCCAGTGTGGCTGCTTTGAATATGGTCACTTTGGCCCTGATGTTTGGCCGTAGACCCCTCTCAAACTTCCGTGCCCTGCGATGCTCAGTATCCACCATATAAAATGCATAGCAGGATAGACTAAGGAATTCCCGGTGATACTCTGCCACCGTCATAGAGCCCTGTACCAAGGACAGAAAGGCTTGAGTCTGACGCTCTTTCTCCTCCTCTAGAAAGTAGTGTTCCAAAAAGGTCGCTGAAAACACATCCCAGGTCATGGCCGTCCTCTCCCTTACTGGTACGAGTGCCCGTTGTTTCTCCATTACCTCCCACCATTTACCGGCATCTTCAATTAATTGTGATGTAGCCAGTAGAATCCTGTCAGCATGACTCGAAATCTTGAGTAAGGTTAAGATCTGAGTGATCTTCTTCAGCCAATGTTCAGCTCCGACAGCCCCTTCCTTCCCTTTGAAGTAGGGAGGGCGTTATTGCTGGAATTCTCGGACCATACTCCGGTTATTGACGTCTTTAGAACTCTCACTCCCATTCATATGCTGTTGGAGTACAGAAGTCACCACCGCTTGAACTAAACTCTGTAGTTCAGGCGGCACATGTGGTATATGTACGCCACTGTTCCCCTCTTCCTCATTCTGAGATGAATATTCACTTTCCTTCTCTTCTCGCCGGGAGTGCTGTGATTCTTCCTCATTGCGTGATTTTTCATGGAAAGATGGCTCCTTCTCAGGTTGAGTTACCTCCTTCTCATGTATAGATGGCTCCTTCTCATGCACAGATTTTTCATGTTGAGATACCACTTTCTCATGTTGAGTGATTTGTAACACTTTTTCCTTCCCTTTCTGGTTCTGAGGGATCTTTTTCTTTGGAGCCATTTTTCCCTAAGTCAAGAAAACACCATTGACTTAGTTTCCTCGTACAGTTTGTATTTTCACAATTTTGGGGAATTTACCAAATAAGCACTCTTGGTTTTGTTTTTGGGGGGAATTTCTAAATACCTATTGTTTGTATTTCAATTTGGGGATATCGGGGAAGTGTATCCTATTTTGCTATGTTTGACAGATCCAATTATGATGATTGTACTTTTGTTATCTTTCATTGTTGTTCTCAGATTGATTGTTCAGTCTAAGTCTATGAAGTAAATTAATCCAGCCCCCAGTCAGCGGACTCCAAAGAGTCAGTCAGTTGGGATTCTTATCTGTCAGTGAGACATGAAACCATCTTAATCTCACTTTGGAAGATTCAACTTCCCGTTTCGCTCTGATACCAACTGTAACACCCCGCCCTTTTCACTCTAATAATCAGAGTTTTTTTTTTATAACAATAATCAAGTGATCGGGGCGGGATGTCACGACGCGAGTTAAGTTCGGACTTCTAAAGTCCGACCCTTAACTGGCCAAGCCCATGTGCGTATGGACTAAGTCCATAAGAACAGATCCACACATGGTACCAATAAGGCTTGCGAAATAAACTCAATCTTAATCTAACTGCGGGTTATAATAGATCCTAAGATTACTCCATTTTACATCTTTAGATAGCAAAGCACATAATCATATTCTCCAAAATTACTAAAATAACCTTAGACTACCATCATTCCAAACCATCCAAAATAAACCAAACCATAGTAACTAGTTAACTACATTATTACATGCCGACATTAACTAACTATCAAATTACATTGTCCATATAAAAGTCCATAAGTCAATCCATTAAAAGTCCATTCAAAGCCCAAGCTTCTGGGCTTGGTTTCTTTCACGATCCTCGTTCTTCCCCTTTCCTGCGTCATCCACTAAGGATAGAGATAGGGCGTTAGATCAACACGCCCAGTAGTGTTTCCGATTAGAGCTACCAAAGGGTTAGTATAAAAACATGCAAATAATATAATAATACATGTTCATCAAAACTTTAAACCCCTAAAACTCTAAACTCTAAACCCTAAACCATAAAACCCTACCCTAAAACCTAAAACCCAAAATTCCTAAAACCCTCAACCCTCAACTCTAAAACCCTAAAACCCTAAACTCTAAAACCCTAAAACCCTAAAACCCTTAACCCTAAACCCTAAACCCTAAACCCCTAAAACCCTAAAACTCTGAAACCCTTAACCCTAAACCCTAAACTATAAAACCTAAGATCATAAAACCCTAAATACATAAAACCTTAAACCCTCAACCTTAAACTCTAAAACCCTAAAACCCTAAACCCTAAACCCTAAATGCCTAAAACCCTAAAACACTGAAACCCTAAGATCCTAAAACCCTTAACGCTAAACCCTAAACTATAAAACCCTAAAACCATAAAACCCTAAACCAAAACCCTAAACCCTGGAAACCCTAACACCCTAATCCCTAAATCCTATACCCAAAAACCCTAAACCGTAAATTGAAAAATCCAAAAATCCTAAAACCCTAAACCCTAAACCCTAAACCCTAAACCCTAAATCCTAAATCATAAACCCTAAACCCTAAACCCTAAATCCTAAACCAGTTAATCCCTAAACCCTAAACACTAAAGTCAAAACCCGTAAAACCCTAAAGCTTAAACCCTAAAACCTTAGACCCCTAAAACTTTAAAACCTTAAAACCCTACCCTAAATCGTAAAACCAAAAAACCTCGAAACCCTAAAATCAAAAAATCCTAAAACCCTAAACCCTAAACCCTAAACCCAAAACCCTAAACCATAAACCCTAAAACATGAAATCCTAATCCCCAAAATCCTAAAACCTAAAACCCCAAACCCTAAACCCTAAAACCCTAAAACCCTAAAATCCTAAACCCTAAATCCTAAGCCCTAAACCCAAAACCCAAAACCCGTTAAACCCTAAACCCTAAAACCCTAAAACCCAAAAACCCTAAACTCTAAAGCCTTAACCCTAAACCCTAAACCCTAAACCTTAACCCCAAACTGTAAACCCTAAGCCCTAAACCCAAAACCTTAAACCAAAACCCTAAATCCTAAAACTATAAAACCCTAAACACCTAAAACCCTAAACCATAAAACCCTAAAGCCTAAATACTAAAACCTTAAACCCCTAAAACTCTAAATTCGAAACCCCTAAAACCTAAACCCTAAAACCCTACCTTAAAACCTAAAACCCAAAAACACTTAAACCCTAAACCCCTAAAACCCAAAACCCAAAAACCCTATACTCTAAACCCTTAACCCTAAACCCTAAACCCAAGATACTAAAACCCTAAATCCTAAACCTTAACCCCAAACTGTAAACCCTAAACCCTAAACCCAAAACCTTAAACCAAAACCCTAAACCCTAAAACTATAAAACCCTAAAACCCTAAACCCCTAAAACCCTAAACCATGAAATCCTAAAGCCTAAACCCTAAAACCTTAAACCCCTAAAACTCTAAACCCTAAAACCCTAAACCCTAAAATCCTACCTTAAAACCTAAAACCCAAAAACCCTTAAACCCTAAACCCTAAACTGTAAAACTTTAAAACCCTAAAACCTAAACCCTAAACCCTAAAACCTAAACCCTAAACCCTAAACCCTAAAACCTTAAACCCTCAACACTAAACTCTAAAACCCTAAAACCCTAACCTTAAACCCTAAACCCTAAAACCCTAAAACACTAAATCCTAAACCCTAATCCCTGAAACATAAACCCTAAACCCTAAACCCTAATTCCTAAACCCTAAAACCCTAAACAGTAAACCGAAAATCCTAAAAACCTTAAAACCCTAAACCCTAAACCCTAAATCATAAACCCTAAAACCTAAACCCTAAATCCTAAACCAGCTAATCCCTAAACCCTAAACCCAAAACCCGTAAAACCCTAAAACCCGTAAAACCCTAAAACCCTAAACCCTAAACCCTAAATCCTAAACTAGCTAATCCTTACACCCTAAACCCAAAACCCGTAAAACCCGAAAACCCTAAAACCCTAAAGCTTAAACCCTAAAACCTTAGACCCCTAAAACCCTAAAACCCTCCCTAAACCGTAAAATGAAAAAACCCTGAAACCCTAAAATCAAAAAATCATAAAACCCTACACCCTAAACCCTAAACCCAAAACCCTAAACCATAAACCTTATAACCCTACCATAAACCTAAACCCAAAAACCCTAATACCCTAAACCCAAAAACCCTATCTGAAACACAAAAGCCAAAAAGCCAAAATCCTAAACCCAAAAATCCTAAAGCCTAAACCCTAAAACCCTAAACGCTAAAACCCTAACTCCAAAACCTTAAACGTTAACACCATAAAAACGTAAAACCCTAAAACCTAAACCCTAAAATTCTAAACCTGTAAAACCCTAAACCAGAAAACCCTAAAGCCTAAATCCAAAAATCCTAAAGCCAAAACCCTAAAACCCTAAACCCTAAACCTTAAAACTCAAAAACCCTAAAACCCTGAACTGAAAACCCTAAACACTAAACCCGCTAAACCCTAAACACTAAACCCGCTAAACCCTAAACACTAAACCCTAAACCCCTAAAACACTAAAACCCAAAAATCCTGAACTCTAAACCCTTAACCCAAAACCCTAAACCCTAAATCCTAAACCCTAAACCCAAAAGCTTAAACCCAAAACCCAAAACCCTAAACCCTAAATCCCTAATATCCTAAAACCTAAACCCTAAAACCCTAAACCCCTAAAACCCCAAAACATAAAACCCTAAAACCCTAAAGCCTAAACCCTAAAACCATAAACCCCTAAAACTCTATACCCGAAAACCCTAAAACCCTACCCTAAAACCTAAAATCCAAAAACCCAAAAACCTTAAACCCTAAACCCTAAACTCTAAAACCCTAAAACCATAAAACCCTAAACCCTAAAAACCTAAAACCCTGAAACCCTTAAATCCGAAAACCCTAAACTCTAAAACCCTAAACCCTAAACCCTAAAACCTAAATCTAAACCCTAAACCCCTGAAACATTAAAACCCTAATCCCTAAACCCTAAACCCTGAAACCCTAAAATCCAAAAATCCCAAAGCCCTAAACCCTAAACCCTAAACCATAAAATCCTAATCCCCAAAAACTTAAAACCCTAAAACTTAAAACCCTAAAACCCTAAACCCTAAAGCCTTAAACCCCTAAAACCCTAGACCCTAAAACCCAAAAACCCTATTACCAAAAACCCTACCCTAAAACCTAAAACCCAAAAACCCTAATACCCAAAACCCAAAGACCTTATCCTAAAACCTAAAACCCAAAAACCCTAAAAGCCTAAAACCCTAAACTCTAAAATCCTAAAACACTAAACCCAAAACCCTAAATCCAAAACCTTAAACCCTAACACCATAAAACCGTAAAACCCTAAAACATAAACCCTAAACCCGTAAAACCCTAAACCCTAAAACCCTAATGCCTAAAGCCAAAAACCCTAAAACCTAAACCCTAAAACCCTAAACCCTAAGCCGTAAAACCCAACACAATAAAACCCAAAACAATAAAACCCTAAACCCAAAACCCTAAACCCTAAACCCGCTAAACCCTAAACCCAAACCACTAAAACCCAAAAACCCTAAACTCTAAACCCTTAACCCTAAACCCTAAACCCTAAACCCTAAATGCTAAAACCCTAAACCCTAAATTGTAAAACCCAAAACCGTAAAACAAAAAACCCAAAACCCTAAACCCCAAACCCGCTAAATCCTAAATCCCTAAAACCCAGAAACCCTAAACTCTAAGCCCTAAATCCTAAACCCTAAACCCTAAACCCTAAAACCTTAAACGCTCAAACCCTAAACCCTAAACCCTAAACCCTAAATCCTAAACCTAAACCCAAAACCATAAACCCTAAACCATAAACCCTAAACGCTAAACCCTAAACCCGCTAAACCCTAAACCTTAAGCCCTAAAACCCTAAAACCCTAAAACTCTGAAACCCTAAAATCCAAAAATCCTAAAACTCTAACCCAAAACCCTAAACCATAAATCCTAAACCATAAATCCTAAACCATAAAATCCTAATCCCAAAATCCAAAAACCCTAAAACCTTAAACTCTAAACCCTAAACCCTAAAACCCTTAAACCCCAAAAACCTTAAAACCCTATACCCAAAAGCCCTACCCTAAAACCTAAAACCCAAAAACCCTAAAACCCGAAACCCAAAAACCCTATCCTAAAACGTAAAACCCAAAAACCTTAAATCCTAAAGCCCTAAAACGCTAAACCCTAAACCGTAAAACCCAAAAACCCTAAAACACTAAACCATAAACCCTAAACCCTAAACGCTAAACCCTAAACCTTAAACCCAAAACCCCTAAACTCTAAACCCTAAACCCAAAACCCCTAAAACACTAAAACCAATAAACCCTAAACTCTAAACCCTAAACACTAAACCCTAAACCTTAAACCTAAACCCTAAACCCTAAACACTAAACCCTAAACCTTAAAACCTAAACCCTAAACACTAAATTCTAAAATCCTAAAATCCTAAAATCCTAAACCCCTAAAACCCTAGACCCCTAAAACCCAAAAACATTAAAACCCTAAAAACTAAACCGTAAACCCCTAAAGCCCAACCCTAAACAATAAAACCCTAAAATCCTAAAACCCTATATCCCTAGACCCTAGACTTTAAAACCCTAAAACCCTAAACCCTAAACCCTAGACCCCAAACCCTAAAACCCTAATCCCTATACCCGAAACCCTAAAACCCTAAAACAGTTAACCCTAAACCCTAAACCCTAAACCATAAAACCCTAAAACCCTAATACCCTAATACCCTAAACCCTAAACCCTAAAACACTAAACCCTGAACCCTAAACCCTAAACCCTAAGCCCTCAACCCTAAACCCTATAACCTAAACCCTAAACTGTGAACCCTAAACCCCTAAAACCCTAACCCCTAAAACCATAAACCCTAAACCCTAAACTCTAAAACCCTAAAATCTTAAACCCTAAACCCTAAACCTTAAACCCTAAATCATTAAAACCCTAAAACAGTAAACCTTAAAATGCTAAAACCCTAAACCCGAAACCCTAAACCCTAAATCGTAAAATGTAAACCCCTAAAATGCTAAAACTCGAAAACCCTAAACCCAAAAAGCTAAACCCTAAATCCTAAACTGTAAACCCTAAACCCAAAAGGCTAAATCCTAAACCCTAAATGCTTAACCCTTGAAACCCTAAAACCCTAACCCCTAAACCCTAAATCTTAATCCTAAAACCCTAAAACCCTAAACCCTAAACCCTAAAACAGTAAACCTTAAAACCATAAAACTCTAAACATGAAAACCTAAAACCCTGAAACCGTAAACCCTAAATCCTAAACTGTAAACCTTAATCCCTAAACCCTGAAAGCTAAACTCCAAACCGTAAACCATACTAAAACCCAAAACCCTAAACCCTAAAACCCTAAAAGCCTAAATCCTAAACCGTAAAACCCTAAAACCCTAAACCCTAAAGCCTAAGCCCTAAAACCCTAAAACCCTAAACCCTAAACCCTAAACCCTAAAACCCTAAAATCCTAAATCCTTAAACCTTAAAACCTAAACCCTAAACCCTAAACCCTAAACTCTTAAATCCTAATATCCTAAAACCCTTAAACCCTAAAACCCTAGAAACTAAACCGTAAACCCCTAAAACCCTAAAACCCTAAAAGTAAAAATTTTGGATTTTATCTAGATTTGGAAGACTTACTAAATTTAGAAACTTGTTGAGTTTAGAAATATCTATTTTCTTAGGCACTTTCTTCTTTTAGGATCTTTCTAATCTTAGAAAGATAATTTATTTTAGAATATTCTATTTTTCAAAAGCGAGCTAAATTTGGAAAGTTTTAAAACTTCTATCAATGGAAAGAGTTACAATTATCTTATTTTAAAAAAAAAATCTATTTTTACAATGTTGACTAATTTTAAAGGTGTCAAATTTTGGATAATTTCTAATCTTAGAAGGTTTCTAAGTTTAGATATTTATCTAAACGTGGAAGGATTTTAAATATGGTGTGTTATTGTAAAAAAATAAAAAAATCAATTAAAATTTTAAATATGGTGTGTTCTTGGGCTTCAACTTCAACTTTTAATGAATTTGGTGGAGTCTAATTTTAGATATTGTTTATATTTTTAGAATTTGTTTTCTATTTTCAGAAAGTTTTAAGATTAAATTAAACATGGTGTAATGTCTTATAACATAGTTTTTCAATTGCATATACTTTTGCATATATTTTGCATGTTTACTGTGGGTTCGACTTCGCAATCCTGAAGCTATACTATTTATGCTTCGTGCGATTATGAGTACAAATTTAAAACACAATATCTTTTGTGACACAATAAGTTTTTGGCGCCGATGTTGGGAAACAATCAAGAAGAGAGAAGGAATTTTGATGTTTACAAAGAGTTCCAAAGATTGGTGTATTTCGATTTTGACTTTTAGTTTCTTTATTCAAAATTCCATTAAATTGTAATTTTAATATCATATTTTGAATAAAGTGAAGGTGTGATAAAATATTAGTGTATGGTTTTCCAATTATTTAATTCATAATGAGCATTTGATTTTGTTTTAATTCTTTTGATAAAGAACTTGTTGGGTTTAATTCAAGGTTTTTCAATAAATTCACTGAAATATTTTTGACTAATTAGAGTTCCTTCTTCGTTCTAAGGCTCTTTTTTTCAAGAGTGCACTGAAATATTTAGATTTAGAGAATTTTTTTTAATTATGTTTAGTCTATAAATTCATTATGAGAAATTCTTCGTTATTGAATTCATGGCTTTTATATGTAGAATTTTATTGGATGAAAGATTTGAATGCGTGGTCTAGGCCTTTATTTTATTTTCAAAATATGAAAAATAGTGCCGTCCAATTTTATCCACTTTTTCTAAGGTTGTCCACTTTGTCTAGATTGTCCTGTTTGTCTAGTTCGCTCAGTTATTCCAGTTTTTCAAAATTGTTTAGTTCGTCCACATCGTCCGTTTTATCCTTTTTATCCATTTTGTCCAGTTTGTCCTCTTTGTCAAGTTTGTCATGTTTGTCAAGTTGGTCTAGTTTGTCCACTTTGTCCAGTTCGTCGAGTTTGTCCACTTTGTTCACTTTGCTCACTTTGTCCAGTTTCTCTAGTTTGTCAAATTTTTCTAAATGGTTCTGTTTGTCTAGTTTGTCCAGTTTGACTAGTTTATCTAATTTGTCCAATTCGTCTAGTTTGTCCAGTTGGTCAAGTTTATCTACTTTGTCGAGTTAGTCGAATTTAGCCAATTTGTACACTTTGTACAGTTCGTCCAATTTGTCCAGTTTGTTCAGTTTATGCAGTTTGTCTTGTTTGTCAACTTCTTTTACTTTACCCAGTTTGTCCACTATGCCCACTTTGTCCAATTCGTACAGTTTGTCCACTTTGTCCTATTCGTCCAGTTTAACTAGTATTTCCAGTTTAGCAACTTTGTTCAGTTGATCCAGTTTGTCATGTTCGTCCAGATTGAGTAGTTTTTCCATTTTGTCCACTTTGTATAGTTCGTCATCTTTGTCCTGTTTTTCCACTTTGACAAATTTGTCCACTTTTTCCAATTCATTTAGTATGTCCACTTCGTCCTGTAAGTCCAGTTTGTCTAGTTTGTCCAATTGGTCCAGTTTGTCCACTTTGTATAGTTCTTCCATTTTGTCCTATTTGTCCACATTGACAAATTTGTCCACTTTTTCCAATTCGTTCAGTTGGTCCGCTTTGTCCAATTCGTACAGTTTGTCTACCAAAACGCATGCTTAACTTTTGATGGGGGAAAATCATAGAAGATCACAGAAGATTTACAAGAAAAGTAGGTGTCATTGTGTCATTTGAATCATTAAAGTTGATGTCACAAATGTCATCTCAAGAATTATTGACAAGACAAAAGTTGTCTCAAGGATCAAAGACATGACAAAAAGGTCAAAAGTGCTCAATGATCAAAGACCACGTGTATATTATGGTGTTACTATTTCACCTACCATTAGTGACCCTTTGTCAAAAGTGTTATTATTGGTAACCTTTTGTCAAATGTTTCACTATTCCTCTGGTGACTTTTTGTAAAGTTATTTGTTTTTTAGTTCTCTAGTGGATAGAAGGAGATTCCACCTTATCTCTTTCATTCCATCTTTTCCTCTAAGTATGCCACGTGTCATTAGGACCCCTTCCTTTGGTCGAAAAGGAAGATGTTTTGTCCCCTCTCTCCATCTATATAAGGAGAAGAGTTTGCTTTGATTTGGATCAAGTTTTCGATCTCAGTTTTCAGAACAAGTTTTCTTATCAAGTTTAGAGAGTTGAGGGTGAAGCTCAAGTGTGCCGGAGCTCAAGTCTCAAGTATCTTGTAAACAGTTTGTAGGTGTTTCAATAATATGTTTTGTGTTTTATTATGTCTAAAAGGTTGACTTTACTTAAACGTTTTAATACTTTTGTTGAGCACTTAGAAAAATTAGATAGAATTATCAAAAGAATTAATAGTGACTTGCAAAGAAGTCCCTGTGCTTGTCGAGGTGCTCGTCGTTGTCATCGTCATCAACTCCTTGAATATTGTCATAATGTTGTAGTTCATACTTATGCTTCTTTACAATTGTGTAAATTTAGATTAGAAGATCAATTGGAAATATTAGGAAGAATTTGAGCTATTTAACCTGTGTTTGATTATCAGATTTTCTTTAGAGTTTATTATTTCCTTGTGCAATTTGCATTTTTGTGTTCTGCTTGGAAAAGGTAGAGTACCAGAGGTTGCGTAGCAAGTCCCGCTTTAGCCATGGATAGGCGTTTAGGGTTGTAAATCGTTGACAGGCCGCTCTAGTTTTCCTACAGCCCACAATATGGAAAGAACTAAAAGAAAGAAGAAACTTTTTAAAAATCTGTTTAAATCATTTCAAAATCCTTCTAACAAATCTGATGTCTCTTCTTCTTCATATCAAACTACCATGTTTGGTTTTATGTCTAGTAATTTAGAAAATGATAAAAAATCTGAAAAAATAAAAAATTCAGAAGAAATTGTTTTTGAAAGCTTTGATCAAGCAATATCAAATTGGAAAATGCCTTCCTTGCCTATAACAGAAGTATATAGCAATGGAACCTTTGAAGAACAGAATGACTATCATATTAAACCTATTGAAAATACTTTTTCCTTATCTGGAGGAAAACAGACCATTAAGCTTTTGGATCAAAGAGTTATTCAACAAATTAAATCAAAATACAACTACCTGCATATCAGATTAATTCAGGTAGGAATTAAACCTTTTTTCAGATTAGGATTAAATGCCTCTGTCTGTGTTTATGTTTGAGATCAAAGACATGATGAGTTTGATGATTCGCTATATGCTATGGCTGAATCTAGTCTATGTCATGGTGCTGCCTACTTCAACTGCCTCTCAAATATTACAGTTGATGTACATGATGAAGATGTCTTAGATTGTGCTACTCTTGGATTTCAAAGTAAAGGGTTAAAATTGAGTCCAAAAAGTAAACCTTTTGCTATAATATACAGAGTGTTTTACAAGTCAATGATGTCTCTATTTCCCATAGTTGCCTATGAACAAAAAGTTGAAAGAGAGAAAACAACTATTCTTTTGGAAACAAATTTTAACAATAATGTTTTCATTCCAAAAGTAATTAATTGGGAGATGTTACTCTTCCGGGAAATTGGGAAATTGAAAATGCAACTCCCAGAATTAATGAAATCACAGATGATTTACAAAACATAGTCAAATTACCAAATGGTAATATAGAAGAAAATTTTAGAAGAAAATTCGACAAAGCCAGCAAGAGTTTTGTTGGTTATGTTGATTCCGGAAAAAGTTTTAAACTAGAAGAAGTAGTAGACCAAGGTGAAAAGGAAGAAAAGGAACAAAAAACTTATAAGAATTCTGAGACTGGAATTAATCACCCTATTTATAAAAGACAAAGTTCAACAGGAAGTTATGTACCTACTGAAAATGACTTTGCTCATTTTGGTCCAGTAATTCGAATGATAAGAGTTCCTAAAGAAGAAATAATTCCTATAAAGTAGGAAACTGAAGAATTCCAAATAGACAAACCCTATTTGAGAAAAACAATGAGAGAACATCCTTTAAAAGACTGGGTTCTTTAAAAACTTTAACGAAGAAGAAAAAGACAAAATGAGAACCATATGGTATCAACAAATGAAGGATGAAATAAGAAATATAAAGTTCTTTGATTGATTTACTGATTATTTTAAGAAAGGTAAAAGCCTTGAAAAAACTAATAATCAAATTAGAGTTATTGGAAGAACATCAAGAACTTGGAAAACTGCAGATAAAAAAGAAATTGAAAGATTACATCCTCCATGGAAAATTTTGGATATTTCAAGCGAAGGATCTGTGACAAAAATTTTTGCTAGTCCTGTTAAAGATAGCTCTAACCTAAAAAATGTAGAAGAAATAAAAGTTCAGGATATTGGTCAGGGATTAGGAAATATAATTGAACAAAATAATTATATTAATCTTTGCCTCTTGACTTTAGGAGAACAAATAGAAAGAATTGAAAGAACAATTAGGTTAAGTCCTGCTTTTAATGTGACTAAACCTATAAGAAAATATAATAAAGAAGGAATCCAGGATGAACCTCCAGTTAACCCTGTTTGTGTTCATAGGTCTTTACCTTCAGGAATAATTTTAGAAAAAAGGTCCTTTCAAAATAACTGATGAAATGCAAAATGAATTAACCAATAGATTGGATCATTTGCTACTTTCGAATAAAGGTTTAAGCGTTTCAAAGATATCTGTAGCTGAAAGTACTTTGATTAATAGATTGAAGAAATGGAATCCTCAAGCTGAGTTACCTAGAACTAATAATTATTATCCTAGGCCAACTCTTGTGGATCTACAGATAGAAGAAACCCCATATCAAATGGATATTCAGTATTCAGGAATACTTTATACGAATGGAACCTAGATGGATTATCTGAATATCAAATTATTCAAATGATTCATAGTATGTTGATTTATGCCAATGCTTGTGAAGTTAGAGGAAATAACCCGAAGAATGTTTTCCTCATGATAACTACCTCATTTAATGGAATTTTAAGAGGTTGGTGGCATTATGGTTTAACCAATGAACAACGTCTAGAAATTGAGAATGCTGTTAAAATGGATGAATTAGGAAAAATCATTTACAAAGATAAAACCACTGGAAATTTTGTGGATCCAGCCATCAAAATGGGAACTTGCTGGAACAAGTCAACCACAAATCCTAGAGAATTATACAACCCAACCAGATTGTGTGAATGTCTTATTATTAAACATTCTAGAAGAATTTACTGGTGGATTGAATATCATGAGAGAAAAGAATATAAAACAATTACATCGTCTTAGGTGTAAGACTTTGTCTGACTTTAGATGGTATAAAGATGTTTTCTTAGTAAAAGTATATCAATTAACTGATTGTAATTCTGAGATATGGAAGGAGAAATTTATCTAAGGTTTACCTCCTTTATTTGCTGAAAAAAATCGTAATTCTATTCGAGAAGAAATGAATGGAACTATTAATCTGAATTTGTTAACTTATGGAGCTATTGTCCAAAGGATTAACGAAGTTGGATTAGCTTCGTATACTGATCTTCAGACAAATGGAAAAATTAAGAAAATACACTGGTCAAAAGGAATTAGGAGATTTTTGTTACCAGTTTGGTTTAGATCAAGTTGTTGAATCCAAAAGAAAACCCTCTCAATCTATATTCTCTCCAAAAAGAAAAAAGAAAATTTTCGAAAGCAAAATAGAAAAAAGGAAATACAAAGATAAATTGAGAGAGCATTTTCCTTTTAAGAGAAAGCCTAAGGGATTGTCTAGTAGAAAGAAATCTCGTGAGAAAACTACTACTTATTATACATGTGGAGAAAAAGGACATTATTCTAATAAATGGCAGAATAAAAATAAAAAGAAAGTAAATGAAATTCTTCGTAATAATGATTCTGAAGTCCTTGAAGAAGATGAAACTAATTAGGATTCAAGTGATAATAGTTAGAGAATCCCTCAGAAGAAACTAACTCCTCTGATGAAGAAATAAGATTAGGAAACAAATCTCATATTCAACTCATAAAACAATTTCAAGTTTGTCATTGTGATTCTAATCATACTGAAGATGATGAATGGTCAGTTGACTCTTCTGATGATCTTGGTAACCACATAAGAGTTCTTACTGCCCCACAAAAACTATTACTTGAAATGGTTGATAATATTCCTGATCCGGAGAAGAAAGTTCAATTTTTGAATCAAATTTCAAAACTTGGGGAGGGAACAGATGAAGGAACCTCAAAATCACAAAAGAAAATTGTAAATTTTATGAAGAAGAGGAAGAAGAAGAAAGACCCTTCCTTCAAAAGAAAAAAGAATTTAATTTCAAATCTCCTAGTTATTCAATTATGGAATTAATGAATAGAGCTGGAAATATCCAGATGAAAAGCCTTGCTTTAACTTTATCTGATCTGCAAAAAGAATTAAAATGATCAAAAAAAAGAAATTCATGAATTAAGGTTAGAATTAACCAAGAAACATAATGAATTAGATGAAAGAATTTCATGGATAGAAAGTGGTGAAAATATAAAAGATTATGAAGATGAACAAATACTAAGAAATTATCAAAAAGAACAAGGATTTATGCATAGAATAAAAGGAGAAACCAATAAAATCTCTACTAGTGATATTTCTGTTCCAACTAGTTGTTTATTACAACAGTGGAGAGTCCAAGTTAAAATTAAAGTAAAATTCTTTGAGAAGGTTGTGGCTACCTTAAAAGATTCAAGTGCTGACTTAAATGTAATACAATTGGGTGTTGTACCATTTAATCTTACAGAAGGATCCCAACAACATATTTCTGTTGCTAATGGTACTCGTATTGCTATTGAAAGAAAGATCCCAAACATCCATATTTGTTGCCAAGGTGTTTGTATTTCTTCACCATTTATAATCTCTAAAGATATTGTGGATGAAGTAATTTTAGGATCTCCTTTTTATATTGCAAATTCAACCCTTATCTGTCAGTACTAAAGGAATTACTACAAGAATTAAAGTTTTAGAAGTGAATTTTGATTTTATCGATGAACCAAGTCAAACGAAAATTTTAAGGATAAATCAAATTATTGAAAATCTAGAAGAATATATAAAAGAATTAAAAATGAAATTAAATGTGTTAGAATAAAAAATGAATTAGAACAAAAAGAATTTAAAGAAAAATTAGAAAAATTTCAAAAAGAAATTTAAGAAGAATATTGTTCTGATTTACCTTTTGATTTTTGGGATAGAAAAAGACATATAATTAGTTTGCCTTATATTAAAGATTTTGATGAAAGAAACATCCCTACAAAAGCTAGACCTTCGCAGATGGATGCTTACCATCTTGATCTATGTAATAAAGAAATAGAAGATTTGTTAAAAAAGAAATTAATTAGAAGATGTAAATCTCCTTAGAGTTGTACTGCCTTTTTATGTTGAAAAAGCTTCAGAGATTGAAAGAGGTGTCCAAAGATTAGTCATAAATTATAAGCTTCTTAACAAGGTTTTGCAATCGATCAGATACCCTTTGCCAAATACTCAAGATCTATTGAACAAACTGTACAATGCAAAAATATTCTCAAAATTTGATCTTAAGTCTAGGTTTTGGCAAATACAGGTTGAAGAGAAAGATTGATACAAAACTGCATTTACTGTTCTAATGGGTCATTATGAATGGAACGTCATGCCTTTTGGATTAAAAAATGCTCCCTCTGAATTTCAAAATATTATGAATGAAATATTTTCATCTTATATTCAATTTTCTATTGTCTATATTGATGATATTTTGTTATTTTCTGAATCAGTAAGTCAACAATGGAAGCATTTAGGTATTTTTAAGAAGATAATTAAACAAAATGGTTTAGTTTTATCTAAGAAGAAAATGAGCGAACAAAAAATTAGATTTTTAGGCTTTGAAATACAGGATAAAAGGATCACTCCTACAAATCGAGTAATCCAATTTGCTGATAAATTTCCTAATGAAATAAAAGATAAAAAAATGCTACAAAGATTTCTTGGATGTTTAAATTATGTTGCTTTTTTCTACCAAGATCTAGCGAAAGATAGAAAATTGCTCCAAGAAAGATTGAAGAAAAAGCCCTTAGAATGGTCTGAGGATCATACTAGAGCTGTCCAAAAAATTAAAGAAAGAGTTAAAAATTTTCCATGTAGATGTTTATCTAACCCTGATGCTTTTAAGATTGTTCAGACTGATGCCTCAGAGTTAAGCTATGGAGGAATCTTATTACAATTAAATGAAAATGGTAAAGAAGAATTGGTAAAATTCAACTCTGCATTGTGGAATGATGCTCAAAAGAAATACTCCACAATTAAGAAGTAAGTTCTAGCTATTGTGACATGTGTTACTAAATTTCAGCATGACATTCTAAATAAAGAATTCTTAATTAGAGTGGATGCTAAATCTGGTAAAGAAATTTTAGAAAAAGATGTTAAGAACCTTGCTTCCAAACAGATTTTTACTAGGTGGCAAGCTATTCCTTCAATATTTGAATTTAAAATAGAATTTGTTGAAGGAAAATCTAACTCGCTCTCTGACTTTCTTTCTAGAGAATTCCTGCAGGAAAGAAGAAATGGCGAGTAGTTCATCTCCATTTAAAATGACGAAAGGAAAGGAGAAAGTCCCAGGCAATACAGAAGAAAGCCAACAAATTCATATTCCAGCTAAAGATATCCACCAATCTGAATAATACATCTATACTGGATTTACTGTTTACATTACTTCTGACTCACTTCAGGAAGAAAGGTCATTAGAAGAAAATGTCCAATTCCTATTTGGAAAAGGATTACACTATTGCTCTCCTGATAAAAAGAAGAATCGAGAGTGGTACCTCAATATCCTTCATCAAAAAGTATTCTCATATTCCATAACAAGAATCATAATGGTGTTGTTGCTTATTCAAAATTCACCATTCTGAAGATTTTGACTGAAATCCATAGGACGAAATCCATCCTACTCCAGTTGGTCCAGTTTGTCCACTTTGTACAGTTCGTCCACTTTGTCCTGTTTGTCCACATTGACAAATTTGTCCACTTTTTCCAATTCATTCAGTTGGTTCACTTTGTCCAATTCGTACAGTTTGTCCACTTTCCTTCTTCGTACAGTTTAACTAGTTTTTCCAGTTTGTCCACTTTGTTCAGTGGGGCTAGTTTGTCCTATTCGTCCATTTTGAGTAGTTTTCCACTTTGTTCAGTTGGTCCAGTTTGTCCTGTTCGTCCAACTTAACTAGTATTTCCAGTTTAGCAACTTTGTTCAGTTGGTCCAGTTTGTCCTGTTTGTCCAACTTAACTAGTATTTCCAGTTTACCAACTTTGTTTAGTTGGTCCAGTTTTTCTGTTCGTCCAGAATGAGTACTTTTTCCATTTTGTCCACTTTGTATAGTTCGTCAACTTTGTCCTGTTTGTCCACTTTCACAAATTTGTCCACTTTTTCCAATTCGTTCAATTTGTCAACTTTGCCTTGTTCGTCCAGTATTTTGTCCAGTTTGTCCACTTTGTTCACTTTGTCCTGTTGGTCCAGTTTGTCGAATTTGTCCAGTTTATCTAATTTGTCTACTCTAGTTTGTCCACTTTGTTCAGTGCCTTGTTTGTCCAGTTTGACAAATTTATCCACTTTTTCCAATTCGTTCAATATGTCCAGTTTGACCCGTTCATCCACTCTTTCTAATTTGTCTACTTTGTTCAGTTTGTCCAAGTTGGTATATTTTGCCCAGTTTGTCCAATGTGTCCAGTTTATCTAATTTGTCCAGTTCGTCCTGTTTATCCAGTTTGTCCAATTTATCCTACTCGTCCAGTTTGTCATGTTAGTCCACTTTATCCACTTTTTCCAGTTTGCCAATTTTCTATAGTTCGTCAACTTTGTCATGTTTGTCCAGTTTTTCCAATTCGTCGAGTTTGTCCACTTTGTCCACTTTGCTCACTTTGTCCAGTTTCTCTAGTTTGTCAAATTTTTCTAGATAGTTCTATTTGTCCAATTTGTCCAATTTGACTAGTTTATCTAATTTGTCCAATCCGTCTAGTTTGTCCAGTTGGTCAAGTTTATCTACTTTGTCGAGTTAGTCGAATTTAGCCAATTTGTGCACTTTTTACAGTTTGTCCAATTTGTCCAGTTTGTTCAATTTATACAGTTGGCTTGTTTGTCAACTTCTTTTACTTTACCCAGTTTGTTTACTATGTCCAGTTTGTCCACTTTGTCCAATTCGTATAGGTTGTCCACTTTGTCCAACTTGTACAGTTTGTCCACTTTGTCTAGTTTAACTAGTATTTCAAGTTTAGCAACTTCGTTCAGTTGGTCCAGTTTGTCCTGTTCGTCCAGATTGAGTAGTTTTTCCATTTTGTCAACTTTCTATAGTTCATCATCTTTGTCCTATTTTTCCATTTTGACAAATTTGTCCACTTTTTCCAATTCGTTCAGTTTGTCCACTCGTTCTATACGTCCAGTTTGTCTAGTTTGTCCAATCTGTCTAGTTTGTCTAGTTTGTCCAAATTGTACACTTTGTACAGTTCGTCCACTTTGTCTTGTTTGTCCATATTGACAAATTAGTCCACTTTTTCCAATTCATTCAGTTGGTCCACTTTGTCCAATTCGTACAGTTTGTCCACTTTCCTTCTTCGTACAGTTAACTAGTTTTTCCAGTTTGTCCACTTTGTTCAATTGGGCCAGTTTGTCCTGTTCGTCCAGTTTGAGTAGTTTTCCACTCTGTTCAGTTGGTCCAGTTTGTCCTGTACGTCCAACTTAACCAATATTTCCAGTTTAGCAACGTTGTTCAGTTGGTCCAGTTTGTCCTGTTCGTCCAGAATGAGTGCTTTTTCCATTTTGTCAACTTTGTATAGTTCGTCAACTTTGTATAGTTCGTCAACTTTGTCCCGTTTGTCCACTTTCACAAATTTGTCCACTTTTTCCAATTCGTTCAGTTTGAACACTTCGTTTGTTTGTCCAGTTTATCCAGTTTGTCCACTTTGTTCACTTCGTCCTGTTGATCCAGTTTGTCGAATTTGTCTAGTTTGTCCAATTTATCTAATTTGTCCACTCTAGTTTGTCCACTTTGTTCAGTTGGTCCAGTTTATCCTGTTCGTCCAACTTGATTAGTTTTTCCAGTTTGTCCACTTTGTCCTGTTTGTCCAGTTTGACAAATTTGTCCACTTTTTCCAATTCGTTCAATTTGTCCAGTTTGACCTGTTCGCCCACTTTCTCTAATTTATCTACTTTGTTCAGTTTGTCCAAGTTTGTATATTTTGTCCAGTTTGTCCAGTGTGTCCAGTTTATCTAATTTGTCCAGTTCGTCCTGTTTGTCCAGTTTGTCAAATTCGTCCTACTCGTCCAGTTTGTCCTATTAGTCCACTTTATCCACTTTTTCCAGTTTGTCAATTTTCTATAGTTCGTCAACTTTGTCATGCCAAATCTTGATAGAAAAATCCAACATAATTTAGACATCCAAGAAATCTTTGTAACATATTTTTATCCTTAATTTCATGTGGAAATTTATCAGCAAATTGAATAACTCTATTAGTTGGAGTTATTTTTCTGTCTTTGATCTCAAATCCTAAGAACATGATTTTTTGCTGAAAGAGATTCATTTTTTCTTTTAGATAAAGCCATCCATTTTCTTTTATGACTCTTTTGAAAATACCCAAAATGTTTCCAATGTTGTTCACAGATTTTGAGAAGATAAGAATATCAACATGTAAACATGGCAAACTGGGTGTAAGACGAGAGATTATTCATAATATTCTGAAATTCAGATGGAGAATTTTTAATCCGAAAGGCATAAACATTCCATTCATAATGCCCCATTGGAACAGTGAATGCTTTTATATCTATCTTCTTCTTTTATCTGGATCTGCCAAAATCCTGACTTTAAATCAATTTTGAGAATACTTTGGCATTGTTTAACCTATTAAGTAAGTCCTGGGTATTAGGTAATGGATACCTAATAGACTGTAAGACTTTGTTTAAAGGCTTATAATTTATTACTAATCTTGGAACTCCTTTTTCGATTTCAGTGGCCTTTTCAACATAAAATGTCGTACAGCTCCAAGGGGATTTACTTTTTCTAATTATTCTTTCTTCAGAAGATCATTGATTTCTTCTTGGCAAAGTTTTAAATGAGCAGCATCCATTTGAGATGGACTAGCTTTAATAGGAATATCTTTTTCATTAAAATCTTTTGCATATGGTAATCCTGCTATGTGTCTTTTTCTATTCCAAAATGCTGATGGTAATTCAAATAACATTCTTCTTCAATCTATTTTGTGAATTCTTCTAATTTTGTTTTAAATTCTTTTTTCTCTAATTCTTTAGTTATTTAGACAAATTTAATTTCATTTTTTAAACCTTTTACATAATCTTCTTTGTTGGAAATGATTTGATTTATTCTTTAGATTTTTGTTTCACAGGGGTCATCAATAAAGTCAAGATTTATATCTGCCCCTTCAATTTTTGTAGAAATTCCCTTTGTGTTAATTGAGAAAGGTTGGATTAGAAGGATAAACGGGGATCCAAGAAGTACTTCATTAACAATATCTCCTGAAATAATGAAGGGTCTAGTAACACAAACTCCTTGGAAACAAACATGGACATTGGGAATTTTTCTTTCTATTGCCATACTGGTACCATTTGCTGTTGTCACAAATTGCTTAGATTCACCTGTGACTTCAATTGGGACAACACCTAATCTGATAACATTTAGATCAGCTCCAGTATCAACAATAGCATTGACTATTTTCTCAAAAAAATTTATCTTTATTTTAACTTGAATTCTCCATTGTTGATAAATACATTTGTTAGGATAACAGAAGTAGAGATTTTGCTAATTTCTCCTTTAATTCTTTGGACAAATTTTTCTTCATCATATTTTTCAATAGCACCATCATTTTCCAACCAAGTTAACCTTTCATCAAGCTCATTTTGTTTTTTGGTTAATTCTATTCTTAATTCACGGAGTTCTTTTTTCTGCTCATTTAATTCGCTTTGCAGGTCTGAGAGAGTTAAGGATTTATTTATAATATAAATTTTTTCTGCTCTATTCATAAGGTCAATCATGGAATAGGTTGGTGTGTGAAATGTTTCTTTCTCTTTGTCCTTTTTGGAGAATATGGTGCTTTATCACCATTTTTCATCTTCTTCAAAAGGAAATTTTTGGTTGTGAACTTTCTCCTTCTTCTCCTCCCCCCAATTTTGAAATTTGGTTTAAAAATTGAACTTTTTTCTCCGGATCGGGTATGTTATCAACCATTTGTAGAAGTAATTTTTGAGGGGCTGGGAGGACACGGATATAGATACCAAGATCTTCATCAGATGGTATTGACCATTCTCCATCAGATTCTTCATCATCTGAATGACATGTACATGATTGGAATTGTTTGATGAGCTGAACTTGGGGACTATTTTCTTCAATGACAGTTGATGAATCAGATTCATATTCTTCTTTTTCTTCTGAGGAACTTGAATCAGATTGTTCTTTTTCAGTATTTCCTCTTCATTTTTGTTATTGATTTTTCTAAGTTTCTTTTTAGAGGAATTTTCTTTTTTAAAGCATTTATTTGAATAATGACCCTTTTTCCCGCAAGTATAACAAGTTGGAACATTTTCTTTTATGTATTTCTTTTTGAAATATTTCTTAGATTTTCTTTTGAATGGGATGAGTTCATCGGATTTTCTCTATTTTTTATATCTTCCGGGTTTATACTTTCTTATCATTTTGTTTTTTCTGTCTGTAGAAAATCTAAAACGCAAGGGTTTTCTCTTTGATTCAGGTATTTGATCTAAACCAAACTAGAAACAAAAATCTCTTAATTCTTCATCTCCAGAATATTTTCTCATTTTTTCAGCTTGTTTACTGATCTTTAAATCAGTGCAAAGAGTCATGCCAACTTTGTTAATTCTTTGTATAATTCCTCCGAACGTCAGCATACTGTAATTAATAGTACCATGCATTTCTTCTCTCAAGGAATTACGCACCTTTTCAGCAAATATCAGAATTACAATCATTTAGCTAGTAGACTTTTGATAAGAATATATCTCTATACCAACGAAATTCTCCTAAATTTCTATATCTCAAGCGATGTAATTACAGTCTATTTCTCTCCTTAATTAGTGCAATTCCTCCACCTGCTTCAAGCTTAATATTGGGGTCTACTAAGTTACCTGTGGTTTTCTCTCTGTAAAGGATTCTTCCGAATTCATCCATTTTGACAACATTTTCTATTTCAAGTCTTTGGGCTCCAGTTAATCCATAATTCCACCATCCTCTTAATATTCCATTGAAAGAGGTGGTTATCATGAGAAAGATATTTCTTGGAGTATTCCTCTGACTTCACAAGCATTACAGTATATTAACATACTGTGAACCATTTGGACAATTTGATATTCTGTTAATCCATCTAAGTTCCATTTATATAAAGAATTTCCTGAATAGGTTAATTCTGAGGTGTAAGTGTATGGAGCCTCTTCGAGTTGTAGATCAACAGGGGTTGGTCTAGGATAATAATTCTTTGTCTCTAGCAATTTTACCTGGGGATTCCATTTCTTTAGACGATTTTATTAATAAATTCTCTGAAACAGAGACTCTTACGATGCTGAATCCTTTTCCTCCCATATTGAGGCTTTCCATTCTATTGGATAATTCCTTTTGCATTTCGTCTATCATTTTGAATGGTCCTTCTTGTAAAATAATCCCTTTAGGTAATTCTTGGGAACATATACTGCATTGGCAAAGCTTTCTTCTAATTTTTCTTCTTTATCTTTATTGAATTCGGGTTTTGATTTGATTGTTCTTTCTATCTGATCTGTTTGTTCTCCAATGGTTAAAAAACATAGATTGGTGTAATTGTTTTGTTCAATTATATCTCCAATACCTATACCTATGTCTTTAGCACTTGGGTCTGATTTTGATTCGTAAATAGATGCATTTTTTACAGGCATGGCATAATTCTTGGTTTTTATATTAGGGACAGAAATATCAAGTTTCTTCCAAGGTGGGTGAGATTTATCAACTTCTTTTCCTTCAGTGTCTTTCCAGGTTCTTGTTGTTCTTCCTATAACTCTTGTTTGTTTTGGGCTTTGAGTTTCTTTTTCTTTGATTTTCCCCTTTTTAACATATTCCTTGAACCAGTCAAAGAAAGGTATATTCCTTTATTCTTCCTCCATTTGGAAATACCATAATTCTCTCATCTTATCCTTTTCTTCTGTGTTAAACCTTTTAAAGAACCAATCTTTTAAAGGATGATTTTTCAAATTTTCTCTAAGATATGGTTTATTAATTTCAAATTGTTTGACAGGTATTTCTTCTAGCTTTTGAATGCTAACATTCTTATGGCTCCTTGGAGAAAATCACTTTCACTTGGGTTGTAAGTTTTTTCCATCGAAGTTCTTTTATATACAGGGTGTTCAATTCCACTTTCTTTGTTTTTAAAAACCTTTTGGTCCATTTCTTCTTTTTCACTCCTTTGGTCATCATCTATTTCTTCTAATTTAAAACTTTTTCTTCCTTCCGTGTAACCTATGAAACTCCTCCTAGCTCTTTCCATTTTTCTCCTAAAATTGATTTCAACATTACCATTTGGTAATTTGACTATACTTTGTAAATCATCTGTTATTTCATTTACTCTTGGAGTGATGTCTTCTATCTGCCAATTTCCAAGGAGAACAACTTCTTCCCAACTGATGACCTTTGGGATAAACACATTATTATTAAAGTTTGTTTCCATGAGAACTGTAGTTTTTTCTTTATCAACCTTATCTTTATAGGCTATCATAGGAAAGACAGATATCATAGATTTGTAGAATACACGATAAACTATAACAAAAGGTTTACTTCTTGGACTCATCTTTAATCCTTTAGTTTGGAATCCAATGGTTGCATAATCAAGAACATCATCATCATGAGCATCAATTGTGATATTAGGAAAACAGTTAAAATAAACAGGTCCATGACAGAGGCTTGATTCGATCATAGCATAAAGAGAATCATTAAACTCATCATGTCTATGATCTCGCACATAAGCACACACGGAAACATTTAATCCTAATCGAAACAGAGGTTTGATTCATACCTGAATTAATCCTATGGGCAGGTAGTTGTATTTGGTTCTGATTTGTTCAATAATTCTTCTTTCAAGAACTTTAATTGTTTGTTTTCCTCCAGAGAGAGAAACAATTTTTTCAACAGTTTTAATGTGGTAATCATTTTGTTCTTCAAATGTGCCATTACTATATATTTGTATTACGGGCAAAGCTGGCAACTTCCAGTTGGATATTGCTTGGTCAAAATTTGCATATATCATTTCTTGTGAATTTTTTGTTTTTTCTGAATTTTCTTTTTCTAAGCTATTACGGGGAAAACTAGTTAAAGCAGACTGGTAGGATGAAGAAGACGAATAAGATTTATTAGAAGGATGCTGAAATGATTTAAACCAATTTTTAAAAAGTTTTATTTTTCCCTTAGAATTTTCCATCTTTATAGCTCGTAAAAAACAGAAAGAGTTCTGTAACGATTTACAGCCCTTGATGCCTGATCACGGCCAGAAGCGGGACTTATAACACGACCACACTCTTAGGAAGATAAACGAGGTACAGAAGTGGAGAATAAGAAGGAAAATAAAAACTCTAAAGAGAATTAGATAGATCAACTAGGTTAAAAAACTTTAGATCCTGGATAATATATTTAATTCATCTAATAATATTTTTTTTAGCACAGATTTAAATACGAGATAATAATTCTAATTCTTCATTCAGACTATTACAATATTCTCTTATTTGATTACACAAGCGTACTAGCATAGATCTTCTAATAGTATGAACGCGGATAACAAGATATCTTTCTGCAGCTATATTTTCATCAATTTGTCTGATAGCATTTTCTAATCTTGTAAGCTGGTTTTCATGTCATCTTAGATCACGCAATAATTCTTCTCTCCTAATAAAACGAGGAGACATCTCAGAAGGCCATAGCTTGTAGTTTTGATTCAGTTCGAAATTTATCTAGTTGGAACACAGCATAAGAATGCATTAAAACAATCCTTCTTCTTTCAAACTCATGATGGCGAGGATTATTTCTGTGGGTGCAGGTTTGCAAATGTCTTCTTATATTGTCTAATAAGATTTCAATTTTTCTTAATATTCGAACATCATCATAGTACCTCTTAAGCAAAGCAAGACGAATAAACATATTCTAGCAAAAGAAACAACATGATTAGATAATAACAAACTTATACTATCAAACTCATAAAAGTTTTATCACTTACAAACTGAGAATAGAACTCTAAATACAGGCTTTTCAGTACACTCCAAACTTCAAGCTCACACTCACACTCAGACTCTGAACTTTTATTTTTCTATTTCTAACATTCTATTTGTCGATGCTCACAAATGGAAACTCAAGCTCCTTATATAGATGGAGCAGATACAAAAGAACACACTCTCATCCGACCATGAGAGGACAACACACAAAATAAAACAGTAAAAAGATTGTCTACCGACACAAGCCTCGAAACCAGCTTTACAAAAGGAGTTCCCACTTTGGGGCTACGGTACAATAAGTGGAGCTTCTTTTTGCCAAATGGAATGCAAAAGAAACAACTTTATCTTCTTTTGGTAAGAACTGACATATGGCAACAGACCCCCACCAAGAAAAACAACACCATGACAAAATAACTTTATCTACTTTTCAACTAAGCAGGACAAGATGGGATACCATAAGGCTTCCTTTTGACTAGATTGTATATTTTCTTCTCAGCAATGAAGACAACTTTAGACAACTTTGTATATTTTCTTCTCAGCAATGAAGACAACTTTAGACAACTTTTAGAGGCTCCATACACTTACACCTTAGAATTAACTTATTCAGGAAATTCTTTATATGAATGGAACTTAGATGGATTAACAGAATATCAAATTGTCCAAATGGTTCACAGTATGCTAATATACTATAATGCCTGTAAAGTCAGAGGAAATACTCCAAGAAATATCTTTCTCATGATAACCACCTCTTTCAATGGAATATTAAGAGGATGGTGGAATTATGGATTAATTGGAGCCCAAAGACTTGAAATAGAAAATGCTGTCAAAATGGATGAATTCGGAAGAATCCCTTACAGAAACAAAACCATAGGAAACTTAGTAGACCCGAATATTAAGCTTGAAGCAGATACTAGTCAAATCCCTGATAATTGAGAAACTAAATCTGATTGTGTCAGTGTCTTGCTTCTATGCATCCTCAATGAATTCACTGGAGGGATTGCTCTAATTAAGGAGAAAAATAGACAACAATTACATCGCTTGAGATGTAGAAATTTAGGAGAATTTCGTTGGTATAGAGATGTACTTTTATCAAAAGTCTACCAACTAAATGATTGTAATTCTGATATTTGGAAAGAAAGATTCATTTCAGGATTACCACCCCTATTTGCTGAAGAGGTGCGTAATTCCTTGAGAGAAGAAATGCATGGTACTATTAATTACATTTTGTTGACGTTTGGAGGAATTATATAAAGAATTAACAAAGTTGGCATGACTCTTTTCACTGATTTAAAGATCAGTAAACAAGCTGAAAAAATGATAAAATATTTTGGAGATAAAGAATTAAGAGATTTTTGTTTCCAGTTTGGTTTAGATCAAACACCTGAATCAAAGAGAAAACCCTCGCGTTCTAGATTTACTCCGAATAGAAGAAACAAAATGGTAAGAAAATATAAACCCAGAAGATATAAAAAACAGAGAAAGTCCGATGAACTCATCTCATTCAAAAGAAAATCTAGGAAATATTTCAAAAAGAAATACATAAAAGAAAATGTTCCAACTTGTTATACTTGCGGGAAAAAGGGTCATTATTCAAATAAATGCTTTAAAAAAGAAAATTCCTCTAAAAAGAAACTTAGAAAAATCAATAACAAAAATGAAAAGGAAAATACTGAAAAAGAACAATCTGATTCAAGTTCCTCAGAAGAAAAAGAAGAATATGAATCTGATTCATCAATTGACATTGAAGAAAATAGTCTCTAGGTTCAGTTCATCAAACAATTCCAATCATGTACATGTCATTCAGATGATGAAGAATCTGATGGAGAATGGTCAATACCATCTGATGAAGATCTTGGTATCCATATCCGTGTCCTCATAGCCCCTCAAAAATTACTTCTAGAAATGGTTGATAACATACCCGATCCGGAGAAAGAAGTTCAATTTTTAAACCAAATTTCAAAATTAGGGGGAGGAGAAGTAGGAGAAAGTTCACAAAAAAAAAAAAATTCCTTTGAAGAAGATGAAAATGGTGATAAAACACCATATTCTCCAAAAAGGACAAAAGAGAAAGAAACATTTCACACACCAACCTATTCCATGATTGACCTTATGAATAGAGCAGAAAAAATTCATATTTTAAATAAACCCTTAACTCTCTCAGACCTACAAAGAGAATTAAATGGGCAGAAGAGAGAACTCCGTGAATTAAGAATAGAATTAACCAAAAAACAAAATGAGCTTGATGAAAGGTTAACTTGGTTGGAAAATGATGGTGCTATTGAAAAATATGATGAAGAAAAATTTGTCCAAAGAATTAAAGGAGAAATTAGCAAAATCTCTACTTCTGTTATCCCAACAAAATGTATTTATCAACAATGGAGAATTCAAGTTAAAATAAAGATAAATTTTTTTGAGAAAATAGTCAATGCTATTGTTGATACTGGAGCTGATCTAAATGTTATCAGATTATGTATTTTTCCAATTGAAGTCACAGATGAATCTAAGTAATTTGTGACAGCAGCAAATGGTACTACTATGGCAATAGAAAGAAAAATTCCCAATGTCCATGTTTGTTTCCAAGGAGTTTGTGTTACTAGACCCTTCATTATTTCAGGAGATATTGTTCATGAAGTACTTCTTGGATCCCCATTTATTCTTCTAATCCAACCTTTCTCAGTTAACACAAAGGGAATTTCTATAAAAATTAAAGGGGTAGATATAAATCTTGACTTTATTGATGACCCCTGTGAAACAAAAATCCAAAGAATAAATCAAATCATTTCCAACAAAGAAGATTATGTAAAAGGTTTAAAAAATGAAATTAAATCTGTCTAAATAACAAAAGAATTAGAGAAAAAAGAATTTAAAACAAAATTAGAAGAATTCACAAAACAGATTGAAGAAGAATGTTGTTCTGAATTACCATCAGCCTTTTGGAATAGAAAAAGACACATAGTAGGATTACCATATGCAAAAGATTTTAATGAAAAAGATATTCCTACTAAAGCTCGTCCATCTCAAATGGATGTTGCTCATTTAAAACTTTGCCAAGAAGAAATCAATGATCTTTTGAAGAAAGGATTAATTAAAAAAAGCAAATCCCCTTGGAGTGGTACAACATTTTATGTTGAAAAAGCCGCTGAAATCGAAAGAGAAGTTCCAAGATTAATAATAAATTATAAACCTTTAAACAAAGTCTTACAGTCTATTAGGTATCCATTACCTAATACCCAGGACTTGCTTAATAGGTTAAACAATGCCAAAGTATTCTCAAAATTTGATTTAAAGTCAGGATTTTGGCAGATCCAGATAAAAGAAGAAGATAGATATAAAACTGCATTTACTGTTCCAATGGGGCATTATGAATGGAATGTTATGCCTTTCAGATTAAAAAATGCTCCATCTGAATTTCAGAATATTATGAATAATATCTTCTCGTCTTACACCCAGTTGCCATTGTTTACATTGATGATATTCTTATCTTCTCAGAATCTGTGATACAACATTGGAAACATTTGGGTATTTTCAAAAAAGTCATAAAAGAAAATGGATTGGTTTTATCTAAAAGAAAAATGAATCTCTTTAAGCAAAAATCAGGTTCTTAGGATTTGAGATCCAAGACAGAAAAATAACTCCAACTAATAGAGTTATTCAATTTGCTGATAAATTTCCAAATGAAATTAAGGATAAAAATATGTTACAAAGATTTGTTGGATGTCTAAATTATGTTGGATTTTTCTATCAAGATTTGGCTAAAGATGGAAAACTTCTCCAAGAAAGGTTAAAGAAATATCCTAAGGAGTGGTCTATCCATCACACTAATGTAGTAAAAAAGATTAAAGAAAGAGTTAAAAATCTTCCTTATAGATGTTTATCTGACCCAGAAGCTTTCAAAATAGTTCAAACTGATGCCTCTGATGTCAGATATGGTGGAATCCTCTTACAACAAAAAGACTCAAAAGAAGAATTAATAAGATTTAATTCTAGATTATGGAATGAAGCACAAAAGAAATATTCAACCATAAAAAAAAAAGTTCTTGCCATAGTTATTTGTGTGACAAAATTCCAACATGATTTATTAAACAAAGAATTTATGATCAGAGTTGATACTAAGGCAGCAAAAGAAATTCTAGAAAAAGATGTAAAAAATCTTGTCTCTAAGCAAATATTTGCTAGATGGCAAGCCATTTTATCAGTGTTTGAATTTAAAATTGAATTTATTAATGGAAATTCTAACTCTCTCCCTGACTTTAAAAGAATTTCTTCAAGGACGACATGGCAAGTAGCTCTTCCCCTCTCATACAGAAAAAAAGGCAAGAGAAATTGGCAGATCAAGGAGAAATCCAAAAGGGTTTTACTCCAACAAAAGACCCAAGTCAATCAGAATTATATCTTTACATCGGTAACAGAATTCTTGTTACTTCAGATTGTCTTATGGAAGAAAGATTTGTAGAAGATAATGTTTATTTTCTCTTTGGAAAGGGGCTTCATTTTTATTCCCCTGATAAAAGGAAAACCGGAGATTGGTATCTCAATATTTTATATCAGAAGAAAAGTGTCCTCATCTTCCACAATAAGAATGTAAATGGTATTATCACCTACTCAAAGTTCACTATTCTCAAAATCCTTACTGAGGAAGATTGGGATGGTCCCTTGTACATGACAAAATCAGTCCAATTATACAATTCGACTGAGTTCTTTAATTATTGGACTATATTAATGCCTGGAAATTTGCTTTGATGTGGTAAAATCGTCAGTATAGTCATTCCTGGTTCATCAGATTCAAAGAGGAAAGTCCTGATGTCACTCCCATTCATCGTAATTTCCCATCTTGGTTTCTCTTCACTTGGTGGTTATATTTTGGTGCTTCTCAGAAAATTTTTCCTGATAATTTTTGTTATTTATTTATTAAGTTCTGTGAAGTAGAAGAAAAAGTTCCTTGTGAAGCATTTAATGTTCTTCGCTTCTTTGTAAAGTTCCATTTTCCATTGGAAGTTTGAAGTAAAAAAGAACTTTTTCTATTTTCCGTCTTTGTACCAGACTTTTTACCAAAAATGTGGCCAAAAATTGAAAATGATTCTTATGAGAGAATCCTGAATCAAAACTCTCCTCTTGTTAAAGAAGAAATTCCTCTTCCTGAAGAAAAGCCTTTTGAGAATGAAATGGTCATGGCTGATCTCTTGGCCAAAAAGATTGCCAATGAAATTGCTCGAGAAAAATCTCCTGAACCAATAGATATGTCTGTTGATTCCGTCAATTTTGAAGAAAAGATTAAACAAATTTTAGAAGAGTATCTCCCAAAGAAAAAGGTTGGTGATCATGATTCGGATAGTAATCATGATCCAGAAGAAAATCTTGATGATGAAGTTGTACCCCTTGAAAATCTCCATCCTCAGTGGGACCCTGACTCTCATATTAATCCTGACGGATCAGTTTCTGAATACCTTCGTGGTGGAAAGTTTTGGTATTCTTCAGCAAAAGACAAAGGAAAAGAAAAAGAAGTTGAAAATGAATCTTGGTTAGCTGAATTATTTCATAAAAATTCTGCTAAAGCAAAAGAATTAATGAAAAAGAAGATTTGAATATTTGAGATGAGTCCTGTCATTGTTGATCCTATCCTTGTTAATCCTTGTTGGTATCAGAGCCAGTGGAATCATCTCTTTTTGGTGGGGGTATATTGCTCAGAAGAAAAGTATTCTAAAGTTGTTTTCATTGCTGAGAAAAAAATTACAGTCTAGTCAAAAGGAAGCCTTAGTGTATCCCATCTTGTCCTGCTTAGTTGAAAAGTAGATAAAGTTATTTTGTCATGGTGTTGCTTTTTTTGGTGGGGGTCTGTTGCCACATGTTAGTTCTTACCAAAAGAAGATAAAGTTGTTTCTTGTGGATTCCATTTGGCAAAAAGAAGCTCCACTTATTGTACCCTAGCCCCAAAGTGGGAATCTCCTTTTGTAAAGCTGGTTTGGAGGCTTGTGTCTGTAGACAATCTTTTTAATGTTTTATTTTGTGTGCTTTCCTCTCATGGTCGGATGAGAGTGTGTTCTTTTGTATCTGCTCCATCTATATAAGGAGCTTGAGTTTCCATTTGTGAGCATCGACAAATAGAATGTTAGAAATAGAAAAATAAAAGTTCAGAGTCTAAGTGTGAGTGTGAGCTTGAAGTTTGGAGTGTGCTGAAAAGCCTGTATTCAGAGTTCTATTATCAGTTTGTAAGTAAGAAAGCTTTTATGAGTTTGATAACATAAGTTTGTTATTATCTAATCATGTTGTTTCTTTTGCTAGAATATGTCTATTCGTCTTGCTCTGCTTAAGAAGTACTATGATGATTAGAAGATTAGAAAATGCTATCAGACAAATTGATGAAAATATAGCTGCAGAAAGATATCTTGTTATCCGCGTTCATACTATTAGAAGATCTATGCTAGTACACTTGTGTAATCAAATAAGAGAATATTGTAATAGTCTGAATGAAGAATTAGAATTATTATCTCGTATTTAAATCTGTACGAAAAAAAAAATTATTAGATAAATTAAATCTATTATCCAGGATCTGAAGTTTTTTAACCCAGTTGATCTATCCAATTCTCTTAGAGTTTTTATTTTCCTTCTTATTCTCCACTTCTGTACCTCGTTTATCTTCCTAAGAGTGTGGTCGCGTTGTAAGTCCCGCTTCTGGCCGTGATCAGACATCAAGGGCTGTAAATCGTTGACAGAACTCTTTCTGTTTTTTACGAGCTATAAAGATGGAAAATTCTAAGAGAAAAATAAAACTTTTTAAGAATTGGTTTAAATCATTTCAGCATCCTTCTAATAGATCTTATTCGTCTTATTTATCCTACCAGTCTGCTTTAACTAGTTTTCCCCGTAATAGCTTAGAAAAAGAAAATTCATAAAAAACAAAAAATTCAGAAGAAATTATATATGAAAATTTTGACCAAGCAATATCCAACTGGAAGTTGCCAGGCTTGCCCGTAACAGAAATATATAGTAATGACACATTTGAAGAACAAAATGATTACCACATTAAAACTGTTGAAAAAACTGTTTCTCTCTCTGGAGGAAAACAGACAATTAAAGTTCTTGAAAGAAGAATTATTGAACAAATCAGAACCAAATACAACTACCTGCACATAGGATTAATTCACGTATGAATCAAACCTCTGTTTCGATTAGGATTAAATGTTTCTGTGTGTGCTTATGTGCGAGATCAGAGACATGATGAGTTTGATGATTCTCTTTATGCTATAATCGAATCAAGCCTCTGTCATGGACCTGTTTATTTTAACTGTTTTCCTAATATCACAATTGATGCTCATGATGATGATGTTCTTGATTGTGCAACCATTGGATTCCAAAGTAAAGGATTAAAGATGAGTCCAAGAAGTAAACCTTTTGCTATAACTTATCGTGTGTTCTACAAATCTATGATCTCTGTCTTTCCTATGATAGCCTATAGAGATCAGGTTGATAAAGAAAAAACTACAGTTCTCATGGAAACAAACTTTAACAATAATGTGTTTATCCCGAAGGTCATCAGTTGGGACGAAGTTGTTCTCCCTAGAAATTGGTAGATAGAAGACGTCACTCCAAGAGTAAATGAAATAACAGATGATTTACAAAGTATAGTCAAATTACCAAATGGTAATGTTGAAATCAATTTTAGGAGAAAAATGGAAAAAGCTAGGAGGAGTTTCGTCGGTTACACGGAAGGAAGAAAAAGTTTTAAATTAGAAGAAATAGATGATGACCAAAGGAGTAGTGAAAAAGAAGAAATGGACCAAAAGGATTTTAGAAACAAAGAAAGTGGAATTGAACACATATCTTAGAGAAAATTTGAAAAATCATCCTTTAAAAGATTGGTTCTTTAAAAGGTTTAACACAGAAGAAAAGGATAAGATGAGAGAATTATGGTATTTCCAAATGGAGGAAGAATAAAGGAATATACCTTTCTTTGACTGGTTCATGGAATATTTTCCCAGACAATTACCTAAAGGGATTATTTTGCAAGAAAGACCATTCAAAATGATAGATGAAATGCAAAAGGAATTATCCAATAGAATGGAAAGCCTCAATATGGGAGGAAAATGATTCAACATCGTAAGAATCTCTGTTTCAGAGAATTTATTAATAAATTGTCTAAAGAAATGGAATCCCCAGGTAAAATTGCTAGAGACAAAGAATTATTATCCTAGACCAACCCTGTTGATCTACAACTCGAAGAGGCGCCATACACTTACACCTCAGAATTAACCTATTCAGGAAATTCTTTATATGAATGGAACTTAGATGGATTAACAGAATATCAAATTGTCCAAATGGTTCACAGTATGTTAATATACTGTAATGCCTATGAAGTCAGAGGAAATACTCCAAGAAATATCTTTCTCATGATAATCACCTCTTTCAATGGAATATTAAGAGGATGGTGGAATTATAGATTAACTGGAGCCCAAAGACTTGAAATAGAAAATGCTGTCAAAATGGATGAATTCGGAAGAATCCTTTACAAAGACAAAACCACAGGAAACTTAGTAGACCCGAATATTGAAGCAGGTACTAGTCAAATCCCTGATAATTGAGAAACTCAATCTGATTGTGTCAGTGTCTTGCTTCTATGCATCCTCAATGAATTCACTGGAGGGATTGCTCTAATTAAGGAGAAAAATAGACAACAATTACATTGCTTGAGATGTAGAAATTTAGGAGAATTTCGTTGGTATAGAGATGTATTTTTATCAAAAGTCTACCAACTAAATGATTGTAATTCTGATATTTGGGAAGAAAGATTCATTTCAGGATTACCACCCCTATTTGCTGAAAAGGTGTGTAATTCCTTGAGAAAAGAAATGCAATGTACTATTAATTAAAGTATGCTAACGTTCGAAGGAATTATACAAAGAATTAACAAAGTTGGCATGACTCTTTGCATTGATTTAAAGATTAGTAAACAAGCTGAAAAAATGAGAAAATATTCTGGAGATAAAGAATTAGGAGATTTTTGTTTCCAGCTTGGTTTAGATCAAACACCTGAATCGAAGAGAAAACCCTCGCATTTTAGATTTAGTCCAGACAGAAAAAACAAAATGATAAGAAAGTATAAACCCGGAAGATATAAAAAACAGAGAAAATCCGATGAACTCATCCCATTCAAAAGAAAATTTAGAAAATATTTCAAAAAGAAATACATAAAAGAAAATGTTCCAACTTGTTATACTTGCGGAAAAAGGGTCATTATTCAAATAAATGCTTTAAAAAAGAAAATTCCTCTATAAAGAAACTTAGAAAAATCGATAACAAAAATGAAGAGGAAAATACTGAAAAAGAACAATCTGATTCAGGTTCCTCAGAAGAAGAAGAGTATGAATCTGATTCATCAACTGACATTGAAGAAAATAGTCCCCAGGTTCAGCTCATCAGACAATTCCAATCATGTACATGTCATTCAGATGATGAAGAATCTGATGGATAATGGATGGTAATATCTGATGACAGGAATGACAGGAATCATCTCAAAATCTCAAATATTCAACAATGACAGGAATGAAAGGAATCATCTCAAATATTCAAATCTTCTTGTTGGTATCAAAACAAGGATAGGATTAACAAGGATAGGATCAACAATGATAGGAATCATCTCAAATATTCAAATCATCTTTTTCATTAATTCTTTTGCTTTAGCAGAATTTTTACAAAATAATTCAGCTAACCGAGATTCCTTTTCAACTTCTTTTTCTTTTCCTTTGTCTTTTGCGGAAGAATACCAAAACTTTCCACCACGAAGGTATCCAGAAACTGATCCGTCAGGATTAATATGAGAGTCAGGATCCCACCGAGGATGGAGATTTTCAAGGGGCACACCTTTATCATCAAGATTTTCTTCTGAATCATGATTACTATCCCAATCATGATCACCAACCTTTTTCTTTAGGAGATACTCTTCTAAAATTTGTTTAATCTTTTCTTCAAAATTGACGGAATCAAGAGACATGTCCATTGGCTTAGGAGATTTTTCTCGAGCAATTTCTTTGGCAATCTTTTTGGCCAAAAGATTACCCATGACCATTTCATTCTCAAAAGGTTTTTCTTCAGGAAGAGGAATTTCTTCTTTAACAGGAGGAGAAATTTGATTCAGGATTCTCTCATAAGAATCATTTTCAATTTTTGGCCACCATTTTTGGTAAAAAGTCTGGTACAAAGACGGAAGATTGAAAAAGTTCTTTTTTACTTCAAACTTCCACTGGAAAATGTATGGAATATGGAACTTTGCAAAGAAACGAAGAACATTAAATGCTTCACAAGGAACTTTTTCTTCTACTTCACAGAACTTAATAAATAAATAACGAAAATTATCAGGAAAGATTTTCTGAGAAGCACCAAAATATGACCACCAAGTGAAGAGAAACCAGGATGGGAAATTACGATGAATGGAAGTGACATCATGACTTTCCTTTTTGAATCTGATGAACCAGGAATGACTATACTGGCAATTTTGCCACATCAAAGCAAATTTCCAGGCATCAATATAGTCCCAATAATTAAAGAACTCAGTCGAATTGTATAATTGGACTGATTTTGTCATGTACAAGGGACCATCCCAATCTTCCTCAGTAAGGATTTTGAGAATAGTGAACTTTGAGTAGGTGATAATACCATTTGCATTCTTATTGTGGAAGATGAGGACACTTTTCGTCTGATATAAAATATTGACATACCAATCTCTGGTTTTCCTTTTATCAGGGGAATAATAATGAATCCCCTTATCAAAGAGAAAATAAACATTATCTTCAACAGATCTTTCTTCCATAAGACAATCTGAAGTAACAAGAATTCTGTTACCGGTGTAAAGAATTAATTCTGATTGACTTGGGTCTTTTGTTGGAGTAAAACCCTTTTGGCTTTCTTCTTGATCTGCCAATTTCTCTTGCCCTTTTTTCTGTATGAACGGGGAAGAGCTACTTGCCCTTTTGTCGTCCCTGAAGAAATTCTTTAGTAAGAAAGTCAGGGAGAGAGTTAGAATTTCCATTAATAAATTCAATTTTAAATTCAAAAACTGATAAAATGGCTTGCCATCTGACAAATATTTGCTTAGAGACAAGATTTTTGACATCTTTTTCTAGAATTTCTTTTGCTGCATTAGCATCAACTCTGATCAGAAATTCTTTGTTAATAAATCATGTTGGAATTTCATCACACAAATAACTATGGCAAGAACTTCCTTTTTGATGGTTGAATATTTCTTTTGTGCTTCATTCCATAATCCAGAATTAAATCTTATTAATTCTTCTTTTGAGTCTTTTTGTTGTAGGAGGATTCCACCATATCCGACATCAGAGGCATCAGTTTGAACTATTTTGAAAGCTTGTGGGTCAGATAAACATCTACAAGGAAGATTTTTAACTCTTTCTTTAATCTTTTTTACTGCATTAGTGTGATTGATAGACCACTCCTTAGGATTTTTCTTTAACCTTTCTTGGAGAAGTTTTCTATCTTTTGCCAAATCTTGATAGAAAAATCCAACATAATTTAGACATCCAAGAAATCTTTGTAACATATTTTTATCCTTAATTTCATCTGGAAATTTATCAGCAAATTGAATAACTCTATTAGTTGGAGTTATTTTTCTGTCTTGGATCTCAAATCCTAAGAACTTGATTTTTTGCTGAAAGAGATTCAATTTTCTTTTAGATAAAGCCAATCCATTTTCTTTTATGACTCTTTTGAAAATACCCAAATGTTTCCAATGTTGTATCACAGATTCTGAGAAGATAAGAATATCATCAATGTAAACAATGGCAAACTGGGTGTAAGACGAGAAGATATTATTCATAATATTCTGAAATTCAGATGGAGCATTTTTTAATCCGAAAGGCATAACATTCCATTCATAATGCCCCATTGGAACAGTGAATGCAGTTTGTCCTCTTTGTCCAGTTGGTCCAGTTTGTCCTGTTCGTCTAGATTGAGTAGTTTTTCCATTTTGTCCACTTTGTATAGTTCTTCATCTTTGTCCTGTTTTTCCACTCTGACAAATTTATCCACTTTTTCCAATTCATTCAGTTTGTCCACTTCGTCTTGTACATCCAGTTTGTCCACTTTGTCCAGTTCGTCTAGTTTGTCTACTTTGTCCAGTTCGTCCAGTTTGTTCAATTTGTCCACTTTGTTCACTTTGTCCAGTTTCTCTAGTTTGTCAAATTTTTCTAGATGGTTCTGTTTTTCCAATTTGTCCAGTTTGACTAGTTTATCTAATTTGTCCAATTCGTCTAGTTTGTCCAGTTGGTCAAGTTTATCTACTTTGTCGAGTTAGTCGAATTTAGCCAATTTGTGCACTTTGTACAGTTCGTCCAATTTGTCCAGTTAGTTCGTAAACTTTGTACAGTTCGTCCACTTTGTCCTCTTTGTCCACATTGGCAAATTTGTCAACATTTTTCAATTCATTCAGTTGGTCCACTTTGTCCAATTCGTACAGTTTGTCCACTTTGCCTTCTTCGTAAAGTTTAACTAGTTTTTCCAGTTTGTCCACTTTGTTCAATCGGGCCAGTTTGTCCTGTTCGTCCAACTTAACTAGTATTTCCAGTTTAGCAACTTTGTTCAGTTGGTCCAGTTTGTCTTGTTCGTCCAGAATGAGTACTTTTTCCATTTTCTCCACTTTGTATAGTTCGTCAACTTTGTCCAGTTTGTCCACTTTCACAAATTTGTCCACTTATTCCAATTCGCTCTGTTTGTCAACTTTGTCTTGTTCGTCCAGTTTGTCCATCTTGTCCAGTCTGTCCAGTTTGTTCACTTCGTCCAGTTTGTCCACTTTGTTCACTTTGTCCATTTTGTTCATTTTGTCCAGTTTGTCTAGGTCGTCAACTTTGTCGAGTTGGTCTAGTTTGTCCAATTTGTCCAGTTTGTCTAGTTTGGTTGATGAACCAATTAGGATAATGCCAGATGTCATATTAGGATGAAAAGTTGCTTTGTCTTTGGTGTCCCATCTATGAAAAGTTGCTAAAGTTGCTTTGTCTTTGGTGTCCCAGTCAGTCAAAAGACACCTTTATTATTGTATCTTTTTACTGTTTCTCAGAAAATCAAGGTGTGAAGAATAGGAGCTTCTTAAGCTTGAAGTATTGTAAGCTGTCTATAAGTAATAAAGCTTTTATGAGTTTGTCAATATAAATTTGTTATTATCTAATCATGTTGTTTCTTTTTATAGAATATGTCTAATCGCCTTGATTTGCTTAAGAAGTATTATGATGATGTTCAAACATTGAGAAAAATAGAAATTCTTCTTGAAAACATACAACGACACCTGTAAACATGCACACATAGAAATAACCCACGACATCAACAATATGAAAGACGAAGAATAATTTTGATTCAAGCCTACGCTGTGTTCCAATTAGAAGTATTCAGGACAGATTCAAAATTACAAGCGATGGCCTTCTGAGATGCCTGCCCGTTCTGTTAGGAGAGAAGAATTCCTGCGTGATCTCAGACGTCGTGAAAATCAGCTTAGAAGATTAGAAAATGATATCCAACAAATAGACGAAAATATAGCTACAGGAAGATATCTTGTTATCCGCATACATACTATTAAGAGATCTACATTAGTATCCTTGTGTAATCGTGTAAGAGAATATTGTAACCTTTTGAATGAAGAATTAAAATTACTATCTCGGGTTTAAATCTTTGCCAAGACCTTTTAATAGCAAGATGAATTAAATCTATTATCTAGGATCTGAAGTTTTTTAACCTAGTTGATTTAACCAATTCTCTTTAGTGCTTTTATTTTCCTTCTTATTCTCCACTTTTGTGCCTCGTTTATTTTTCAAAAAGTGTGGTAGCGTTGTAAGTCCCACTTCTGGCCGTGATCAGGCATTAAGGGCTGTAAATCGTTGACAGAACTTTTTCTGCTTTTAACGAGCCACTCAAATGGAAAATTTTAAGGGAAAAACAAAACTTTTTAAGAATTGGTTTAAGTCATTTCAGCATCCTTCTAATAGGTCTACTTCATCTTCCTCATCTTACCAATCTGCTTTGTGCAGTTTTCCTCATCCCAGTATACCGAAAGAAAATCCAGAAAAAATAAAAAATTCTGAAGAAAAGGTGTATGAAAACTTTGACCGAGCCATATCCAATTGGAAAATGCCAGCGTTACCTGTAACAGAACTATATAGTAATGGCACATTTGAAGAACAAAATGATTACCACATCAAAACTGTTGAAAAAATTGTCTCCCTCTCTGGAGGAAAACAGACAATTAGAATTTTTAAAAGAAGAATTATTGAACAAATCATAACCAAATACAACTACCTACACATAGGATTAATTCAGGTAGGAATCAAACCTGTGTTCCGATTAGGATTAAATGTTTTTGTATGTGCTTATGTCCGAGATCAGAGACATGATGAATTTGTAACGCCCCGCCCTTTTTCACTCGCTTCTTCCCGTAAATTCAGAGTCTATTTTTTTTTTATAACAGAGTAGAGTGATAGAGCGCGGGACGTCACGACGCGAGCTAAGTCCAAACTTCTAAAGTCTGACCCTTAACTGGCCAACCCTATGTGTGCATGGACTCAGTCCACTAAAATGGTTCACACATAGCAATATCAACATGCGGAATAAAAATTACAACTTGCGGAATTATAACATCAATTTGCGGAATCATAATAGAACCTAGTTCCATTCCATTGATAGCAAAGTACTTAGTCAATAAAATCACAATCACCATTATCCAAATAAAACATCCAACTATAGCATTTCATCTAAGTTATTACATTCTGAAATCTAGATACTCTCAATATAAATCCTTGAGTATCTTAAACAAAATATAAAACTAAAAGCGTTCCAAGCTCCTATGCTTGCCCCTTTCCGCGTTTAGCGTTTTCCTCGTTTCCTGCATCATCCACTAAAGGGTAGAAGTAGGGCGTTCGTACAACGCGCCCAGTAGGTATTCCAGTTAGGGTTAACACATGGGTTAGTACCAAAAATCCAGATATAATAAATATATCAAATCAGTTATAATAAATCATGCCATACTTATAAAACATCATATCCAAAACAGTGTATGATAATAGAGATCCAATCATACCGATAAAAACCAAAACCTTGCATGATAATAAAAGTCATAATCATGCCGATTCAATGCCATGGCATGCTATCATTTACAATGAGTCCCACCCATCACATGTACATAAAAGTACCCCTCCACATAGGTCTTTCGGACGCCCCGACGGAGTGTGGACCCTCCGGCTACATTTTCACACATAATATACTATTGATGGAAAGCTCCTCATCAAGGTATCCCCCATGATTCTTTTACGGATGCCCCGACGAAGTGGTGGATCTCCTGCTACATAGTATCCTCTTCATCAAGATATCCCCCACTAGTGCTTTACGGATGCCCCAACGGAGTGTGGGTCCCCGGTCACCGTTCATCCCTCCCATGCCATGCATGAGATGCAAATGTCCACATGCTACGCAATTATACAAAATTATAGCATTTAAAAGCTCATATTTCATATTTGAAATACATGCTATTTTATCAAATAAACATAGCATATAAAATCAACCTTTGAAATAATCAATACATGTTATTTGCAACATAAACATAGCATCTAAAATTCATAATAAAGCATATCCTTTGAAACATATTTTCATCAAACATAAGATAAAACAAAGTACATAATCCATGGTTTCAAAGAGGTGGAATCCTACCAAAGACCGTTCATAAGCCCTTTGCGTTCCCGTCCAAGATTTGATCACCGATCGCGCACCGCTTGCGAGATCCCGTTACCTCATAATATAATGATAATCAACACCAAGTCTCACCTAATTATAAGGTTCTAAGTCCATAAACAAAATCCCATGGGGTTCGGCCATACACCATGGCCGAACCCATGGCTTACCATTTTCCATGCATATTTACAAAAATGCCATTGTTGGTAACTATATCCCCTTTTCTTTGCTTAGGTTCCATAATAAATCTTCATGGTCTTAATTAGATATTTTCTAATTTTAATATCCAACTCCAAGAATAGAAACTTTCCTGATAAGCAACCTCCTTTCCATGAATAGATTATTTCCTTAATTAACCAACCCTTTCCATAATTGGAAACACTTTCCATAAATAGATTGTTTCCTTAATTAACCAACCCTCCTTCTATTTTTAGATTGCTTCCCAAATTTAGCAACACTTCCATAATGGGATGCTTTCCAATTTAGCCACCCCTTCCATACATGGAAGCTTTCTAAATTTAGCAATACTTTCTATATTTGGAACATTTCCAACTTAACAAATATCTTCCATAAATAATAAGATTTCCAAAAATAACTCTAGTGCATGGCCGAACCTCACCTTTGTAGATCTAAGTCCATCCTCTTACATCTACTTTCCAAATGGGTAAATCAACTCCATGGGGTTCGACCATACACCATGGCCGAACCCTATAGTTCACAATCTTTGACCATTGATTTAATTCTATTAAAACATTCAATACTACATACCCAACTCCATTAAAATATTTGGTGGGGTTCGGCCATACACCATGGCCGAACCTCACCCCATTCTTTGCATTAATATTGATCCAATTGATTAGCCATAAAACTGTCATGGTTCGGCCATGCCATGGCTGACCCATATTCCATGTTCTTTCATTGATTTCTTGAATCTAAAGCCGACAACCATCAAAGGTTTTTATGGTTTAAAAATCTGAGATCATAAACCCAATGAATAAATCAAAACTCTTGATGGTTTTCAATCTTAAAACCCATGAATTAAATAAAATCTTTCCATGGGGTTCGGCCATGCACTATGGCCGAACCCTATGGTTCTTTCTCTCCATTTAAACCATTATATCATCTCCAATCTTCCTCCATGGGGTTCGGCCAAACACCATGGCCGAACCCTATGGTTCGTTTTGTTTCAAAAATAAAACTATACCATTAAGATACTAACCTCTTTCTGATTGATTTCTTGTTCTCTCCTTGCTTGATCTTTCTCTTCCAATCTTCTTCTCCTTTCTCCTTGCTCTTGCCGTGTGGAAGAAAATGATGAATTGAGAGAGGGAGAGAGAGGAATAAACTCAACAATAAAGGATGTCAAAGCCGTGTATCTCTCTTGATCTCTCCTTTAATAGCCTTTCTTAATCCCACATTAGAAAGTTCTTAAGATAAGCAACCCTTAGCCGTGCGCCCCTTGTGTTCTCCATTTTTACACATATACCATATTGTACCTCAGTTTTGACCTTGTTAGCTTCTAAATCAGAAAAAATGGTAAACTAAAAAGTTGTATCCCTTGAAGTCTTCTTTCCAATACAAAAAGAATCAAAACAATCAGATATTGGAGTGAAAGGTTATAACTAAAAAACTGGACATATGTCAAACCTTCTTTATTTAACCGTGGCCGACTTTCCCTCTTTAATTAGCCATAGCCGACTTTCCTTTGCCTTATTAAGACCTTCTTTTAATTCTTATTAGCAAGTACTATGCGCATAACCTTAATCATAATCCAAATAATCTATTAATTTAATTTAAGACAATCTACATTCCCTTTTAGAATATCCTATGCGCATAATATGGATATTATTATCCAAATTTCGGCCATGGTTAATCTTTTATTTATTTCATAGATATTTCATCCCTTTTTAAATATCTAGCATATCATTGTGGATTTAAAATCCCACATATCTCTCATGTGCAAAATCTATAGGTTTCACATTCAAAATTCGGCCATAAAATCTTTTGTTTAAAATTAGATATAATTCATCACTAAATTAATTCAACCCATTTGAATTTTTATAAGACCAATTCCAAGATTGGTTGGGTCCTAATTGGGTCATGGCCCAATTCTTGATCCAAATAAGGTCCAATTCTAAAATCCACCATTTAAAAGAATAATTGTCATATAAAATAATAATCTGAAAATCCGAGGTGTTACAGAATTTGATGAAACTCTGTATGCCATGATTGAATCAAGTCTCTGCCATGGACCTGTTTATTTTACTGTTTCCCAAATATCACAGTAGATGCTCATAATGACGATGTTCTTGACTGTGTAACTATTGGATTCCAAAGTAAAGGTTTAAAGATGAGTCCAAGAAGTAAACCTTTTGCTATAGTTTATCGTGTGTTTTACAAATCCATGATCTCTATCTTCCCCATGATAGCCTATAAAGACAAGGTTGACAAAGAAAAAACCACGGTCCTCATGGAAACAAACTTTAATAACAATGTGTTCATCCCAAAAGTTATCAGTTGGGAAGAAGTTGTTTTCCCAGAAAATTGGCAAATAGAAGACGTTACGCCAAGAGAAAATGAAATAACAAATGATTTGCAAAGCATAGTTAAATTACCAAATGGAAATGTTGAAGTTAACTTCAGAAGAAAAATGGATAAAGCTAGAAGAAGCTTTGCCAGTTACACAGAAGGATGAAAAAGTTCTAAATTAGAAGAAACTGATGATGACCAAAAAAGTAGTGAAAAGGAAGAAATGGATCAAAGAGTCTTTAGAAACAAAGAAAGTGGAATTGAACATCCAATATACAGAAGAACAACCTCTGAGAAAACTTATAACCCTAGTGAGAATGATTTCCTACAAGGAGTAATAAGGATGGTAAAGGTTCCAAGTCTAGAAGTAAAACCAGTTAAATTTGAAATTGATAAACCATACTTAAGAGAAAACCTAAAGAATCACCCTTTAAAGGAATGGTTTTTCAAGTCCTTTACTAGAGAAGAAAAGGATAAAATGCGAGAATTATGGTACCACCAAATGAATGAAGAAGAAAGAAATAATTCTTTCTTTGATTGGTTTATGGAATATTTCAAAAAATAAAAAATTAAAGAAACAGTGGAGCCAAAACACATAAGAGTTATAGGAAGAACGTCTAGGACATGGAAAGATGTTGAAGGAAAAGAAATACAAAGATCTCACCCACCATGGAAAAAACTTGATATATCGACTTCAAAAGAAAATAAGAATTATTCTATGCCTATCAAAGATGGGTCTATACACGAATCAAAAACTGAAATACATGCTATGGACATAGGACGAAGCATTGGAGACATAATTGAACAAAAAAATTACGGAAACTTATGCCTATTAACTATTGGAGAACAAACGGACAGGATAGAAAGAACAATTAAGTCAAAACGAGAACTCAGTAAAAATAAAGAAAAAAGTTCAGAAGAAATCCCTGCTAATGCGATATATGTTGCTAGAAAATTACCATCAAGAATTATTTTGCAAGAAGGACCATTTAAATTATCATAAGAAATGCAGAAAGAATTGACCTCTAGAATGGAAAGGCTCAACGTAGGAGGAAAAGGGTTGAGTATTTTAAGAGTTTCTGCTTCAGAAAATTTGTTGATAAATCGATTGAAGAAATGGAATCCCCAAGCAGAATTACCAACAATAAAAAATTATTACCCTAGACCAACTCCTGTTGATCTACAACTTGAAGAAGCTCTGTATACCTATACCAAAGATTTGACTTATTCAGGAAAATCTTTGTATGAATGGAATCTAGATGGATTAACAGAGTACCAAATCATCCAAATGGTTCATAGTATGCTGATATATTCCAATGCCTGTGAAGTAAGAGGAAATACCCTAAGAAATATCTTTCTCATGATAACCACCTCTTTTAATGGAATATTAAGAGGATGGTGGAATTATGGATTAACTGGAGTCCAAAGACTTGAAATTGAAAATGCTGTCAAATTAGATGAATATGGAAGAATTATCTACAGAGATAAAGTCACATGAAATTTAGTCGATCCCAACATCAAACTAGAAACAGGCACTAGTCAAATCCCTGAACATGATCAAGCACAACCTGATTGTGTCAGTGTCTTGCTTCTATGCATCCTCAATGAATTCACTGGAGGAATAGCTCTAATTAAGGAAAATCGGCAGCAATTACATCGATTAAGATGCAGAGCCTTAGGAGAATTTCGTTGGTATAAAGACGTATTTTTATCAAAAGTATACAAACTAAATGATTGTAATTCCGACATTTGGAAAGAAAGATTTATTTCAGGGTTACCACCATTATTCGCTGAAAAGGTGCGTAACTCCTTGAGAGAAGAAATGCATGGTACTATTAATTTCAACATGCTGACGTACGGAGGAATTATACAAAGAATTAACAAAGTTGGAATAGTTCTTTGCACTGATTTGAAAATCAGCAAGCAAGCTGAAAAGATGAGAAAGTATTCTGGAGATAAAGAATTAGGAGATTTTTCTTTTCAATTTGGTCTTGACCAAACGTCAAAATAAAAAAGAAAACCCTCATATTCTAGATTTACTCCTGAAAGAAAAAATAAAATGATGAAAAAAATATAAATCTAGCAGATTTAAGAGTCATTTCTCAAAGAAAAATTATGACAACCCTCTATTCAAAGGAAAATCCAAAAAATACCCAAAAAAGGAAAACATAACAGGAAAAATACCTACTTGTTATACTTGTGGAAAAAAGGGTCATTATTCAAACAAATGTTTCAAAAAAGGAAACTATTCTAAAAAGACACTCAGAAAAATTAATAAAGAAGATAATGAAGAAATAACAGATAATGAAGAAACTGAATTAAGCTCCCAAGAAGAACATGAGTCTGGTTCATCAACTGATGAATCCAACCAAGAAGAAAATGCCCCTCATGTACAGCTCCTCAAACAATTACAATCATGTACATGTCATTCGGATGAAGAAGATTATAATGATGAATGGTCAATACCATCTAATGAAGACCTTGGTATCCATATTCGTGTTCTTACTGCCCCTCAAAAATTACTTCTAGAAATGATTGATAATACACCTGATCCAGAAAAAAAGGTTCAATTTTTAAATCAAATTTCAAAATTGGGAGGGGATGAAGGAGAAAGTTCACTGCCAAAAATTCCTTACAAAGAAGATGAAAATGAACCACCGTATTACCTAAAAAAGACAAAAGAGATATTCCACACACCAACCTATTCGATGATTGATCTTATGGACAGAGATGAAAAAATTCAGACAATAAACAAACCTTTGACTCTCTCAGATTTACAAAAAGAATTAAATGAACAAAAGAGAGAACTCCGTGAATTAAGAATCGAGTTAACCAAGAAACAAAATGAGCTTGATGAAAGACTAACTTGGTTAGAAAACGATGGTGCTATTGAAAAATATGATGAAGAAAAATTTGTCTAGAGGATAAAAAGGGAAATAGTAAAATCTCTACTGCTGTAATTCCAATAAAATGTATCTACCAACACTGGAGAGTCCAAGTGAAAATAAAAATAAATTTTTTTGAGAAGGTTGTCAATGCCATTATTGATACAGGAGCTGATTTAAATGTTATCAGACTAGGAGTTGTTCCTATTGAATTTACAAGTGAATCAAAACAATTTGTTTCGGCTGCTAATGGAACAAGTATCTCCATAGAAAGAAAAATCCCAAATGTTCATGTTTGCATTCAAGTAGTCTGTGTTACCTCACCCTTTATTATCTCAGGAGATATTGTTAACGCGGTACTGCTTGGATCCCTTTCATTCTTCTAATCCAACCTTTTTCAGTAAACACTAGGGGAATCTCTACAAATATTAAAGGCATAAATCTGAACCTTGACTTCATAGATGATCCTTGTGAAACAAAAATCCAAAAGATAAACCAGATTATTGCCACAAAAGAAAACTATGTAAAAGGGTTAAAAGGTGAAATTAAGGTTGCCAAAACAACAAAAATTCTGGAGAAAAAGGAGTTTAAAGAGAAAAAAGAAGGTCTCACAAAACAGTTTGAAGATGAATGCTGTTCTGAATTACCCTCTGCATTCTGGCCTAGAAAAAGACACATTGTAAGTCTACCATATATTAAAGGATTTGACGAAAAAGATATTCCTACAAAAGTTCGTCCATCCCAGATGGATGCAAATCATTTAAAACTCTGTCAAGAAGAAATAAGTGACTTATTGAAGAAAGGATTAATCAGAAAAAACAAATCCCCTTGGAGCTGCACGGCATTCTAGGTTGAGAAAGTTGGCGAAATTGAAAGAGGAGTTCCAAGATTAGTAATCAATTATAAGCCTTTTAAACAAAGTATTACATTCTAATAGGTATCCTTTGCCTAATACACAAGACTTGCTTAATAGGCTGAATAATGCCAAAATATTTTCAAAATTCGACCTAAAATCAGGATTTTGGCAGATTCAGATAAAAGAAGAAGATAGATATAAAACTGCATTCGCAGTTCCCATGGGACATTACGAATGGAATGTCATGCCCTTTGGATTAAAAAATGCCCATTTGAATTTCAAAATATCATGAATAATATCTTTTCATCCTATACCCAGTTTACCATTGTCTACATTGACGATATTCTTATCTTTTCTGAATCTGTGGATCAACATTGGAAACATTTGAATATATTCAAAAGAATTATAAAAGAAAATGGCTTAGTCTTATCGAAAAGAAAGATGAATGTATTTCAGCAAAAAATCAGATTCCTTGGATTTGAAATACAAGATAGAAGGATAACTCCAACCAATAGAGTTATTGAATTTGCTGATAAATTCCCAAATGAAATAAAGGATAAAAATATGTTACAAAGATTTCTTGGATGTCTAAACTATGTACGCTTTTTCTATCAAGACTTGGAAAAGATAGAAAACTTCTCCAAGATAGACTGAAGAAAAATGCTAAAGAATGGACTTCTAGTCATACCAATGCCGTAAAAAAGATTAAAGAAAGAGTTAAAAATCTTCCTTGCAGATGTTTATCTGATCCAGAAGCATTCAAAATAGTCCAAACTGATGCTTCTAATATCGGATAAGAAGGAATTCTTCTACAGAAAAAAAACTCTAAAGAAGAATTAATAATTCAGGTCTTTGGAATGAAGCTCAGAAGAAATATTCGACCATCAAAAAAGAAGTTCTTGCCATCGTCCTTTGCGTAACAAAATTTCAGCATGATTTATTAAAAAAAGAATTTCTGATCAGAGTTGATGCCAAAGCAGCAAAAGAAATTTTAAAAAAAGATGTTAAAAATCTTGTCTTTAAGCAAATATTTGCTAGATGGCAAGCTATTTTATCCGTCTTTGAATTCAAAATTGAATTTAGCAATGGAAATTCTAACTCTCTCCCTGACTTTCTTACTAGAGAATTTGTTCAGGGAAGACAAAATGGCGAGTAGCTCTTCTCCATTCATCCAGAAGAAAGGAGAAGTGAATTTGGCAGAACAAGATGAAAGCCAAAAGAGCTTTACTGCAACTAAAGAATCACAATTATATCTTTATATTGGTAACAAAATTCTTGTTACTTTAGATTGTCTTATGGAAGAAATACCTGTTGAAGATAATGTATATTTTCTCTTTGAAAAGGGACTTCATTATTATTCCCCTGTTAAGAGAAAAACCCGTGAATGGTATCTCAATATTTTGCATCAAACGAGAAGCGTCCTCATCTTCCACAACAAAAATGCAAATGGAATCATCACCTATTCAAAATTCACTATTCTTGAAATCCTCACTGAGGAAGTTGGGATGTTCCTTTTTACATGACAAGATCAGTCCAACTTTATAATTCGACTAAATTTTTCAATTACTGGGATTATATTGATGTCTAGAAGATTGCTTTGATGTGGCAAAACCGTCAGTTTAATCATTCTTGGTTCATTAGGTTCAAAGAAGAAAGTCCTGATGTACACCTATTCACCGCAATTTCCCATCTTGGTTTCTCTTCACTTGGTGGTCTCATTTTGGTGCTTCCCAGAAAATCCTACCTGATAATTTTCGTTACCTATTTATTAAATTTGGCAAAGTTGAAGAAAAGGTCTCTTGTGATATGATTAATGTTCTTCGTTTCTTTGCGAAGTTCCATATTCCATACATTCTCCAATGAAAATTTGAGGTGAAAAAAGATTTATATGGTCACACTTGCTTTTTTCAAACTATGTACCAAAAATGGTGGCCTAAAATTGAGAATGATACTTATGAAAGAATTTTGAATCAAATCTCTCCCCCTGAAAAATTAAAAGATCCTCTTCAAGAAGAAAAGCCTCATGAGAATGAAATGGTCATGGCTGATCTGTTAGCTAAAAAGATTGCTAAAGAAATTGCTCGTGAAAAATCCCCAGAACCAATGGAGGTCTCAGTAGAATCTGTTAATTTTGAAGAAAAGATTAAGCAAATCTTAGAAGAATATCTTCCAAAGAAGAAAGACACTCTTCATGATTGGCATTCTAATCATGATCCAGATGAAAATCTTGATGATGAAGTTGTGTCCCTTGAGAATCTCCATCCTCGTTGGGACCCTGATTCTCATGTTAATCCAGACGGATCAATTACTGAATACCTTTGTGGTTGAAAGTTCTGGTATTCTTCTCCAAAAGACAAAGGAAAAGAAAAAGAAAAGGAATCTCAATTAGCTGAACTATTCTGCATGAATTCCACAAAAGCAAAATAGATGATGAAAAAGAAGATTTGAATTGAAAAAGAAGATTTGTTTTATTCCTGGTAGAAGATTGAAAAAGAAGATTTGATTTGAAAAAGATGATTTGTTTTATTCCTGGTAGGAGATTGGTATCAGAGCCATTGGAATCTCTTTAGTGGGGTATATTGCCAGATGTCATATTAGAATGAAAAGTTGCTAAAGTTGCTTTGTCTTTGGTGTCCCATCCAGTCAAAAGACACCTCTATTATTGTATCTTTTTACTGTTTCTCCAAGTGGGGAATCCCTTTTGTAAATATGGTTTGATTGTTTGTGTCGGCAAGAGTCCTTTTTCCTATTCATTTCTTAAGGGTGTCCATTGTGTGTTTGCTCCATCTATATAAGGAGCCTTATGTTTGGTTTTAGGGGGAGGATGAGAGCTTAGACTTGAATCAGAAAATCAAGGTGTGAAGAATAGGAGCTTCTTAAGCTTGAAGTATTGTAAGCTGTCTATAAGTAATAAAGCTTTTATGAGTGTCAATATAAATTTGTTATTATCTAATCATGTTGTCTCTTTTTATAGAATATGTCTAATCGCCTTGCTTTGCTTAAGAAGTATTATGATGATGTTCAAACATTGAGAAAACTAAAAATTCTTCTTGAAAAATACAACGACACCTGCAAACATCACTCATAGAAATAACCCATGACATCAACAATATGAAAGACGAAGAATAATTTTGATTCAAGCCTATGTTGTGTTCCAATTAGAAGTATTCAGGACAGAGTCAAATTACAAGCGATGGCCTTCTAAGATGCCTCCCCGTTCTGTTAGGAGAGAAGAATTACTGCGTGATCTCAGACGTCGTGAAAATCAGTTTAGAAGATTAGAAAATGATATCCAACAAATATACGAAAATATAGCTGCAGGAAGATATCTTGTTATCCGCATACATACTATTAAGAGATCTACATTAGTATCCTTGTGTAATAGTGTAAGAGAATATTGTAACATTTTGAATGAAGAATTTGAATTATTATCTTGGGTTTAAATCTTTGCCAAGACATTTTAATAGCAAGATGAATTAAATCTATTATCTAGGATTTGAAGTTTTTTAACCTAGTTGATTTAACCAATTCTCGTTAGTGCTTTTATTTTCCTTCTTATTCTCCACTTTTGTGCCTCATTTATTTTTCAAAAAGTGTGGTCGCGTTGTAAGTCCCACTTCTTAAGGGCTGTAAATCGTTGACAGAACTTTTTCTGCTTTTAACGAGCCACTCAAATGGAAAATTCTAAGGGAAAAACAAAACTTTTTAAGAATTGGTTTAAGTTATTTCAGCATCCTTCTAATAGGTCTACTTCATCTTCCTCATCTTACCAATCTACTTTGTCCAGCTTTCCTCATCCCAGTATACCGAAAGAAAATCCAGAAAAAATAAAAAATTCTGAAGAAAAGGTGTATGAAAACTTTGACTAAGCCATATCCAACTGGAAAATGGCAGCATTACCTGTAATAGAAATATATAATAATGGCAAATTTGAAGAGCAAAATGATTACCACATCAAAACTGTTGAAAAAATTGTCCCTCTCTGGAGGAAAACAGAGAATTAGAATTCTTGAAAAAAGAATTATTGAACAAATCATAACCAAATACAACTACCTACACATAAGATTAATTCAGGTAGGAATCAAACCTTTGTTCCGATTAGGATTAAATGTTTCTGTATGTGCTTATGTGCGAGATCAGAGACATGATGAGTTTGATGATTCTCTGTAAGCCATGATTGAATCAAGTCTCTGCCATGGACCTGTTTATTTTAACTGTTTCCCAAATATCACAATAGATGCTCATAATGACGATGTTCTTGACTGTGTAACTATTGGATTCCAAAGTAAATGTAACACCCCACCCTTTTCACTCTAATTTTCAGAGCTTATTTATTTTTTTTAAATACAATAATAATCAACAAGTGATCGGGGCGGAATGTCACGACGCGAGTTAAGTTCGGATCTCTAAATCCGACCCTTAACTGGCCAAGCCCATGTGCGTATGAACTAAGTCCATAAAACTGATCCGCACATGGTACATATATAACTAGCGGAATTAATTTAGTCTAAATCTAACTGAGGTTACAATAGATCCTATGACTAATCCAATTTTCCATTCTTAGATAGCAAAGTACCTTATTTATTCTCCAAAATTATTATATAACCTTAGTCTACTATTCATTCTAAACCATTCAAATAAATCCAACCATAACATCTACTTAACTACTTATTACATGCCATCATCTAATTACCAAATTACATTGTCCAAATAAATCAAATAACAAGTCCATAAATAATCCATTCATAGTCCATTCCAATCATTCAAACCGCCCAAGTTTTCGTGCTTGGTCCTCTTCTCCAACCACGTTCTTTCCTTTCCCTGCATCATCCACTAAGGATATAGATAGGGCGTTAGATCAACGCGCCCAGTAGTGTTTCCGAATAGGGCTACCACTTGGTTAGTCAAACATGCAAATAATATAATGATAGTACATGTGTAACAAAATTCAATAAAAACATGCTATGTATGAAATGGACATGTAATGAGTCCCACCCATCACCATTCAACATAGACATCACTTGACGGGATTCTCATCGTCAAGGTAACCCACAATGGTCTTTCGGACGCCCCGACGGAGTGTGGCCTCCGGATTCCTCCTGATGGGATTCTCATCATCAGGGTACCCCACAATGGTCTTTCGGACGCCCCGACGGAGTGTGGCCTCCAGTTACTACACCATCATCCCATGCCATGCATGAGATGTCTATGCAAACATGCCATTTGTAAATATATCATTTGATTCAAATAACTTATTCAAATAAACATAAAAACAGCAAATAAGTTATGTGGTTACAACAAGGTAGGAAACCTACAATAGTTTACTTTGTTCGACCCTTCCTTTGGACCGTCTTCCGATCACGGCTTGCTAACCGTTCTAAAAATCCGAATACCCTATGTACATGGCAGCAAGTTAATCATTTATCCACCTAATTTCCAGCAAAGCTTAATGTTCCAAGAACCACCTAGTGGGGTTCGGCCAAAGCCATAGCCGAACCTCATCCATTAAAACTTTGGTCATTCTTTTATTTAATTTAAAACTATCTAATTACCCAAACTTCTAAATGAACCTTGGTAGGGTTCGGCCATACATTATGGCTGAACCTTACCACTTTGGTTTTAGCCCATTTATCCCATCATATGATCATTTTATTTTTGATCATTTCAGCCATAATTTCGATTGTGCCATTGAGACCAACCTTTGTTTTAAATTAGCTAACTTCCATCACCAACATAAAACCATCTTTAGTGGGGTTCGGCCATACACACGGCTGAACCTCACCACTTAATTTGATCCTTCTTAAACCTTCCATATCTTCATATAAACCAACCATTATGTCCCACAATTACCATTAGTGGGGTTCGGCCATACACATGGCCGAACCTCACCAATGTGATTTTATCCCCAATTTCCATCATTCACGTTGGCTGATTACTTACCCATACTAACTCCATAAACAACATATATTATTCTTAAATCGATGCATAAATAATACCTAATGTCCATCATAGACTTAACCTAATTATTCCACAAAACAGTCCATGGGTTTTCATGGTTTCCATGGTTTCCATGGGGTTCTCAACATGAAAACCAACATCATTTTACATGGGGTTCGGCCCTCTATGATGGCTGAACCCAATGATTACGTTTACTGTTTTTAAACCTCAATTAATCATGTAATAACAGTATATTAAAATCATGTTTTTACCCTTCATACAACCATCCTAAAATTAGCCCAATTTCATAGGGTTCGGCCATGCTTATTGGCCGAACACCATGAAATTAATTTTGCACCTTTAACCCTTTATCTTGGGTCTGAAACCAGCACCCAAATCCATGTTTTTAACCATTCTAAAACATGTACTTACATCTTAAATAATAATCCAAAACAGTCCACCAACTTCATGGTTTATATGTTTCAAATACATCAAAATCAAACCATTATTTGCATGGGGTTCGGCCCTCCATGGTGGCCGAACCCTATGATCCCTCTTTTGATCTCATTCATGTACTTCTAACCAATATTTAACCTTTGTTAGATTCGGCCATCCAATGGCCGGATCATGATTTAAAAATTGTTCATCGAAAAACCTACCGTTTCCGTGACTCCACCACTTGATCTTCACTCCCGCTTGTTCCTTCCCTTTTGCTGAACTTGTCTTGATGAAAAGGGATCAATCCAAGGACTGATTAACACCCAGCTGCTGCTCTTAGTGTTTGGGAAGACAGAGAACGGCAAAGAGAAAGGGAGAGAGAGAGGGAGAGAGAGAAATGGGCACCCTTTGTTTAATCAAAACCAGCCCAAGATTAACCTTGTGTAACTCCCATTGCCTTTACCCTAAACTTTATGTTACTTGGGGGTTTCATCATGAGATGAAACCTCCCTATGTTCCCAACGTCCCTTGTTGATTGGACTTGTGTAACTTCATAAACAGCAGCTCCAACTTTGGGGTTTACTTGCATGAAAATAATGATCCAAACTACACCAACGTCTTCCATGTATAATTTTGTGATTATTTGCATTCTCTACTTTATTGATCTCTCATTATCCTTGCATTTGTACCTCTCAAACAGCCATCCCACTAACTCCATTGTAGCTGTTACATGCATGCAATATTCTCATGCATCCAACGTCCCTATGCATTCTATGTAATTTCAAAGTGTAATTCCCATTCAAAATGTAACTCCCATTTTATTCATCACCTAAATGGGGGTTACATGCATGGTAATGTCTCCCATGCACCAACGTTTTTCCTTGCTCAAAATTTGGAATTAAAACACTTCCCCTCTCATTCACACACTTCACTCACTTACAATAAAAATACATATTCATCCAACTCATTTATTCAACTCACCCAACCTAACTCATTCATTTAATTTAACTTAACTAATAAATTCAACTCAACTAAACCCATCATTCATTTCAACTCAAACTAAACTCAAGCAATTAATAAACTTAAATCAACTAACTCAATCCATGATTAATCATGGATTCACGACCCATTGGGTCCCATCTAGCCATTTTGACCCATTTATCAAAATTTGACCCAAATATGATTCTTGACCCGTTTAAATTCATCTTATCCATTTATTTGTTTTATAAACAAACTACCCTCCTTTGGGTCTTCATTGAGCCCTTGACCCATTTAAATTCAAATCAATTTTATCACAATGGCAATTCCGTAAATATGAATATTTTCATATAAAATTATAACTTTGAAATTCCAGGGTGTTACAGTAAAGGTTTAAAGATGAGTCCAAGAAGTAAACCTTTTGCTATAGTTTATCGTGTGTTTTACAAATCCATGATCTCTATCTTTCCCATGATAGCCTATAGAGACAAGGTTGACAAAGAAAAAACCACGGCCCTCATGGAAACAAACTTTAATAACAATGTGTCCATCCCAAAAGTTATCAGCTGGGAAGAAGTTGTTCTCCCAGGAAATTGGTAAATAGAAGACGTTACGCCAAGAGAAAATGAAATAATAGATGATTTGCAAAGCATAGTTAAATTACCAAATGGAAATGTTGAAGTTAACTTCAGAAGAAAAATGGATAGAGCTAGACGAAGCTTTGCCAGTTACACAGAAGGAAGAAAAAGTTTTAAATTAGAAGAAATTGATGATGACCAAAAAAGTAGTGAAAAGGAAGAATTGGATCAAAGAGTCTTTAGAAACAAAGAAAGTGGAATTGAACATCCAATATACAGAAGAACAACCTCTGAGAAAACTTATAACCCTAGTGAGAATGATTTCCTACAAGGAGTAATAAGGATGGTAAAGGTTCCAAGTCTAGAAGTAAAACCAGTTAAATTTGAAATTGATAAACCATACTTAAGAGAAAACCTAAAGAATCACCCTTTAAAGGAATGGTTTTTCAAGTCCTTTACTAGAGAAGAAAAGGATAAAATGCGAGAATTATGGTACCATCAAATGAATGAAGAAGAAAGAAGTATTTCTTTCTTTGATTGGTTATGGAATATTTCAAAAAAGGAAAAATTAAAGAAACAGAGGAGTCAAACACATAAGAGTTATAGGAAGAACGTCTAGGACATGGAAAGATGTTGAAGGAAAAGAAATACAAAGATCTCACCCACCATGGAAAAAACTTGATATATCAGCTTCAAAAGAAAATAAGAATTATGCTATGCCTATCAAAGATGGATCTATATATGAATCAAAAACTGAAATACATGCCACGGACATAGGACGAAGCCTTGGAGACATAATTGAACAAAATAATTACGCACACTTATGGCTATTAAATATTGGAGAACAAACGGACAGGATAGAAAGAACAATTAAGTCAAAACGAGAACTTAGTAAAAATAAAGAAGAAAGTTCAGAAGAAATCCCTGCTAATGCGATATATGTTCCTATAAAATTACCATCAGGAATTATTTTGCAAGAAAGACCATTTAAATTATCAGAAGAAATGCAGAAAGAATTGACCTCTAGAATGGAAAGCCTCAACGTAGGAGGAAAAGGGTTGAGTATTTTAAGAGTTTCTGCTTCAGAAAATTTGTTGGTAAATCGATTGAAGAAATGGAATCGCCAAGTAGAATTACCAACAACAAAAAATTATTACCCTAGACCAACTCCTGTTGATTTACAACTTGAAGAAGCTCCGTATACCTATACCACAGATTTGACTTATTCAGGAAATTCTTTGTATGAATGAAATCGAGATGGATTAACAGAGTACCAAATCATCCAAATGGTTCATAGTATGCTGATATATTCCAATGCCTGTGAAGTAAGAGGAAATACCCCAAGAAATATCTTTCTCATGATAACCACCTCTTTTAATGGAATATTAATAGGATGGTGGAATTATGGATTAACTGGAGTCCAAAGATTTGAAATTGAAAATGCTGTCAAATTAGATGAATATGGAAAAATTATTTACAGAGATAAAATCACAGGAAATTTAGTCGATCCCAACATCAAACTAGAAACATGCACTAGTCAAATCCCTGAACATTATGAAACACAACCTGATTGTGTCAGTGTCTTGCTTCTATGCATCCTCAATGAATGCACTTGAGGAATAGCTCTAATTAAGGAAAAGAATCGGCAGTAATTGCATCGATTAAGATGCAGAATCTTAGGAGAATTTCGTTGGTATAAAGACGTATTGTTATCAAAAGTATACCAACTAAATGATTGTAATTCCGATATTTGGAAAGAAAGATTTATTTCAGGGTTACCACCATTATTCGCTGAAAAGGTACGTAAATCCTTGAGAGAAGAAATGCATGGTACTATTAATTACAGCATGCTGACGTACGGAGGAATTATACAAAGAGTTATCAAAGTTGGAATAGCTCTTTGCACTGTTTTGAAAATCAGCAAGCAAGCTGAAAAGATGAGAAAGTATTCTGGAGGTAAAGAATTAGGAGATTTTTGTTCTCAATTTGGTCTTGACCAAGCACTAGAATAAAAAAAAAACCCTCGCGTTCTAGATTTACTCCTGAAAGAAAAAATAAAATGATGAAAAAATATAAATCTAGCAGATTTAAGAGTCATTTCTCAAAGAAAAATTATGACAACCCTCTATTCAAAAGAAAATCCAAAAAATACCCAAAAAAGGAAAACATAACAGGAAAAATACCTACTTGTTATACTTGTGGAAAAAAGGGTCATTATTCAAACAAATGTTTCAAAAAAGAAAACTATTCTAAAAAGAAACTAAGAAAAATTAATAAAGAAGATAATTAAGAAATATCAAATAAAGAAGAAACTGAATTAAGCTCCCAAGATGGACATGAGTCTGGTTCATCAACTGGATTAAGCTCCCAAGAAATTAGACTTGAGTTTAAGATTGGAGTTTGGAGTGAAGCTTGAAGCTTAAGGTTCAGATTCTTGTAAACAGTCTGTAAGTAATATTTGCACTCTTATAAATCTGATAACTTTTATTATCTAATTATGCTGTTCATTTTTATAGAATATGTATGTCCGTCTCGCTTTACTTAAGAAGTATTATGATGATGTTCCAACAGTAAGAAGAATTGAAAAAAATCTGGAAACTATCAGAAGACACATGCAAATATGCACTCATAGGAATAATCCACGTCACCAACAATATGAAATGAGAAGGATTATTTTAATCCAAGCCTATGCTGTGTTTCAACTAGAAGTTTTCAGAACAGAATCAAAAGTACAAGCTATGGCTTTCTGAGATGCCTCGTTCTATAAGGAGAGAAGAATTATTACGTGATCTCATACGCTGTGAAAATCAGTTGAGGAGATTAGAAAATGCTATCGGCCAAATTGATGAAAATATAGCTGCAGGACAATATATTGTTATTCGACTTCATTTTATTAGAAGATCTGGATTAGTATCTTTGTGTAATCGTATAAGAGAATATTGTAATCATCTCCACAAAGAATTAGAACTATTATCTAGGATCTGAAGTTTTTTAACCCAGTTGATCTATCCAATTCTCTTTAGAGTTTTTATTATCCCTTTCCCATTTTCTGTCCTTGTATCTTGATTAAGGGAGTGATCGCATTGTAAGTCCCGCTTTTAAGCCAAAGACAGACGTTTAGGGTTATAAATCGTTGATGGTACCCTTTTATTTCAAGATTTCAAAGATGGAAAGTTCTAAAGGAAAAACGAAACTTTTTAAGAATTGGTTTAAATCATTTCAGCATCCTTCTAATAGATCTACTTCGTTGTCTTCATCTTATCAGTCTGCTTTAACTAGCTTCCCTCTTAATAGTTTAGAGAAAGAAAATTCAGAAAAAACAAAAAATTCAGAAGAAATGGTATACGAAAACTTTGATCAAGCCATATCCAACTGGAAAATGCCAGCCATGGCCATAACAGAAATATATAGCAATGGTACATTTGAAGAACAAAATGATTATCATATCAAAACAGTAGAACAAAATGTCTCTCTTTCAGAAGGGAAACAAACCATAAGAATCCTTGAAAGAAGACTCATAGAGCAAATAAAATCCAAATACAATTACCTGCACATAGGATTAATACAGGTAGGAATTAAATCATTGTTACGTCTTGGATTAAATGCTTCTGTGTGTGTGTATGTTCGTGACCAAAGACATGATGAGTTTGATCACTCTTTATATGCTATGGTTGAATCAAGTCTTTGCCATGGAGGAGCTTATTTCAACTATTTTTCAAACATTACAGTTGATGCCAATGATGATGTCCTTGATTGTGCTACAATTGGTTTCCAAAGTAAAGGTTTAAAAATGAGCCCAAAAAGTAAACCTTTTGCTATAATCTATCGGGTATTCTACAAATCAATGATGTCCATCTTATAAGGACAAGGTTGAAAGAGAAAAAACCACCGTGCTCTTAGAAACAAATTTCAACAATAATGTTTTTATCCCAAAGGTGATTAGTTGGGAAGAGATAGATCTCCCAGGAAATTGGCAAATAGAAGATGTCACACCCAGAGAAAATGAAATAACTGATGATCTACAAAGCATAGTCAAGTTACCCAATGGTAATGTTGAAATTAATTTCAGAAGAAAAATGGATAGAGCTAGAAGAAGTTTTGCTAGCCACACAGAAGGAAGAAGAGGCATTAAACTAGAAGAATTAGAAGAAGACCAAAAAAGTAGTGAAAAAGAAGAAATTGATCAAAAGGTTTTGGGAAACAAAGAAAGTGGAATCGAACACCCAGTGTATAAAAGAACTCCATCTGAAAAAACCTATAACTCAAGCGAAAGTGATTTCCTCCAAGGAGCCATAAGAATGATTAGTATTCAAAAGCCAGAGGTAAAACCCGCCAAAAAAATTGAAATTGATAAACCCTATCTTATAGAAAACCTGAAAACCATCCTTTGAAAGACTGGTTCTTCAAAACCTTTAACTCAGAAGAAAAAGAGACGAGAGAATTATGGTACTTCCAAATGGAAGAAGAAGAAAGAAATATACTTTTCTTTGATTGGTTTATGGAATATTTTAAGAAAGGGAAAGTAAAGGAAGATGAAACCCAAAGCTCAAAACAGATAAGAGTTATAGGGAGAACAACAAGAACATGGAAAGATATTGAAGGAAAAGAAGTCCATAAATCTCATCCACCATGGAAGAAACTTGATATTTCCGCCTCAAAAGAAACCAAGAATTATGCCATGCCTATCAAAGATGGATCCGTGTATGACTCAAGAACTGAGATAAGTGCGATTGACATAGGACGAAGCCTTGGAGATATAGTTGAACAAAATAATTACACCAATCTATGTGTATTAACTATAGGAGAACAAACAGATAGGATAGAAAGGACAATTAAATCAAAACCAGAACTCAATAAGAATAAAGAAGAAAGTTCTGAAGAAATCCTTGCAAATGCAATATATGTTCCTAGAAAATTACCATCAGGAATTATTTTACAAGAAGGACCATTTAAAATAACAGAAGAAATGCAAAAAGAGTTGGCCACTAGAATGGAAAGCCTCAATGTAGGAGGAAAATGATTTAGCATCTTAAAGATCTTTGCATCAGAAAATTTGTTAATAAATCGTCTGAAGAAATGGAATCCTCAAGCAGAACTGCCAACAACAAAGAATTATTATCCTAGACCAACTCCAGTAGATCTGCAACTTGAAGAAGCTCCATATATATATACTACGGATCTAACTTATTTGGGAAATTCCTTATACAAATGGAATTTAGATGGATTAACCGAATATCAAATTATCCAAATGGTCCATAGTATGCTGATATATTCCAATGCTTGTGAAGTCAGAGGAAATACTCCAAGAAATATCTTCTTCATGATAACCACCTCGACAACAGTTGCATCGATTAAGATGTAGAAACTTACGAGAATTCTGCTGGTATAGAGATGTTTTTCTATCTAAAGTATACCAGTTAAATGATTGTAATTCTGACATCTGGAAATAAAGATTAATATCTGGATTACCACCCTTATTTGCTAAAAAGGTGCGTAATTCATTAAGAGAAGAAATGCATGGAACTATTAATTATAGCATGTTAACATTCAGAGGAATTATACAAAGAATTAACAAGGTCGGGATTGCTCTTTGCACTGATTTGAAAATCAGTAAACAAGTTGAAAAATGAGAAAATATTCCGGAGACAAAGAATTAGGAGATTTTTGTTTTCAGTTTGGTCTTGATCAAACAACTGAATAAAACAGGAAACCATCACGATCTAGGTTTATTCCAGACAGAAGAAACAAAATATCAAAGAAATACAAACCTAGCAAATAAAAAAGTCAAATTTCAAAGAAAACCTATGACACTCCTTTTAGAAGAAAATCCAAAGGCTACTGTACCAGAAAAAATACAAAAGAAAAAGTCCCTACGTGTTATACTTGCGGGAAAAAGGGCCATTATTCAAATAAATGCTTAAAAAAAAAATTGGAAAAATCAATAATGAAAACCAAGAAGAACCCTCTAACAAGGAAGACTCTTAATTCAGTTCACAAGAAGAAGAACAAGAATCTAATTCATCAACTGAATCCAGTCTTGAAGAAAATGCTCCTCATTTCCAGATTATTAAGCAATTCCAATCCTGTACATGCGACTCAGTTGAAGAAGATTATAATGATGAATGGTCAATACCATCTAATGAACACCTTGGTATCCATATTCGTGTTCTTACTGCCCCTCAAAAATTACTTCTAGAAATGATTGATAATACACCTGATCCAGAAAAAAAGGTTCAATTTTTAAATCAAATTTCAAAATTGGGAGGGGATGAAGGAGAAAGTTCACTGCCAAAAATTCCTTACAAAGAAGATGAAAATGTACCACTGTATTACCCAAAAAAGACAAAAGAGATATTCCACACACCAACCTATTCCATGATTGATCTTACGGACAGAGCTGAAAAAATTCAGACAGTAAACAAACCTTTGGCTCTCTCAGATTTACAAAGAGAATTAAATGAACAAAAGAGAGAACTCCGTGAATTAAGAATCGAGTTAACCAAGAAACAAAATGAGCCTGATGAAAGACTAACTTGGTTAGAAAACGATGGTGCTATTGAAAAATATGATGAAGAAAAATTTGTCTAGAGGATAAAAAGGGAAATTAGTAAAATCTCTACTGCTGTAATTCCAATAAAATGTATCTACCAACACTGGAGAGTCCAAGTGAAAATAAAAATAAATTTTTTTGAGAAGGTTGTCAATGCCATTATTGATACAAGAGCTGATTTAAATGTTATCAGACTAGGAGTTGTTCCTATTGAATTTACAAGTGAATCAAAACAATTTGTTTCGGCTGCTAATGGAACACGTATCTCCATAGAAAGAAAAATCCCAAATGTTCATGTTTGCATTCAAGTAGTCTGTGTTACCTCACCCTTTATTATCTCAAGAGATATTGTTAACGAGGGACTACTTGGATCCCCTTTCATTCTTCTAATCCAACCTTTTTCAGTAAACACTAGGGGAATCTCTACAAATATTAAAGGCATAAATCTGAACCTTGACTTCATAGATGATCCTTGTGAAACAAAAATTCTAAAGATAAACCAGATTATTGCCACAAAAGGAAACTATGTAAAAGGGTTAAAAGGTGAAATTAAAGTTGCCCAAATAACAAAAATTCTGGAGAAAAAGGAGTTTAATGAGAAAAAAGAAGGTCTCACAAAACAATTTGAAGATGAATGTTGTTCTAAATTACCCTCTGCATTTTGGAATAGAAAAAGGCACATTGTAAGTCTACCATATATTAAAGGATTTGACGAAAAAGATATTCCTACAAAAGCTCGTCCATCCCAGATGGATGCAAATCATTTAAAACTCTGTCAAGAAGAAATAGGTGACTTATTGAAAAAAGGATTGATCAGAAAAAGCAAATCCCCTTGGAGCTGTATAACATTCTATGTGGAAAAAGCTACTGAAATTGAAAGAGGAGTTCCAAGATTGGTAATCAATTATAAGCCTTTAAACAAGATATTACAATCTATTAGGTATCCCTTACCTAATACCTAACACTTGCTTAATAGGCTCAATAATGCCAAAATATTTTCAAAATTTGACTTAAAATCAGGATTTTGGCAAATCCAAATCAAAGATGAAGATAGATATAAAACTGCGTTTGCTGTCCCCATGGGACATTATGAATGGAATGTAATGCCCTTTGGTCTAAAAAACGCCCCATCAGAATTTCAGAATATCATGAATAATATTTTTTTCATCTTATACCCAGTTTACTATTGTTTATATTGATGATATTCTCATCTTCTCAGAATCAGTGGACCAACATTTGAAACATTTGAATATATTTAAAAGGATTATAAAAGAAAATGGTTTAGTCTTATCCAAAAGAAAGATGAATTTATTTCAGCAAAAAATCAGATTCCTTGGTTTTGAAATACAAGATAGAATGATAACGCCAACTAATAGAGTCATTGAGTTTGCTGACAAATTCCCAGATGAAATAAAAGACAAAAATATGTTACACAGATTTCTTGGATGCCTAAGTTACATTTCCCTTTTCTATCAAGACCTTGCAAACGACAGGAAACTCCCCCAAGAAAGATTAAAGAAAAATCCAAAAGAATGGTCAGACCATCATACAAAGGCCATAAGAAAAATCAAAGAAAGAGTAAAAAATCTTCCCTGTAGATGTCTTTCTGATCCAGAAGCTTTCAAGATAGTCCAAACAGATGCTTCTGATATCGGATATGGAGGAATTCTTCTATAAAAAAAAGGCTCTAAAAAAGAATTAATTCGGTATGATTCAGGTCTTTGGAATGAAGCTCAGAAGAAATATTCGACTATCAAAAAAGAAGTTCTTGCTATAGTTATTTGTCTAACAAAGTTTCAACATGATCTTCTGAATAGAGAATTCCTGATAAGGGTTGATGCTAAATCAGCGAAAGAAATTCTTAAAAAAGATGTTGAAAATCTTGTTTCTAAGCAAATATTTGCTAGATGGCAAGCTATTTTATCTGTATTTGAGTTTAAAATTGAATATATAAATGGAAATACTAATTCTCTCCCTGATTTTCTTACTAGAAAATTTCTTAAGGGAAGACAAAATGGCAAGTAGCTCTTTCCAACCTAATCAGAAGAAAGGAAAAGAAAATTTGGCAGAATAAGAAGAAAGCCAAAAGGGTGTTACACCAATAAAAGACCCAAGTCAATCAGAATTATATCTTTACACTGGTAACAAAATTCTTGTTACTTCAGATTGTCTTATGGAAGAAAGATTTGTTGAAGATAATGTATATTTTCTTTTTGGTAAAGGACTTCATTATTATTCCCCTAACAAAAGAAAAACCAGAGATTGGTATCTTAATATCCTGCACCAGACGAAAAGTGTCCTCATTTTCCACAACAAAAATGCAAATGGTGTTATCACTTATTCAAAATTCACCATTTTAAAAATCCTTACTGAAGAAAATTGGGATGGTCCCCTGTATATGACAAGATCAGTCCAGTTATACAATTCGACTGGGTTTTTCAATTACTAGGATTATATTGATGCTTGGAAGTTTGCTTTGATGTGGCAAAATCGCAAGTATTCTCATTCTTGGTTTATCAAGTTCAAAGAAGAAAGTCCTGATATTGTTCCTATTCATCGTAACTTTCCATCATGGTTTCTCTTCACTTGGTGTCTCATTTTGGTGATTCTCAGAAAATTCTCCCTGACAATTTTCGTTATCTATTTATTAAATTTGGCCAAGTTGAACAAAAAGTTTCTTGTGACATGATTAATGTCCTTCGTATCTTTGTGAAGTTCCAATTTTCCCTATATTCTGCAATGGAAATTTGAAATAAAAAAGGATTTGTATGGTCATTCATGCCTTTTTCAAACTATATATCAGAAATGGTGGCCAAAGATTGAAAATGACACATATGAGAGAATTCTGAATCAAATCTCCCCCCCTGAAAAATTAAAAGATCCTCTTCAAGAAGAAAAGCCTCATGAGAATGAAATGGTCATGGCTGATCTGTTAGCTAAAAAGATTGCTAAAGAAATTGCTCGTGAAAAATCCCCAGAACCAATGGACGTCTCAGTAGAATCTGTTAATTTTGAAGAAAAGATGAAGCAAATCTTAGAGGAATATCTTCCAAAGAAGAAAGACACTCTTCATGATTGGGATTCTAATCATGATCTAGATGAAAATCTTGATGATGAAGTTGTGCCCCTTGAGAATCTCCATCCTCGTTGGGACCCTGATTCTCATGTTAATCCCGATGGATCAGTTTCAGAATACCTTCGTGGTGGAAAGTTCTTGTATTCTTCAGCAAAAGACAAAGGAAAAGAAAAAGAAAATGAATCTCGATTAGCTAAATTATTCCACGTGAATTCTGCAAAAGTAAAAGAGATGATGAAAAAGAAGATTTGTTTTATTCCTAATTTGATAATAACAAACTTATATTGCCAGGTGTTTTGCCTAGAAGAAAAGGAGCTAAAGTTGTGAGAAGAAAGCGTCCCATCTAGTCAAAAGACGCCTCTATTATTCTATCCTTTTACTGTTTCTCCAAGTGGGGAATCCCTTTTGTAAATATGGTTTGGTTGTTTGTGTCGGCAAGAGTCCTTTTTCCTGTTCATTTCTTAGTGTTGTCCTCTCATGGTCGGATGAGAGAGTATCCATTGTGTGTTTGCTCCATCTATATAAGGAACTTTATGTTTGGTTTTAAAGATATAGAGTATTAGAGCTTAGGCTTGAATCAGAAAATCAAGGTGTGAAGAATAGGAGCTTCTTAAGATTGAAGTATTGTGAGCTGTCTGTAAGTAATAAAGCTTTTATGAGTTTGTCAATATAAGTTTGTTATTATCTAATCACATTGTTTCTTTTATAGAATATGTCTATCCTTCTCTCTTTGCTTAAGAAGTATTATGATGATGTTCGAACACTAAGAAGAATTGAAAGAAATTTGGAAACTATCAGAAGACACATGCAAATATGCACTCATAGGAATAATCCACGTCACAAACAATATGAAATGAGAAGGATTATTTTAATCCAAGCCTATGCTGTTTTTCAACTAGAAGTTTTTAGAACAGAATCAAAAGTACAAGCTATGGCTTTCTGAGATGCATCCTCATTCTATAAGGAGAGAAGAATTATTACGTGATCTCAGACACCGTGAAAATCAACTGAGGAGATTAGAAAATGTTATCGGCCAAATTGATGAAAATATAGCTGCAGGACAATATATTGTTATTCGACTTCATTTTATTAGAAGATCTGGATTAGTATCTTTGTGTAATCGTATAAGAGAATATTGTAATCATCTCCACAAAGAATTAGAACTATTATCTAGGATCTGAAGTTTTTTAACCCAGTTGATCTATCCAATTCTCTTTAGAGTTTTTATTATCCCTTTCCCATTTTCTATCCTTGTATCTTGATTAAGGGAGTGATCGCATTGTAAGTCCCGCTTTTAAGCCAAAGACAGACGTTTAGGGTTATAAATCGTTGATGGTACCCTTTTATTTCAAGATTTCAAAGATGGAAAGTTCTAAAGGAAAAACGAAACTTTTTAAGAATTGGTTTAAATCATTTCAGCATCCTTCTAATAGATCTACTTCGTTGTCCTCATCTTATCAGTCTGCTTTAAATATCAGATAAAGAACAAACTGAATTAATCTCCCAAGAAGAACATGAGTCTGGTTCATCAACTGATGAATCCAGCCAAGAAGAAAATGCCCCTCATGTACAACTCCTCAAACAATTCCAATCATGTACATGTCATTCGGATGAAGAAGATTCTAACGATGAATGGTCGATACCATCAGATGGAGATCTTGGTATACATATTCGTGTCCTTACTGCCCCTCAGAAATTACTTCTAGAAATGATTGATAATATACCTGATCCAGAAAAATAGGTTCAATTTTTAAATCAAATTTCAAAATTGGGAGGGGACGAAGGAGAAAGTTCACAGCCAAAAATTCCTTACAGAGAAGATGAAAATGAACCACCGTATTACCCAAAAAAGACAAAAGAGATATTCCACACACCAACCTATTCCATGATTGATCTTATGGACAGAGCTGAAAAAATTCAGACAATAAACAAACCTTTGACTCTCTCAGATTTACGAAGAGAATTAAATGAACAAAAGAGAGAACTCCGTGAATTAAGAATCGAGTTAACCAAGAAACAAAATGAGCTTGATGAAAGACTAACTTGGTTAGAAAATGATGGTGCTATTGAAAAATATGATGAAGAAAAATTTGTCCAGAGGGTAAAAGGGGAAATTTGTAAAATCTCTACTGTTGTAATTCCTACAAAATGTATCTACCAACAGTGGAGAGTCCAGGTGAAAATAAAAATAAATTTTTTTGAGAAGGTTGTCAATGCCATTATTGATAAAGGAGCTGATTTAAATGTTATCAGACTAGGAGTTGTTCCTATTGAATTTACAAGTGAATCAAAACAATTTGTTTCGGCTGCTAATGGAACAAGTATCTCCATAGAAAGAAAAATTCCAAATGTTCATGTTTGCATTCAAGGAGTCTGTGTTACCTCACCCTTTATTATCTCAGGAGATATTGTTAACGCGGTACTGCTTGGATCCCCTTTCATTTTTCAAATCCAACCTTTTTCAGTAAACACTAGGGGAATATCTACAAATATTAAAGGCATAAATGTGAACCTTGACTTCATAGATGATCTTTGTGAAACAAAAATCCAAAAGATAAACCAGATTATTGCCACAAAAGAAAACTATGTAAAAGGGTTAAAAGGTGAAATTAAAGTTGCCCAAACAACAAAAATTCTGGAGAAAAAGGAGTTTAAAGAGAAAAAAGAAGGTCTCACAAAACAGTTTGAAGATGAATGTTGTTCTGAATTACCCTCTGCATTCTGGCCTAGAAAAAGACACATTGTAAGTCTACCATATATTAAAAGATATTCCTACAAAAGCTCGTCCATCCCAGATGGATGCAAAACATTTAAAACTCTGTCAAGAAGAAATAAGTGACTTATTGAAGAAAGGATTGATCAGAAAAAACAAATCCCCTTGGAGCTGCATGGCATTCTATGTTAAGAAAGCTGGCGAAATTGAAAGAGGAGTGCCAAGATTAGTAATCAATTATAAGCCTTTAAACAAAGTATTACAATCTAATAGGTATCCTTTGCCTAATACACAAGACTTGCTTAATAGGCTGAATAATGCCAAAATATTTTCAAAATTCGACCTAAAATCAGGATTTTGGCAGATTCAGATAAAAGAAGAAGATAGATATAAAACTGCATTCGCAGTTCCCATGGGACATTACTAATGGAATGTCATGCCCTTTGGATTAAAAAATGCCCCATCTGAATTTCAAAATATCATGAATAATATCTTTTCATCCTATACCCAGTTTACCATTGTCTACATTGACGATATTCTTATCTTTTCTGAATCTGTGGATCAACATTGGAAACATTTGAATATATTCAAAAGAATTATAAAAGAAAATGCTTAGTCTTATCGAAAAGAAAGATGAATGTATTTCAGCAAAAAATCAAATTCCTTGGATTTGAAATACAAGATAGAAGGATAACTCCAACCAATAGAGTTATTGAATTTGCTGATAAATTCCCAAATGAAATAAAGGATAAAAATATGTTACAAAGATTTCTTGGATGTCTAAACTATGTAGGCTTTTTCCATCAAGACTTGGCAAAAGATAGAAAACTTCTCCAAGATAGACTAAAAAAAACCCTAAAGAATGGACTTTTAGTCATACCAATGCTGTAACAAAGATTAAAGAAAGAGTTAAAAATCTTCCTTGCAGATGTGTATCTGATCCAAAAGCTTTCAAAATAGTCCAAACTGATGCTTCTGATATCGGATAAGGAGGAATTCTTCTACAGAAAAAAGACTCTAAAGAAGTATTAATTCGGTATAATTCAGGTCTTTGGAATGAAGCTCAGAAGAAATATTCGACCATCAAAAAAGAAGTTCTTTCCATCGTCCTTTGTGTAACAAAATTTCAGCATGATTTATTAAACAAAGAATTTCTGATCAGAGTTGATGCCAAAGCAGCAAAAGAAATTTTTAAAAAAGATGTTAAAATCTTGTCTCTAAGCAAATATTTGCTATATGGCAAGCTATTTTATCCATCTTTGAATTCAAAATTGAATTTATCAATGGAAATTCTAACTCTCTCCCTGACTTTCTTACTAGAGAATTTCTCCAGGGAAGACAAAATGGCGAGTAGCACATCTCCATTCATCCAAAAGAAAGGAAAAGAGAATTTGGCAGAACAAGATGAAAGCCAAAAGAGCTTTACTGCAACTAAAGAGCCAAGTCAATCACAATTATATCTTTATACTGGTAACAAAATTCTTGTTACTTTAGATTGTCTTATGAAAGAAATATCTGTTGAAGATAATGTATATTTTCTCTTTGAAAAGGGACTTCATTATTATTCCCCGGTTAAGAGAAAAACCCGTGAATGTTATCTCAATATTTTGCATCAAACGAAAAGCGTTCTCATCTTCCACAACAAAAATGCAAATGGAATCATCACCTATTCAAAATTCACTATTCTTAAAATCCTCACTGAGGAAGTTGGGATGGTCCTCTTTACATGACAAGATCAGTCCAACTTTATGATTCGACTGAATTTTTCAATTATTGGGATTATATTGATGCCTAGAAGATTGCTTTGATGTGGCAAAACCGTCAGTATAATCATTCTTGGTTCATTAGGTTCAAAGAAGAAAGTCCCGATGTCACACCTATTCACCACAATTTTCCATCTTGGTTTCTCTTCACTTGGTGGCCTCATTTTGGTGCTTTCCGGAAAATCCTTCCTGATAATTTTCGTTATCTATTTATTAAATTTGGCCAAGTTGAAGAAAAGGTCTCCTATGATATGATTAATGTTCTTCGTTTCTTTGCGAAGTTCCATATTCCATACATTCTCCAATGAAAATTTGAGGTGAAAAAAGATTTATATGGTCACACTTGCCTTTTTCAAACTATGTACCAAAAATGGTGGCCTAAAATTGAGAATGATACTTATGAAAGAATTTTGAATCAAATCTCTCCCCCTGAAAAATTAAAAGATCCTCTTCAAGAACAAAAAGCCTCATGAGAGTGAAATGGTCATGGCTGATCTGTTAGCTAAAAAGATTGCTAAAGAAATTGCTCGTGAAAAATCCCCAGAACCAATGGACGTCTCAGTAGAATCTGTTAATTTTGAAGAAAAGATTAAGCAAAGCTTAGAAGAATATCTTCCAAAGAAGAAAGACACTCTTCATTATTGGGATTCTAATCATGATCCAGATGAAAATCTTGATGATAAAGTTGTGTCCCTTGAGAATCTCCATCCTCGTTGGGACCCTGATTCTTATGTTAATCCCGACGGATTAGTTTCTGAATACCTTCGTGGTGGAAAGTTTTGGTATTCTTTAGCAAAAGACAAAGGAAAAAAAAAGAAAAGGAATATCGATTAACTGAATTATTCCGCGTGAATTCTGCAAAAGCAAAGGAGATGATGAAAAAAAAGATTTGATTTGAAAAAGAAGATTGATACCAATCTTCAACTGGATCGCATCAAATCTTGTTTTTCATCAAATCTTTAGCTTTTTCAGAGTTTACGCGGAATAAATCAGCCAACCGAGATTCTTTCTCCTTTTCCTTTCCTTTGTCCATAGTAGAAGAATACTAGAACTTTCCACCACGAAGATATTCTGTGATTGATCCATCGAGATTAACATGAGAGTCAGGGTCCCAACGAGGATGGAGATTATCAAGGGACACAACTTCATCATCAAGATTTTCATCTGGATCATGATTAGAATCCCAGTCATGAAGGGTGTCTTTCTTCTTAGGAAGATATTCTTCTAAAATCTGCTTGATCTTTTCTTCAAAATTAACAGATTCAACTGAAACATCCATAGGCTCGGAGATTTTTCACGAGCAATTTCTTTAGCAATTTTCTTGGCTAAAAGATCAGCGATGATCATTTCATTTTCAAGAGGCTTTTCATCTGTGAGAGGAACATTTAATTTTTCAGGGGGAGAGATTTGATTCAGAATTCTCTTATATGTGTCATTTTCAATCTTTGGCCACCATTTCTGATATACAGTTTGAAAGAGGCATGAATGACCATACAAATCCTTGTTTATTTCAAATTTCTATTGCAGAATATAGGGAATATGGAACTTCACAAAGAAACAAAGGACATTAATCATGTCACAAGAAACTTTTTCTTCAACTTGGCCAAATTTAATAAATAGATAACGAAAACTGTCAGGGAGAATTTTCTGAGAAGCACCAAAATGAGACCACCAAGTGAAGAGAAACCAAGATGGGAAATTGCGGTGAATAGGTGTGACATCAGGATTTTATTCTTTGAACCTAACGAACCAAGAATGATTATACTGACAGTTTTGCCATATCAAAGCAATCTTCCAGGCATCAATATAATCCCAATAATTGAAAAATTCAGTCGAATTATAAAGTTGGACTGATCTTGTCATGTAAAGAGGACCATCCCATTCTTCCTCAGTAAGGATTTTTAAAATCGTGAATTTTGAATAAGTGATAACACCATTTGCATTTTTGTTGTGGAAAATGAGGACACTTTTCGTCTGGTGCATGATATTAAGATACCAATCTCTGGTTTTTCTTTTGTCAGGGGAATAATAATGAAGTCCCTTAGCAAAGATAAAATATAGATTATCTTCAACAGATCTTTCTTCCAGAAGACAATTTGAAGTAACAAGAATTCTATTACCAGTGTAAAGATATAATTCTGATTGACTTGGGTCTTTTGTTGGTGTAAAACCCTTTTGGCTTTCTTTTTGTTCTGCCAAATTTTCTTTTCCTTTCTTCTGATTAGGCTGGAAAAAGCTACTTGCCATTTTGTCTTCCCTAAAGAAATTCTCTAGCAAGAAAGTCAGGGAGAGAATTAGTATTTCCATTTATATATTCAATTTTAAACTCAAACACAGATAAAATAGCTTGCCATCTAGCAAATATTTGCTTAGAGACAAGATTTTTAACATCTTTTTCAAGAATTTCTTTTGCTGATTTAGCATCGACCCTTATCAGGAATTCTCTATTCAGAAGATCATGTTAAAACTTGGTTAGACAAATAACTATAGCAAGAACTTCTTTTTTTATGGTCGAATATTTCTTCTGAGCTTCATTCCAAAGACCTGAATTATATCGAATTAATTCTTCTTTAGAGTATTTTTTCTGTAGAAGAATTCCTCCATAACCGATATCAGAAGCATCTGTTTGGACTATCTTGAAAGTTTCTGGACCAGAAAGACATCTACAGGGAAGATTTTTTACTCTTTCTTTGATTTTTCTTACGGCCTTTGTATGATGGTCTGACCATTCTTTTGGATTTTTCTTTAATCTTTCTTGGAGGAGTTTCCTGTCTTTTGCAAGGTCTTGATAGAAAAGGGAAATGTAATTTAGGCATCCAAGAAATCTTTGTAACATATTTTTGTCTTTTATTTCATCAGGGAATTTGTCAGCAAACTCAATGACTTTATTAGTTGGGGTTATCATTCTGTCTTGTATTTCAAAACCAAGGAATCTGATTGTTTGCTAAAATAAATTCATCTTTCTTTTGGATAAGACTAAACCTTTTTCTTTTATAATCCTTTTAAATATATTCAAATGTTTCCAATGTTGGTCCACTGATTCTGAGAAGATGAGAATATCATCAATATAAACAATAGTAAACTGGGTATAAGATGAAAAAATATTATTCATGATATTCTGAAATTCTAATGGGGCATTTTTTAGACCAAAGGGCATTACATTCCATTCATAATGTCCCATGGGGACAACAAACGCAGTTTTATATCTATCTTCATCTTTGATTTGGATTTGCCAAAATCCTGATTTTAAGTCAAATTTTGAAAATATTTTGGCATTATTGAGCCTATTAAGCAAGTCTTGGGTATTAGGTAAGGGATACCTAATAGATTGTAATACCTTGTTTAAAGACTTATAATTGATTACCAATCTTGGAACTCCTCTTTCAATTTCAACAGCTTTTTCCACATAGAATGCGGTACAGCTCCAAGGGATCGGCTTTTTCTGATTAATCCTTTTTTAATAAGCCACTTATTTCTTCTTGACAGAGTTTTAAATGATTTGCATCCATCTGGGATGGACGAGCTTTTGTAGGAATATCTTTTTCGTCAAATCCTTTAATATATGGTAGACTTACAATGTGCCTTTTTCTATTCCAAAATGCAGAGGGTAATTCAGAACAACATTCATCTTCAAACTGTTTTGTGAGACCTTCTTTTTTTCTCTTTAAACTCCTTTTTCTCTAGAATTTTTGTTATTTGGGCAACCTTAATTTCACCTTTTAACCCTTTTACATAGTTTTCTTTTGTGGCAATAATATGGTTTATCTTTTGGATTTTTGTTTCACAAGGATCATCTCTGAAGTCAAGGTTCACATTTATGACTTTAATATTTGTAGAGATTCCCCTAGTGTTTACTGAAAAAAGTTGGATTAGAAGAATGAAAGGGGATCCAAGCAGTACCTTGTTAACAATATCTCCTGAGATAATAAAAGGTGAGGTAACACAGACTCTTTGAATACAAACATGAACATTTGGGATTTTTCTTTCTATGGAGATACTTGTTCCATTAGCAACCGAAACAAATTGTTTTGATTCACTTGTAAATTCAATAGGAACGATTCCTAATCTGATGACATTTAAATCTGCTCCTGTGTCAATAATAGCATTAACAATTTTTTCAAAATTCTTTATTTTTATTTTTACTTGGACTCTCCACTGTTGATAGATGCATTTTGTGGGAATTACTGCAGTGGAGACTTTGCTAATCTCTCCTTTAATTCTTTGGACAAATTTCTCTTCATCATATTTTCCAAGAGCACCATCACTTTACTCATCAAGCTCATTTTGCCTTTTGGTTAATTCCATTCTTAACTCTCTGATTTCTCTTTTTTGCTCATTTAATTCTCTTTGTAGATCAGCAAGAGTTAATGGTTTGTTTTTAGGATGAATCTTTTTGGCTCTATTCATGAGGTCAATTATGGAATAGGTTGGCGTATGAAATGTTTCTTTTGTCTTTTTTGGGTAAAATAGGGATTCATTTTCTTCTTCTTTTTCTATTTTTGATCTTGAACTTTCTCCTTCTTCCCCTCCCAATTTTGAAATCTGGTTTAAAAATTGAACTTTTTTCACTGGATTAGGTATATTATCAATCATTTCGAGAAGTAGTCTCTGAGGGGCTGTAAGGACACAAATATGTATACCAAGATCTCCATCTGATGGTATTGACCATTCATCGTTAGAATCTTCTTCATCCGAATGACATGTACATGATTGGAATTGTTTGAGGAGCTGTACATGAGAGGCATTTTCTTCTTTGCTGGATTCATCAGTTGATGAACCAGACTCATGTCCTTCTTGGGAACTTAATTCAGATTCTTCTTTATCTGATATTTCTTCATTATCTTCTTTATTAATTTTTCTGAGTTTCTTTTTAGAATAGTTTTCTTTCTTGAAACATTTGTTTGAATAATGACCCTTTGTTCCACAAGTATAACAAGTAGGTATTTTTCCTGTTATGTTTTCCTTTTTTGGGTATTTTTTGGATTTTCTTTTGAATAGAGGGTTGTCATAATTTTTCTTGGAGAAATGACTCTTAAATCTGCTAGATTGAGGGTTTTCTTTTATTCTGGCGTTTGGCCAAGACCAAATTGAAAACAAAAATCTCCTAATTCTTTATCTCTAGAATACTTTCTCATCTTTTCAGCTTGCTTGCTGATTTTCAAATCAGTGCAAAGAGCTATTCCAACTTTGTTAATTCTTTGTATAATTCCTTCGTACGTCAGCATGCTGTAATTAATAGTACCATGTATTTCTTCTCTCAAGGAGTTACGTGCACCTTTTCAACGAATAATGGTGGTAACCCTGAAATAAATCTTTCTTTCCAAATATCGGAATTACAATAATTTAGTTTGTATACTTTTGATAAAACTACGTCTTTATACCAACGAAATTCTCCTAAGGTTCTGCATCTTAATCGACGTAATTGTTGCTGATTCTTTTCCTTAATTAGAGTTGTTCCTCCAGTGAATTCATTGAGGATGCATAGAAGCAAGACACTGACACAATCAGGTTGTGTTTCATAATGTTCAGGGATTTGACTAGTGCTGTTTCTAGTTTGATGTTGGGATCGACTAAATTTCCTGTGATTTTATCTCTGTAGATAATTCTTCCATATTCATCTAATTTGACAGCATTTTCAATTTCAAGTCTTTGGACTCTAGTTATTCCATAATTCCACCATCCTCTTAATATTCCATTAAAAGGGGTGGTTATCATGAGAAAAATATTTCTTGGGGTATTTCCTCTTACTTCACAGGCATTGGAATATATCAGTATACTATGAACCATTTGGATAATTTGGTACTCTGTTAATCCATCTAGATTCCATTCATATAAGGAATTTCTCGAATAAGTTAGATCCGTAGTATATATACATGGAGCTTCTTCAAGTTGTAGATCGACAGGAGTTGGTCTAGGGTAATAATTTTTTGTTGTTAGTAATTCTGCTTGGGGATTCCATTTCTTCAATCGATTTATCAACAAATTTTCGGAAGCAGAAACTCTTAAAATACTCAACCCTTTTCCTCCTACGTTGAGGCTTTCCATTCTAGAGGTCAATTCTTTCTGCATTTCTTCTGATAATTTAAATGGTCCTTCTTGCAAAATAATTCTTGATGGTAATTTTCTAGGAACATATATCGCATTAGCAGGGATTTCTTCTGAACTTTCTTCTTTATTTTTATTGAGTTCTGGTTTTGACTTAATTGTTCTTTCTATCCTGTCCGTTTGTTCTCCAATAGTTAATAGGCATAAGTGTGCGTAATTATTTTGTTCAATTATGTCTCCAAGGCTTCGTCCTATGTCCATAGCATGTATTTCAGTTTTTGATTCAATATAGATCCATCTTTGATAGGCATAGCATAATTCTTATTTTCTTTTGAAGCTGATATATCAAGTTTTTTCCATGGTGGGTGAGATCTTTGTATTTCTTTTCCTTCAACATCTTTCCATGTCCTAGATGTTCTTCCTATAACTCTAATGTGTTTTGGCTCCTCTGTTTCTTTATTTTGTCCTTTTTTGAAATATTCCATAAACCAATCAAAGAAAGGAATATTTCTTTCTTCTTCATTCATTTGATGGTACCATAATTCTCGCATCTTATCCTTTTCTTCTCTAGTAAAGGACTTGAAAAACCATTCCTTTAAAGGGTGATTCTTTAGGTTTACTCTTAAGTATGGTTTATCAATTTCAAATTTAACTGGTTGTACTTCTAGACTTGGAACCTTTACCATCCTTATTACTCCTTGTAGGAAATCATTCTCACTAGGGTTATAAGTTTTCTCAGAGGTTGTTCTTCTGTATATTGGATCTTCGATTCCACTTTCTTTGTTTCCCAAAACCTTTTGATCAATTTCTTCTTTTTCACTACTTTTTTGGTCTTCTTCTAATTCTTCTAGTTTAATGCCTCTTCTTACTTCTGTGTAACTGGCAAAGCTTCTTCTAGCTCTACCCATTTTTCTTCTGAAGTTAACTTCAACATTTCCATTTGGTAATTTAACTATGCTTTGCAAATCATCTGTTATTTCATTTTCTCTTGGCTTAACGTCTTTTATTTCCTGGGAGAACAACTTCTTCCCAGTTGATAACTTTTGGGATGAACACATTGTTATTAAAGTTTGTTTCCATGAGACCGTGGTTTTTTCTTTGTCAACCTTGTCTGTATAGGCTATCATGGGAAAGATAGAGATCATGGATTTGTAAAACACACGATAAACTATAGCAAAAGGTTTACTTCTTGGACTCATCTTTAAACCTTTACTTTGGAATCCAATAGTTACATAGTCAAGAACATCGTCATCATGAGCATCTACTGTGACATTTGGGAAACAGTTAAAATAAGCAGGTCCATGGCAGAGACTTGATTCAATCATGGCATATAGAGAATCATCAAACTCATCATGTCTCTGATCTCGCGCATAAGCACATACAGAAACATTTAATCCTAGTCAGAACAAAGGTTTGATTCCTACCTGAATTAATCCTATGTGTAGGTAGTTGTATTTGGTTCTGATTTGTTCGATAGTTCTTCTTTCAAGAATTCTAATTGTCTGTTTTCCTCCAGAGAGGGAGACAATTTTTTCAATAGTTTTGATGTGGTAATCATTTTGCTCTTCAAATGTGCCATTACTATATATTTCTGTTACAGGTAACGCTGGCATTTTCCAATTGGATATGTCTTGGTCAAAGTTTTCGTACACCTTTTCTTCAGAATTTTTTATTTTTTCTGGATTTTCTTTAGCTATACTGGGATGAGGAAAGCTGGACAAAGCAGATTGGTAAAATGAGGAAGATGAAGTAGACCTATTAGAAGGATGCTGAAATGACCTAAACAAATTCTTAAAAGGTTTTGTTTTTCCCTTAAAAGTTTCCATTTGAGTGGTTCGCTAAAAACAGAAAAAGTTCTGTCAACGATTTACAACCCTTAGTGCCTAATCACAACCAGAAGTGGGACTTACAACACGACCACACCTTTTGAAAAATAAACGAGGCACAAAAGTGGAGAATAAGAGGAAAATAAAAGCTCTAAAGAGAATTGGTTAAATCAACTAGGTTAAAAAACTTCAGATCTAGATAATAGATGTAATTCATCTTGCTATTAAAAGGTCTTGGCAAAGATTTAAACCCGAGATAATAATTCTAATTCTTCATTCAAAAGGTTACAATATTCTCTTACACGATTACACAAGGATACTAATGTAGAAATCCTAATAGTATGTATATGGATAACAAGATATCTTCCTGCGGCTATATTTTCGTCTATTTGTCAGATAGCATTTTCTAATCTTCTAAGCTGATTTTCACGACGTCTGAGATCACGTAATAATTCTTCTCTCCTAACAGAACGAGGAGGAGAGCTTAGACTTGAATCAGAAAATCAAGGTGTGAAGAATAGGAGCTTCTTAAGCTTGAAGTATTGTAAGCTGTCTGTAAGTAATAAAGCTTTTATGAGTTTGTCAATATAAGTTTGTTATTATCTAATCATGTTGTTTCTTTTTATAGAATAAGTCTAATTGCCTTGCTTTGCTTAAGAAATATTATGATGATGTTCAAACATTGAGAAAAATAGAAATTCTTCTTGAAAACATGCACTCATAGAAATAACCCATGACATCAACAATATGAAAGACGTACCAATCTTCTACCAGGAATAAAACAAATCTTCTTTTTCAAATCAAATCTTCTTTTTCAATATTCTACAGGAATAAAACAAATCTTCTTTTTCAAATCACATCTTCTTTTTCATTCTTCTACCAGGAATAAAACAAATCTTCTTTTTCATCATCTCTTTTGCTTTTGCAGAATTCACGTGGAATAATTCAGTTAATCAAGATTCCTATTCTTTTTCTTTTCCTTTATCTTTTGCTGAAGAATACTAGAACTTTCCACCACGAAGGTATTCAGTAACTGATCCATCGGGATTAAAATGAGAATTAGGGTCCCAACGAGGATGGAGATTGTCAAGGGGCACAACTTCATCATCAAGATTTTCATCTGTATCATGATTAGAATCCCAATCATGAAGAGTGTCTTTCTTCTTTGGAAGATATTCTTCTAAGATTTGCTTAATCTTTTCTTCAAAATTAACAGATTCTACTTAGACGTCCATTGGTTCGGGGGATTTTTCAACCAATTTCTTTAGCAATCTTTTTAGCTAACAGATCAACCATGACCATTTCATTCTCATGGGGCTTTTCTTCTTGAAGAGGATCTTTTAATTTTTCAGGGGGAGAGATTTGATTCAAAATTCTTTCATAAGTATCATTCTCAATTTTAGGCCACCATTTTTGGTACATAGTTTGAAAAAGGCAAGTGTGACCATATAAATCTTTTTTCACCTTAAATTTCCATTGGAGAATGTATGGAATATGGAACTTCGCAAAGAAACGAAGAACATTAATCATATCACGAGAGACCTTTTCTTCAGCTTGGCCAAATTTAATAAATAGATAACGAAAATTATCAGGAAGGATTTTCTGGGAAGCACCAAAATGAGACCACCAAGTGAAGAGAAACCAAGATGGGAAATTGCGGTGAATAGGTGTGACATCAGGACTTTCTTCTTTGAACCTAATGAACCAAGAATGATTATACTGATGGTTTTGCCACATCAAAGCAATCTTCCAGGCATCAATATAATCCCAGTAATTGAAAATTTTAGTCAAATTATAAAGTTGGACTGATCTTGTCATGTAAAGAGGATCATCCCAATCTTCCTCAGTGAGGATTTTGAGAATAGTGAACTTTGAATAGGTGATGATTCCATTTGCATTTTTGTTATGGAAGATGAGGACGCTTTTCATCTGATGCAAAATATTGAGATACCATTCACGGGTTTTTCTCTTATCCGAGGAATAATAATGAAGTCCCTTTCCACAGATAAAATATACATTATCTTCAACAGATCTTTCTTCCATAAGGGAATCTGAAGTAACAAGAATTTTGTTACCAGTATAAAGATATAATTCTGATTGACTTGGGTCTTTCGTTGGAGTAAAACCCTTTTGGCTTTCATCTTGTTCTGCCAAATTCTTTTTTCCTTTCTTCTGGATGAATGGAGAAGAGTTACTCGCCATTTTGTCTTCCCTGAAGAAATTCTCTAGTAAGAAAGTGAGGGAGAGAGTTAGAATTTTCATTGATAAATTCAATTTTGAATTCAAAGACGGATAAAATAGTTTGCCATCTAGCAAATATTTGCTTAGAGACAAGATTTTTAACATCTTTTTCTAAAATTTCTTTTGCTGCTTTGGCATCAACTTTGATCAGAAATTCTTCGTTTAATAAATCATGCTGAAATTTTGTTACGCAAAGGACGATGGCAAGAACTTCTTTTTTGATGGTTGAATACTTCTTTTGAGCTTGGTTCCAAAGACTAGAATTGAATCTTCTTAATTCTTCTTTTGAATCTTTTTGTTGTAAAAGAATTCCTCCATAACCGATATCAGAAGCATCAGTTTGGACTATTTTGAAAGCTTTTGGATCAGATAAACATCTGCAAGGAAGATTTTTAACTCTTTCTTTAATCTTTTTTACGGCATTGGTATGACTAGAAGTCCATTCTTTAGCGCTTTTCTTCAGTCTATCTTGGAGAAGTTTTCTATCTTTTGCCAAGTCTTGATAGAAAAAGCCTACATAGTTTAGACATCCAAGAAATCTTTGCAACATATTTTTATCCTTTATTTCATCTGGGAATTTATCAGCAAATTCAATAACTCTATTGGTTGGAGTTATCCTTCTATCATTTCTATCGGCCAATGCTAAGATAAGAATAGTAATGTCGTGAGCCCTTTCCTTTTGCCTCATTTAGGAGGTGCTATGCGCATAACCATTGTGTCTATAATTTAGTAGTTGCCTACCCTTCAACTAGTAACTCCCCTAGTGCCGATTTTAATCAAGGGAAAGAACCCTTTTTTAAATATATTTTAACACCTCATGCGCATATCTCCTTAGATGTGCAAATCCCATTCACACGGCCATGAAATCTTCATTTGATTTTTGAACATTTCCTTGGATATTCAAATCCAATATTTCGGTCATGCACAATCATTTATTTCATTTGCATTATTAATCAAATTCAACCCCATTTTTTTTTTTTTAATGAAACCTATTCCAAAACCGTTGGGTCCTAATTGAGCCAATGACCCAACTCTTTGCCCAATTTAAAATCCATAACTAATATTCACAAACTAAAAGGATAATTTTCATACAAAATAATAAATTGAAAATCCGGAGTGTTACACTAATACCCAAGACTTGCTTAATAAGCTTAATAATGCCAAAATATTTTCAAAATTTGACTTAAAATCAGGATTTTGGCAAATCCAAATCAAAGATGAAGATAGATATAAAATTGCGTTTGTTGTCCCCATGGGACATTATGAATGGAATGTATTGCCCTTTGGTCTAAAAAAAGCCCCATCAGATTTTCAGAATATCATGAATAATATATTTTCATCTTATACCCAGTTTACTATTATTTATATTGATGATATTCTCATCTTCTCAGAATCAGTGGACCAACATTGGAAACATTTGAATATATTTAAAAAGATTATAAAAGAAAATGGTTTAGTCTTATCCAAAAGAAAGATGAATTTATTTCAGCAAAAAATCAGATTCCTTGGTTTTGAAATACAAGACAGAATGATAACCCCAACTAATAGAGTCATTGAGTTTGCTGACAAATTCTCGGATGAAATAAAAGACAAAAATATGTTACAAAGATTTCTTGGATGCCTAAATTACATTTCCCTTTTCTGTCAAGACCTTGCAAACGACAGGAAACTCCTCCAAGAAAGATTAAAGAAAAATCCAAAAGAATGGTCAGACCATCATACGAAGGCCGTAAGAAAAATCAAAGAAAGAGTAAAAAATCTTCCCTGTAGATGTCTTTCTGATCCAGAAGCTTTCAAGATAGTCCAAATAGATGCTTCTGATATCGGATATGGAGGAATTCTTCTATAAAAAAAAGGCTCTAAAAAAGAATTAATTCGGTATGATTCAGGTCTTTGGAATGAAGCTCAGAAGAAAAATTCGATTATCAAAAAAGAAGTTCTTGCTATAGTTATTTGTCTAACAAAGTTTCAACATGATCTTCTGAATAGAGAATTCCTGATAAGGGTCGATGCTAAATCAGCAAAAGAAATTCTTGAAAAAGATGTTAAAAATCTTGTCTCTAAGCAAATATTTGCTAGATGGTTTTATCTGTATATGAGTATAAAATTGAATATATAAATGGAAACACTAATTCTCTCCTTGATTTTCTTACTAGAGAATTTCTTCAGGGAAGACAAAATGGCAAGTAGCTCTTTCCAACCTAATCAGAAGAAAGGAAAAGAAAATTTGGCAGAACAAGAAGAAAGCCAAAAGGGTTTTACACCAACAAAAGACCCAAGTCAATTAGAATTATATCTTTACACTGGTAACAAAATTCTTCTTACTTCAAATTGTCTTATGGAAGAAAGATCTGTTGAAAATAATGTATATTTTCTTTTTGGTAAGGGACTTCATTATTATTCCCTTGACAAAAGAAAAACTAGAGATTGGTATCTTAATATCCTGCACCAGACGAAAAGTGTCCTCATTTTCCACAACAAAAATGCAAATGGTGTTATCACTTATTCAAAATTCACCATTTTAAAAATCCTTACTGAAGAAGATTGGGATGGTCCCCTGTATATGACAAGATCAGTCCAGTTATACAATTCGACTAAGTTTTTCAATTACTGGGATTATATTGATGCTTGGAAGTTTCTTTGATGTGGCAAAATCGCAAGTATTCTCATTCTTGGTTTATCAAGTTCAAAGAAGAAAGTCATGATATTGTTCCTATTCATCGTAACTTTCCATCCTGGTTTCTCTTCACTTGGTGGTCTCATTTTGGTGATTCTCAGAAAATTCTCCTTGACAATTTTCGTTATCTATTTATTAAATTTGGCCAAGTTGAAGAAAAAGTTTCTTGTGACATGATTAATGTCCTTCGTTTCTTTGTGAAGTTCCATATTCCCTATATTCTGCAAGGGAAATTTGAAATAAAAAAGGATTTGTATGGTCATTCATGCTTTTTCAAACTGTATATCAGAAATGGTGGCCAAAGATTGAAAATGACACATGAGAAAATTCTGAATCAAATCTCTCCCCCTGAAAAATTAAAAGATCCTCTTCAAGAAGAAAAGCCTTATGAGAATGAAATGGTCATGGCTGATCTGTTAGCTAAAAAGATTGCTAAAGAAATTGCTCGTGAAAAATCCCCAGAACCAATGGACGTCTCAGTAGAATCTGTTAATTTTGAAGAAAAGATTAAGCAAATCTTAGAAGAATATCTTCCAAAGAAGAAAGACACTCTTCATGATTGGGATTCTAATCATGATCTAGATGAAAATCTTGATGATGAAGTTGTGCCCCTTGAGAATCTTCATCCTCGTTGGGACGCTGATTCTTGTGTGAATCCCGACGGATCAGTTTCTCAATACCTTCGTGGTGGAAAGTTATGGTATTCTTCAGCAAAAGAAAAAGAAAAGGAATCTCGATTAGCTGATTTATTTCGTGTGAATTCTGCAAAAGCAAAAGAGATGATGAAAAAAAAGATTTGACTTGAAATAGAAGATTTGTTTTATTCCTGGTTGAAGAAAAAGTTTTAACTTCAAATCTTCTACCAGGAATAAAACAAATCTTCTTGTTCAAATCAAATCTTCTTTTTCATCATCTCTTTTGCTTTTGCAGAATTCACGTGGAATAATTCAGCTAATCGAGATTCCTTTTCTTTTTCTTTTCCTTTGTCTTTTGCTGAAAAATACCAGAACTTTCCACCATGAAGGTATTCAGTAACTGATCCGTCGGGATTAACGTGAGAATCAGGGTCCCAACGAGGATGGAGATTCTCAAGGGGCACAACTTCATCACCAAGATTTTCATCTAGATCATGATTAGAATCCCAATCATGAAGAGTGTCTTTCTTCTTTGGAAGATATTCTTCTAAGATTTGCTTAATCGTTTCTTCAAAATTAACAGATTCTACTGAGACGTCCATTGGTTCGGGGGATTTTTCACGAGCATATTCTTTAGCAATCTTTTTAGCTAACAGATCAGCCATGACCATTTCATTCTCATGGGGCTTTTCTTCTTGAAGAGGATCTTTTAATTTTTCAGGGAGAGAGATTTGATTCAAAACTCTTTCACAAGTATCACTCTCAATTTTAGGCCACCATTTTTGGTACATAATTTTGAAAAAGGCAAGTGTGACCATATAAATCTTTTTCACCTCAAATTTCCATTGGAGAATGTATGGAATATGAAACTTCGCAAAGAAACGAAGAACATTAATCATATCACAAGAGACCTTTTCTTCAACTTAGCCAAATTTAATAAATAGATAACAAAAATTATTAGGAAGGATTTTCTGGGAAGCACCAAAATGAGATCACTAAATGAAGAGAAACCAAGATGGGAAATTGCAGTGAATAGGTGTGACATCAGGACTTTCTTCTTTGAACCTAATGAACCAAGAATGATTATATTGATGGTTTTGCCACATCAAAGCAATCTTCCAAGCATCAATATAATCCCAGTAATTGAAAAATTCAATCGAATTATAAAGTTGGACTGATCTTGTCATGTAAAGAGGACCATCCCAAACTTCCTCAGTGAGGATTTTGAGAATAGTGAATTTTGAATATGGGATGATTCCATTTGCATTTTTGTTGTGGAAGATGAGGACGTTTTTCGTTTGATGAAAAATATTGAGATACCATTCACGGGTTTTTCTCTTATCAGGGGAATAATAATGAAGTCCCTTTCCAAAGAGAAAATATACATTATCTTCAACAAATCTTTCTTCCATAAGACAATCTGAAGTAACAAGAATTCTGTTACCAGTATAAAGATATAATTCTGATTGACTTGGGTCTTTAGTTGGAGTAAAGCTCTTTTGGCTTTCATCTTGTTCTGCCAAATTCTCTTTTCCTTTCTTCTGGATGAATGGAGAAGAGCTACTTGCCATTTTGTCTTCCCTGAAGAAATTCTCAAGTAAAAAAGTCAGGGAGAGAGTTAGAATTTCCATTGATGAATTCAATTTTGAATTCAAAGACGGATAAAATAGCTTGCCATCTAGCAAATATTTGCTTAGAGACAAGATTTTTAACATCTTTTTTTAAAATTTCTTTTGCTATTTTGGCATCAACTCTGATAAAAAATTCTTTGTTTAATAAATCATGCTGAAATTTTGTTATGCAAAGGACGATGGCAAGAACTTCCTTTTTGATGGTTGAATACTTCTTTTGAGCTTCGTTCCAAAGACCAAAATTGAATCTTATTAATTCTTCTTTTGAATCTTTTTGTTGTAAAAGAATTCCTCCATAACCGATATCAGAAGCATCAGTTTGAACTATTTTGAAAGCTTTTGGATCAGATAAACATATACAAGGAAGATTTTTAACTCTTTCTTTAATCTTTTTTATAACATTGGTATGACTAAAAGTCCATTCTTTAGGGTTTTTCTTTAGTCTATCTTGGAGAAGTTTTCTATCTTTTGCCAAGTTTTGATAGAAAAAACCTACATAGTTTAGACATCCAAGAAATCTTTGCAACATATTTTTATCCTTTATTTCATTTGGGAATTTATCAGCAAATTCAATAACTCTATTGGTTGGAATTATCCTTCTATCTTGTATTTCAAATCCAAGGAATCTGATTTTTTGCTGAAATAAATTCATCTTTCTTTTCGATAAGACTAAGCCACTTTCTTTTATAATTCTTTTGAATATATTCAAATGTTTCCAATGTTGATCCACGGATTCAGAAAAGATAAGAATATCATCAATGTAGACAATGGTAAACTGGGTATAGGATGAAAAGATATTATTCATGATATTTTGAAATTCAGATGGGGCATTTTTTAATCCAAAGGGCATGACATTCCGTTCGTAATGTCCCATGGGAACTGCGAATGCAGTTTTATATCTATGTTCTTCTTTTATCTGACTCTGCCAAAATCCTGATTTTAGGTCGAATTTTGAAAATATTTTGGCATTATTCAGCCTATTAAGCAAGTCTTGTGTATTAGGCAAATGATACCTAATAGATTGTAATACTTTGTTTAAAGGCTTATAATTGATTACTAATCTTGAAACTCTTCTTTCAATTTCGGCAGCTTTCTCAAGATAGAATGTTGTGCAGCTCCCAAGGGATTTGCTTTTTCTAATCAATCCTTTCTTCAATAAGTCACTTATTTTTTCTTGACAAAGCTTTAATTGATTTGCATCCATTTGTCATGGACGAGCTTTTGCAGGAATATCTTTTTCATCAAATCCTTTAATATATGGTAGACTTACAATGTGTCTTTTTCTATTCCAGAATGCAGAGGGTAATTCAGAACAACATTCATTTTCAAATTGTATCGTAAGATTTTCTATTTTTTCTTAAAACTCTTTTTTCTCCAAATTTTTTGTAATTTGTGCAATTTTAATTTCCTTTTTTAGATCTTTCATATAGTTTTCTCTACCATTAATAATTCGGTTTATCTTTTGAATCTTTGTTTCACAGGGATCAACAATAAAATCAAGATTAACATTTACTCCTTTGATTTTTGTAGAAATTCCTTTTGTGTGTACTGAAAAAGGTTGTATCAGAAGAATAAAAGGGGATCCAAGAAGTACATCATTAACAATGTCTTCTGAAATAATAAAAGGTGACGTAACACAGACTCCTTGAAAACAAACATGAACATTTGGAATTTTTCTTTCTATGGAAATACTTGCTCCATTGGCAACAAACAGAAATTGTTTTGATTCACTAGTATATTCAATAGGAACGATTCCTAGTCTGATGACATTTAAAACTGCTCCTGTGTCAATAATAGCACTAACAATTTTTTCAAAATTCTTTTTTTTTTTTTTAATTTTTACTTGGACTCTCCACTGTTGATAGATGCATTTTGTAGGAATTATTGCAGTAGAGACTCTGTTAATCTCTCCTTTAATTCTTTGGACAAATTTCTCTTCGTCATATTCTCCAAGAGCACCATCACTTTTTAGTAAAGTGATTCTTTCATCAAGCTCGTTTTGCCTTTTGGTTAATTCCATTCTTAACTCTCTGATTTCTCTTTTTTGATCATTTAATTCTCTTTGTAGATCTGCAAGAGTTAATGGTTTGTTTATAGTATGAATCTTTTCGGCTCTATTCATGAGGTCAATTATGGAATAGGTTGGCGTATGAAATGTTTCTTTTGTCTTTTTTGGGTAAAATAGGGATTCATTTTCTTCTTCTTCTTCAATTTTTGATTTTGAACTTTCTCCTTCTTCCCCTCCCAATTTTGAAATCTGGTTTAAAAATTCAACTTTTTTCTCTGGATCAGGTATATTATCAATCATTTCGAGAAGTAGGCTCTGAGGGACAGTAAGGACACAAATATGTATACCAAGATCTCCATCTGATGGTATCGACCATTCATCGTTAGAATCTTCTTCATCCGAATGACATGTACATGATTGGAATTGTTTGAGGAGCTGTACATGAGGGGCATTTTCTTCTTGGCTGGATTTATCAGTTGATGAACCAGACTCATATTCTTCTTGGGAGCTTAATTCAGTTTCTTCTTTATCTGTTATTTCTTCATTATCTTTTATTAATTTTTCTGAGTTTCTTTTTAGAATAGTTTTCTTTTTTGAAACATTTGTTTGAATAATGACCCTTTTTTCCACAAGTATAACAAGTAGGTATTTTTCCTGTTATGTTTTCCTTTTTTGGGTATTTTTTGGATTTTCTTATGAATAGAGGGTTGTCATAATTTTTCTTTGAGAAAGGACTCTTAAATCTTCTAGATATATATTTTTTTCATCATTTTATTTTTTCTTTCAAGAGTAAATCTAGAACGCGAGGGTTTTCTTTTTTATTTTGGCGTTTGGTCAAGACCAAATTGAAAACAAAAATCTCCTAATTCTTTATCTCCAGAATACTTTCTCATCTTTTCAGCTTGCCTGCTGATTTTCAAATCAGTGCAAAGAGCTATTCCAACTTTGTTAATTCTTTGTATAATTCCTCCGTACGTCAGCATGTTGTAATTAATACCATGCATTTCTTCTCTCAAGGAGTTACGCACCTTTTCAGCGAATAATGGTGGTAACCCTGAAATAAATCTTTCTTTCCAAATATCGGAAATACAATCATTTAGTTGGTATACTTTTGTCTTTGGTGTCCCATCCATGAAAAGTTGCTAAAGTTGCTTTGTCTTTGGTATCCCATCCAGTCAAAAGACACCTCTATTATTGTATCTTATTACTGTTTCTCCAAGTGGGGAATCCCTTTTGTAAATATGGTTTGGTTGTTTGTGTCAGCAAGAGTCCTTTTGCCTGTTCATTTCTTAGTGTTGTCCTCTCATGGTCGGACGAGAGAGTATCCATTGTGTGTTTGCTCCATCTATATTAGGAGCCATCTATATAGGGAGAACAACAAGAACATGGAAAGATATTGAAGGAAAAGAAGTCCATAAATCTCATCCACCATGGAAGAAACTTGATATTTCCGCCTCAAAAGAAACCAAGAATTATGCCATGCCTATCAAAGATGGATCCGTGTATGACTCAAGAACTGAGATAAGTGCGATCGACATAGGACGAAGCCTTGGAGATATAGTTGAACAAAATAATTACACCAATCTATGCGTATTAACTATAGGAGAACAAACAGATAGGATAGAAAGGATAATTAAATCAAAACCAGAACTCAATAAGAATAAAGAAGAAAGTTCTGAAGAAATCCCTGCAAATGCAATATATGTTCCTAGAAAATTACCATCAAGAATTATTTTACAAGAAGGACCATTTAAAATAACAGAAGAAATGCAAAAAGGGTTGGCCACTAGAATGGAAAGCCTCAATGTAGGAGGAAAAGGAATTAGCATCTTAAAGATCTTTGCATCAGAAAATTTGTTAATAAATCGTCTGAAGAAATGGAATCCTCAAGCAGAACTGCCAACAACAAAGAATTATTATCCTAGACCAACTCCAGTAGATCTGAAACTTGAAGAAGCTCCATATATATATACTACGGATCTAACTTATTCGGGAAATTCCTTATACAAATGGAATTTAAATGGATTAACCGAATATCAAATTATCCAAATGGTCCATAGTATGCTGATATATTCCAATGCTTGTGAAGTCAGAGGAAATACTCCAAGAAATATCTTCTTCATGATAACCACCTTTTTCAATGGAATATTAAGGGGATGGTGGAATTATGGTTTAACTGGAGCACAAAGGCTTGAAATAGAAAATGCAGTAAAATTAGATGAACAAGGAAGAATTATATACAGAGATAAAACTACTGGAAATTTAGTTGATCCCAGTATCAAATTAGAAGTAGGCACTAGTCAGATTCCTGAGAATTATGAACCACAATCTGATTGTGTTAGTGTCTTGCTTTTATGTATCCTCAATGAATTCACTGGAGGAATTGCTTTAATCAAAGAGAAAAATCGACAACAGTTGCATCGATTAAGATGTAGAAACTTATGAGAATTTTGCTGGTATAGAGATGTTTTTCTATCTAAAGTACACCAGTTAAATGATTGTAATTCTGACATCTGGAAAGAAAGATTAATATCTGGATTACCACCCTTATTTGCTAAAAAGGTGCGTAATTCATTAATAGAAGAAATGCACGGAACTATTAATTATAGCATGTTAACATTCAGAGGAATTATACAAAGAATTAACAAGGTCGGGATTGCTCTTTGCACTGATTTGAAAATCAGTAAACAAGCTGAAAAATGAGAAAATATTTCGGAGACAAAGAATTAGGAGATTTTTGTTTTCAGTTTGGTCTTGATCAAACAACTGAATAAAAAAGGAAACCATCATGATCTAGGTTTATTCCAGACAGAAGAAACAAAATATCAAAGAAATACAAACCTAGCAAATAAAAAAGTCAAATTTCAAAGAAAACCTATGACATTCCTTTTAGAAGAAAATCCAAAGGCTACTGTACCAGAAAAAATACAAAAGAAAAAGTCCCTACGTGTTATACTTGCGGTAAAAAGGGCCATTATTCAAATAAATGCTTAAAAAAAGAAAAAATTCCTAAAAAGAAAATTGGAAAAATCAATAATGAAAACCAAGAAGAACCCTCTAACAAGGAAGACTCTGAATTCAGTTCACAAGAAGAAGAACAAGAATCTAATCATCAACTGAATCCAGTCTTGAAGAAAATGCTCCTCATTTCCAGATTATTAAGCAATTCCAATCCTGTACATGCCACTCAGTTGAAGAAGATTATAATGATGAATGGTCAATACCATCTAATGAACACCTTGGTATCCATATTCGTGTTCTTACTGCCCTCAAAAATTACTTCTAGAAATGATTGATAATACACCTGATCCAGAAAAAAAGGTTCAATTTTTAAATCAAATTTCAAAATTGGGAGGGGATGAAGGAGAAAGTTCACTGCCAAAAATTCCTTACAAAGAAGATGAAAATGTACCACTGTATTACCCAAAAAAGACAAAAGAGATATTCCACACACCAACCTATTCCATGATTGATCTTATGGACAGAGCTGAAAAAATTCAGACAATAAACAAACCTTTGGCTCTCTCAGATTTACAAAGAGAATTAAATGAACAAAAGAGAGAACTCCTGAATTAAGAATCGAGTTAACCAAGAAACAAAATGAGCTTGATGAAAGACTAACTTGGTTAGAAAACGATGGTGCTATTGAAAAATATGATGAAGAAAAATTTGTCTAGAGGATAAAAAGGGAAATTAGTAAAATCTCTACTGTTGTAATTCCAATAAAATATATCTACCAACACTGGAGAGTCCAGGTGAAAATAAAAATAAATTTTTTTGAGAAGGTTGTCAATGCCATTATTGATACAAGAGCTGATTTAAATGTTATCAGACTAAGAGTTGTTTCTATTGAATTTACAAGTGAATCAAAACAATTTGTTTCGGCTGCTAATGGAACACGTATCTCCATAGAAAGAAAAATCCCAAATGTTCATGTTTGCATTCAAGTAGTCTGTGTTACCTCACCCTTTATTATCTCAGGAGATATTGTTAACGAGGTACTACTTGGATCCCCTTTCATTCTTCTAATCCAACCTTTTTCAGTAAACACTAGGGGAATCTCTACAAATATTAAAGGCATAAATCTGAACCTTGACTTCATAGATGATCCTTGTGAAACAAAAATTCTAAAGATAAACCAGATTATTGCCACAAAAGAAAACTATGTAAAAGGGTTAAAACGTGAAATTAAAGTTGCCCAAATAACAAAAATTCTGGAGAAAAAGGAGTTTAATGAGAAAAAAGAAGGTCTCACAAAACAGTTTGAAGATGAATGCTGTTCTGAATTACCCTCTGCATTTTGGAATAGAAAAAGGCACATTGTAAGTCTACCATATATTAAAGGATTTGACGAAAAAGATATTCCTACAAAAGCTCGTCCATCCCAGATGGATGCAAATCATTTAAAACTCTGTCAAGAAGAAATAAGTGACTTATTGAAAAAAGGATTGATCAGAAAAAGCAAATCCCCTTGGAGCTGTACAACATTCTATGTGGAAAAAGCTACTGAAATTGAAAGAGGAGTTCTAAGATTGGTAATCAATTATAAGCCTTTAAACAAGATATTACAATCTATTAGGTATCCCTTACCTAATACCCAAGACTTGCTTAATAGGCTCAATAATGCCAAAATATTTTTAAAATTTGACTTAAAATCAGGATTTTGGCAAATCCAAATCAAAGATGAAGATAGATATAAAACTGCATTTGCTATCCCCATGGGACATTATGAATGGAATGTAATGCCCTTTGGTCTAAAAAACGCCCCATCAGAATTTTAGAATATCATGAATAATATTTTTTTCATCGTATACCCAGTTTACTACTGTTTATATTGATGATATTCTCATCTTCTCAGAATCAGTGGACCAACATTGGAAACATTTGAATATATTTAAAAGGATTATAAAAGAAAATGGTTTAGTCTTATCCAAAAGAAAGATGAATTTATTTCAACAAAAAATCAGATTCCTTGGTTTTGAAATACAAGATAGAATGATGACCCCAACTAATAGAGTCATTGAGTTTGCTGACAAATTCCCGGATGAAATAAAAGACAAAAATATGTTACAAAGATTTCTTGGATGCCTAAATTACATTTCCCTTTTCTATCAAGACCTTGCAAACGACAGGAAACTCCTCCAAGAAAGATTAAAGAAAAATCCAAAAGAATGGTCAGACCATCATACAAAGGCCATAAGAAAAATCAAAGAAAGAGTAAAAAATCTTCCCTGTAGATGTCTTTCTGATCCAGAAGCTTTCAAGATAGTCCAAACAGATGCTTCTGATATCGAATATGGAGAAATTCTTCTACAGAAAAGAAACTCTAAAGAAGAATTAATTCGGTATAATTCAGGTTTTGGAATGAAGCTCTGAAGAAATATTCGACCATCAAAAAAGTTCTTGCTATAGTTATTTGTCTAACAAAGTTTCAACATGATCTTCTGAATAGAGAATTCTTGATAAGGGTCGATGCTAAATCAACAAAAGAAATTCTTGAAAAAGATGTTAAAAATCTTGTTTCTAAGCAAATATTTGCTAGATGGCAAGCTATTTTATCTGTATTTGAGTTTAAAATTGAATATATAAATGGAAATACTAATTCTCTCCCTGATTTTCTTACTAGAGAATTTCTTAAGGGAAGAAAAAATGGCAAGTAGCTCTTTCCAACCTAATCAGAAGAAAGGAAAAGAAAATTTGGCAGAATAAGAAGAAAACCAAAAGGGTGTTACACTAATAAAAGACCCAAGTCAATCAGAATTATATCTTTACACTGGTAACAAAATGCTTGTTACTTCAGATTGTCTTATGGAAGAAAGATTTGTTGAAGATAATGTATATTTTCTTTTTGGTAAGGGACTTCATTATTATTCCCCTGACAAAAGAAAAACCAGAGATTGGTATCTTAATATCCTGCACCAAACGAAAAATGTCCTCATTTTCCACAACAAAAATGCAAATGGTGTTATCACTTATTCAAAATTCACCATTTTAAAAATCCTTACTGAAGAAGATTGGGATGGTCCCCTGTATATGACAAGATCAGTCCAGTTATACAATTCGACTGAGTTTTTCAATTACTGGGATTATATTGATGCTTGGAAGTTTGCTTTGATGTGGCAAAATCGCAAGTATTCTCATTTTTGGTTTATCAGGTTCAAAGAAGAAAGTCCTGATATTGTTCCTATTCATCGTAACTTTCCATCCTGGTTTCTCTTCACTTGGTGGTCTCATTTTGGTGATTCTCAGAAAATTCTCCCTGACAATTTTCGTTATATATTTATTAAATTTGGCCAAGTTGAACAAAACATTTCTTGTGACATGATTAATGTCCTTCGTTTCTTTGTGAAGTTCCATATTCCCTATATTCTGCAATGGAAATTTGAAATAAAAAGGATTTGTATGGTCATTCATACCTTTTGTCAAACTGTATATCAGAAATGGTGGCCAAAGATTGAAAATGACACATATGAGAGAATTCTGAATCAAATCTCTCCCCCTGAAAAATTAAAAGATCCTCTTCAAGAAGAAAAGCCTCATGAGAATGAAATGGTCATGGCTGATCTGTTAGCTAAAAAGATTACTAAAGAAATTGCTCGTGAAAAATCCCCAGAACCAATGGACGTCTCAGTAGAATCTGTTAATTTTGAAGAAAAGATGAAGCAAATCTTAGAAGAATATCTTCCAAAGAAGAAAGACACTCTTCATGATTGGGATTCTAATCATGATCTAGATGAAAATCTTGATGATGAAGTTGTGCCCCTTGAGAATCTCCATCCTCGTTGGGACCCTGATTCTCATGTTAATCCCGATGGATCAGTTTCTGAATACCTTCGTGGTGGAAAGTTCTTGTATTCTTCAGCAAAAGACAAAGGAAAAGAAAAAGAAAATGAATCTCGATTAGCTAAATTATTCCACGTGAATTCTACAAAAGTAAAAGAGATGATGAAAAAGAAGATTTGTTTTATTCCTAATTTGATAATAACAAACTTATATTGCCAGGTGTTTTGCCTAGAAGAAAAGGAGCTAAAGTTGTGAGAAGAAAGCGTCCCATCTAGTCAAAAAATGCCTCTATTATTCTATCCTTTTACTGTTTCTCCAAGTGGGGAATCCCTTTTGTAAATATGGTTTGGTTGTTTGTGTCGGCAAGAGTCCTTTTTCCTGTTCATTTCTTAGTGTTGTCCTCTCATGGTCGAATGAGAGAGTATCCATTGTGTGTTTGCTCCATCTATATAAGGAACTTTATGTTTGGTTTTAAAGATATAGAGTATTAGAGCTTAGACTTGAATCAGAAAATCAAGGTGTGAAGAATAGGAGCTTCTTAAGATTGAAGTATTGTGAGCTGTCTGTAAGTAATAAAGCTTTTATGAGTTTGTTATTATAAGTTTGTTATTATCTAATCATGTTGTTTCTTTTTATAGAATATGTCTATCCTTCTATCAGAAGACACATGCAAATATGCACTCATAGGAATAATCCACGTCACAAACAATATGAAATGAGAAGGATTATTTTAATCCAAGCCTATGCTGTGTTTCAACTAGAAGTTTTCATAACAGAATCAAAAGTACAAGCTATGGCTTTCTGAGATGCATCCTCGTTCTATAAGGAGAGAAGAATTATTACGTGATCTCAGACACCGTGAAAATCAACTGAGGAGATTAGAAAATGCTATCCGCCAAATTGATGAAAATATAGCTGCAGGACAATATATTGTTATTCAACTTCATATTATTAGAAGATCTGGATTAGTATCTTTGTGTAATCGTATAAGAGAATATTGTAATCATCTCCACGAAGAATTAGAACTATTATCTAGGATCTGAAGTTTTTTAACCCAGTTGATCTATCCAATTCTCTTTAGAGTTTTTATTATCCATTTCCCATTTTATGTCCTTGTATCTTGATTAAGGGAGTGATCGCGTTGTAAGTCTCGCTTTTAAGACAAAGACAGGCGTTTAGGGCTGTAAATCGTTGACGGTACCCTTTTATTTCAAGATTTCAAAGATGGAAAGTTTTAAAGGAAAAATGAAACTTTTTAAGAATTGGTTTAAATCATTTCAGCATCCTTCTAATAGATCTACTTTGTCGTTCTCATCTTATCAGTCTGCTTTAACTAGCTTCCCTCGTAATAGTTTAGAGGAAGAAAATTCAAAAAAAAAACAAAAAATTCAGAAGAAATGGTATATGAAAACTTTGATCAAGCTATATCCATCTGGAAAATGCCAGCCATGTTCATAACAGAAATATATAGCAATGGCACATTTGAAGAACAAAATGATTATCATATTAAAACTAGTGGAAAAAACTGTCTCTCTTTCAGGAGGGAAACAGACCATACGAATCCTTGAAAGAAGACTCATAGAGCAAATAAAATCCAAATACAATTACCTGCACATAGGATTAATACAGGTAGGAATTAAACCATTGTTACGTCTTGGATTAAATGCTTCTGTGTGTGTTTATGTTCGTGACCAAAGACATGATGAGTTTGATCACTCTTTATATGCTATGGTTGAATCAAGTCTTTGCCATGGAGGAGCTTATTTCAACTGTTTTTCAAACATTACAGTTGATGCCAATGATGATGTCCTTGATTGTGCTACAATTGGTTTCCAAAGTAAAGGTTTAAAAATGAGCCCAAAAAGTAAACCTTTTGCTATAATCTATCGGGTATTCTACAAATCAATGATGTCCGTCTTTCCCATGATAGATTATAAGGACAAGGTTGAAAGAGAAAAAACCACCGTGCTCTTAGAAACAAATTTCAACAATAATGTTTTTATCCCAAAGGTGATTAGTTGGGAAGAGAAAGATCTCCCAGGAAATTGGCAAATAGAAGATGTCACACCCAGAGAAAATGAAATAACTGATGATCTACAAAGCATAGTCAAGTTACCCAATGGTAATGTTGAAATTAATTTCAGAAGAAAAATGGATAGAACTAGAAGAAGTTTTGCTAGCCACACAGAAGGAAGAAGAGGCATTAAACAAGAAGAATTAGAAGAAGACCACAAAAGTAGTTAAAAAGAAGAAATTGATCAAAAGGTTTTGGGAAACAAAGAAAGTGGAATCGAACATCCAATATACAGAAGAACAACCTCTGAGAAAACTTATAACCCTAGTGAGAATGATTTCCTACAAGGAGTAATAAGGATGGTAAAGGTTCCAAGTCTAGAAGTAAAACCAGTTAAATTTGAAATTGATAAACCATACTTAAGAGAAAACCTAAAGAATCACCCTTTAAAGGAATGGTTTTTCAAGTCCTTTACTAGAGAAGAAAAGGATAAAATGCGAGAACTATGGTACCATCAAATGAATGAAGAAGAAAGAAGTATTCCTTTCTTTGATTGGTTTATGGAATATTTCAAAAAAGGAAAAATTAAAGAAACAGAGGAGCCAAAACACATTAGAGTTATAGGAAGAACATCTAGGACATGGAAAGATGTTGAAGGAAAAGAAATACAAAGATCTCACCCACCATGGAAAAAACTTGATATATCCGCTTCAAAAGAAAATAAGAATTATGCTATGCCTATCAAAGATGGATCTATATATGAATCAAAAACTGAAATACATGCTATGGACATAGGACGAAGCCTTGGAGACATAATTGAACAAAATAATTACGCACACTTATGCCTATTAACTATTGAAGAACAAACGGACAGGATAGAAAGAACAATTAAGTCAAAACCAGAACTCAATAAAAATAAAGAAGAAAGTTCAGAAGAAATCCCTGCTAATGCGATATATGTTCCTAGAAAATTACCATCAGGAATTATTTTACAAGAAGGACCATTTAAATTATCAGAAGAAATGCAGAAAGAATTGACCTCTAGAATGGAAAGCCTCAACGTAGGAGGAAAAGGGTTGAGTATTTTAAGACTTTCTGCTTCAGAAAATTTGTTGATAAATCAATTGAAGAAATGGAATCCCCAAGCAGAATTACGAACAACAAAAAATTATTACCCTAGACCAACTCCTGTTGATCTACAACTTGAAGAAGCTCCATATATATATACTACGGATCTAACTTATTCAGGAAATTCCTTATATGAATGGAATCTAGATGGATTAACAGAGTACCAAATCATCCAAATGGTTCATAGTATACTGATATATTCCAATGCCTGTGAAGTAAGAGGAAATACCCCAAGAAATATTTTTATCATGATAACCACCTCTTTTAATGGAATATTAAGAGGATGGTGGAACTATGGATTAACTAGAGCCCAAAGACTTGAAATTGAAAATGTTGTCAAATTAGATGAATATGGAAGAATTATATACAGAGATAAAATCACAGGAAATTTAGTCGATCCCAACATCAAACTAGAAACAGGCACTAGTCAAATCCCTGAACATTATGAAACACAACCTGATTGTGTCAGTGTCTTGCTTCTATGCATCCTCAACGAATTCATCTGTTATTTCATTTTCTCTTGGCATAACGTCTTCTATTTGCCAATTTCCTGGGAGAACAACTTCTTACCAGCTGATAACTTTTGGGATGAACACATTGTTATTAAAGTTTGTTTCCATGAGGACCGTGGTTTTTTCTTTGTCAACCTTGTCTCTATAGGCTATCATGGGAAAGATAGAGATCATGGATTTGTAAAACACACGATAAACTATAGCAAAAGGTTTACTTCTTGGACTCATCTTTAAACCTTTACTTTGGAATCCAATAGTTACACAGTCAAGAACATCGTCATCATGAGCGTCTACTGTGACATTTGGGAAACAGTTAAAATAAACAGGTCCATGGCAGAGACTTGATTCAATCATGGCATATAGAGAATCATCAAACTCATCATGTCTCTGATCTCGCGAATAAGCACATACAGAAACATTTAATCCTAGTCAGAACAAAGGTTTGATTCCTACCTGAATTAATCCTATGTGTAGGTAGTTGTATTTGGTTCTGATTTGTTCGATAATTCTTCTTTCAACAATTCTAATTGTTTGTTTTCCTCACGAGAGGGACAATTTTTTCAATAGTTTTGATGTGGTAATCATTTTGCTCTTCAAATGTGCCATTACGATATATTTCTGTTACAGGTAACGCTGGCATTTTCCAATTGGATATGTCTTGGTCAAAGTTTTCATACACCTTTTCTTCAGAATTTTTTATTTTTTCTGGATTTTCTTTAGCTATACTGGGATGAGGAAAGCTGGACAAAGCAGATTGGTAAGATGAGGAAGATGAAGTAGACCTATTAGAAGGATGCTGAAATGACCTAAACCAATTCTTAAAAGGTTTTGTTTTTCCCTCAAAAGTTTCCATTTGAGTGGCTCGTTAAAAGCAGAAAAAGTTCTGTCAACGATTTACAGCCCTTAGTGCCTAATCATAGCCAGAAGTGGGACTTACAACACGACCACACTTTTTGAAAAATAAACGAGGCACAAAAGTGGAGAATAAGAAGGAAAATAAAAGCTCTAAAGAGAATTGGTTAAATCAACTAGGTTAAAAAACTTCAGATCCTAGATAATAGATGTAATTCATCTTGCTATTAAAAGGTCTTGGCAAAGATTTAAACCCGAGATAATAATTCTAATTCTTCATTCCAAAAGGTTACAATATTCTCTTACACGATTACACAAGGATACTAATGTAGAAATCCTAATAGTATGTATATGGATAACAAGATATCTTCCTGCGGCTATATTTTCGTCTATTTGTCGGATAGCATTTTCTAATCTTCTAAGCTGATTTTCACAACGTCTGAGATCACGCAATAATTCTTCTCTCCTAACAGAACGAGGAGGAGAGCTTAGACTTGAATCAGAAAATCAAGGTGTGAAGAATAGGAGCTTCTTAAGCTTGAAGTATTGTAAGCTGTCTGTAAGTAATAAAGCTTTTATGAGTTTGTCAATATAAGTTTGTTATTATCTAATCATGTTGTTTCTTTTTATAAAATAAGTCTAATCGCCTTGCTTTGCTTAAGAAATATTATGATGATGTTCAAACATTGAGAAAAATAGAAATTCTTATTGAAAACATGCACTCATAGAAATAACCCATGACATCAACAATATGAAAGACTTACCAATCTTCTACCAGGAATAAAACAAATCTTCTACCAGGAATAAAACAAATCTTCTTTTTCAAATCAAATCTTCTTTTTCATTCTTCTACCAGGAATAAAACAAATCTTCTTTTTCATCATCTCTTTTGCTTTTGCAGAATTCACGTGTTATAATTCAGTTAATCGAGATTCCTATTCTTTTTCTTTTCCTTTATCTTTTGCTGAAGAATACCAGAACTTTCCACCACGAAGGTATTCAGTAACTGATCCATCGGGATTAAAATGAGAATTAGGGTCCCAACGAGGATGGAGATTGTCAAGGGGCACAACTTCATCATCAAGATTTTCATCTGGATCATGATTAGAATCCCAATCATGAAGAGTGTCTTTCTTCTTTGGAAGATATTCTTCTAAGATTTGCTTAATCTTTTCTTCAAAATTAACAGATTCTACTTAGACGTCCATTAGTTCGGGGGACTTTTCACGAGCAATTTCTTTAGCAATCTTTTTAGCTAACAGATCAATCATGACCATTTCATTCTCATGGGGCTTTTCTTCTTGAAGAGGATCTTTTAATTTTTCAGGGGGAGAGATTTGATTCAAAATTCTTTCATAAGTATCATTCTCAATTTTAGGCCACCATTTTTGGTACATAGTTTGAAAAAGGCAAGTGCGACCATATAAATCTTTTTTCACCTTAAATTTCCATTGGAGAATGTATGGAATATGGAACTTCGCAAAGAAACGAAGAACATTAATCATATCACAAGAGACCTTTTCTTCAGCTTGGCCAAATTTAATAAATAGATAACGAAAATTATCAGGAAGGATTTTCTAGGAAGCACCAAAATGAGACCACCAAGTGAAGAGAAACCAAGATGGGAAATTGCGGTGAATAGGTGTGACATCAGGACTTTCTTCTTTGAACCTAATGAACCAAGAATGATTATACTGACGGTTTTGCCACATCAAAGCAATCTTCCATGCATCAATATAATCCCAGTAATTGAAAATTTTAGTCAAATTATAAAGTTGGACTGATCTTGTCATGTAAAGAGGATCATCCCAATCTTCATCAGTGAGGATTTTGAGAATAGTGAACTTTGAATAGGTGATGATTCCATTTGCATTTTTGTTGTGGAAGATGAGGACGCTTTTCATCTGATGCAAAATATTGAGATACCATTCACGGGTTTTTCTCTTATCCGAGGAATAATAATGAAGTCCCTTTCCACAGATAAAATATACATTATCTTCAACAGATCTTTCTTCCATAAGACAATCTGAAGTAACAAGAATTCTGTTACCAGTATAAAGATATAATTCTGATTGACTTGGGTCTTTCGTTGGAGTAAAACCCTTTTGACTTTCATCTTGTTCTGCCAAATTCTTTTTTCCTTACTTCTGGATGAATGGAGAAGAGTTACTCGCCATTTTGTCTTCCCTAAAGAAATTCTCTAGTAAGAAAGTGAGGGAGAGAGTTAGAATTTTCATTGATAAATTCAATTTTGAATTCAAAGACGGATAAAATAGTTTGCCATCTAGCAAATATTTGCTTAGAGACAAGATTTTTAACATCTTTTTCTAAAATTTCTTTTGCTGCTTTGGCATCAACTTTGATAAAAAATTCTTCGTTTAATAAATCATGCTGAAATTTTTTTACGCAAAGGACGATGGCAAGAACTTCTTTTTTGATGGTTGAATACTTCTTTTGAGCTTGGTTCCAAAGACCAGAATTGAATCTTATTAATTCTTCTTTCGAATCTTTTTTTGTAAAAGAATTCCTCCATAATCGATATCAGAAGCATCAGTTTGGACTATTTTGAAAGCTTCTAGATCAGATAAACATCTGCAAGGAAGATTTTTAACTCTTTCTTTAATCTTTTTTACGGCATTGGTATGACTAGAAGTCCATTCTTTAGCATTTTTCTTCAGTCTATCTTGGAGAAGTTTTCTATCTTTTGCCAAGTCTTGATAGAAAAAGCCTACATAGTTTAGACATCCAAGAAATCTTTGCAACATAATTTTATCCTTATTTCATCTGGGAATTTATCAGCAAATTCAATAACTCTATTGGTTGGAGTTATCCTTCTATCTTTTATTTCAAATCCAAGGAATCTGATTTTTTGCTGAAATAAATTCATCTTTCTTTTCGATAAGACTAAGCCATTTTCTTTTATAATTCTTTTGAATATATTCAAATGTTTCCAATGTTGATCCACAGATTCAGAAAAGATAAGAATATCATCAATGTAGACAATGGTAAAATGGGTATAGGATGAAAAGATATTATTCATGATATTTTGAAATTCAGATGTGGCATTTTTTAATCCAAAGGGCATGACATTCCATTCGTAATGTCCCATGGGAACTGCGAATGCAGTTTTATATTTATCTTCTTATTTTATCTGAATCTCCCAAAATCCTGATTTTAGGTCGAATTTTGAAAATATTTTGGCATTATTCAGCCTATTAAGCAAGTCTTGTGTATTAGGCAAAATATACCTAATAGATTGTAATACTTTGTTTAAAGGCTTATAATTGATTACTAATCTTGGAACTCCTCTTTCAATTTCGGCAGCTTTCTCAAGATAGAATGCTAGGCAACTCCAAGGGGATTTGCTTTTTCTGATCAATCCTTTCTTCAATAAGTCACTTATTTCTTGTTGACATAGTTTTAAATGATTTGCATCCATCTGGGATGGACGAGCTTTTGTAGGAATATCTTTTAATATATGGTAGACTTACAATGTGTCTTTTTCTGTTCAGAATGCGTAGGGTAATTCAGAACAACATTCATTTTCAAATTGTTCCGTAAGATTTTCTATTTTTTCTTGAAACTCTTTTTCATCCAAAATTTTTGTAATTTGAGCAATTTTAATTTCCTTTTTTAGATCTTTCATATAGTTTTCTCTACCATTAATAATTCGGTTTATCTTTTGAATCTTTGTTTCACAAGGATCAACAATAAAATCAAGATTAACATTTACTCCTTTGATTTTTGTAGAAATTCCTTTTGTGTTTACTGAAAAAGGTTGTATCAGAAGAATAAAAGGGGATCCAAGAAGTACATCATTAACATTGCCTTCTGAAATAATAAAAGGTGATGTAACACAGACTCTTTGAAAACAAACATGAACATTTGAAATTTTTCTTTCTATGGAAATACTTGTTCCATTGGCAGCAAACACAAATTGTTTTGATTCACTAGTATATTCAATAGGAACGATTCCTAATCTGATGACATTTAAAACTGCTCCTGTGTCAACAATAACACTAACAATTTTTTCAAAATTCCTTTTTTTTATTTTTACTAGGACTCTCCACTGTTGATGGATGCATTTTGTGGGAATTATTGCAGTAGAGACTCTACTAATCTCTCCTTTAATTCTTTGGACAAATTTCTCTTCATCATATTCTCCAAGAGCACCATCACTTTCTAGTAAAGTGATTCTTTCATCAAGCTCGTTTTGCCTTTTGGTTAATTCCATTCTTAACTCTCTGATTTCTCTTTTTTGATCATTTAATTCTCTTTGTAGATCTGCAAGAGTTAATGGTTTGTTTATAGTATGAATCTTTTCGGCTCTATTCATGAGGTCAATTATGGAATAGGTTGGCGTATGAAATGTTTCTTTTGTCTTTTTTGGGTAAAATAGGGATTCATTTTCTTTTCTTTTTTTCAATTTTTGATCTTGAACTTTCTCCTTCTTCCCCTCCCAATTTTGAAATCTGGTTTAAAAATTGAACTTTTTTCTCTGGATCAAGTATATTATCAATCATTTCGAGAAGTAGTCTCTAAGGGGCAGTAAGCACATGAATATGTATACCAAGATCTCCATCTGATGGTATCGGCCATTCTTCGTTAGAATCTTCTTCATCCGAATGACATGTACATGATTGGAATTGTTTGAGGAGCTGTACATGAGGGGCATTTTCTTCTTGGCTGGATTCATCAGTTGATGAACCAGACTCATGTTCTTCTTGGGAACTTAATTCAGTTTCTTCTTTATCTGATACTTCTTCATTATCTTCTTTATTAATTTTTCTGAGTTTCTTTTTAGAATAGTTTTCTTTTTTGAAACATTTGTTTGAATAATGACCCTTTTTTCCACAAGTATTTTTCCTGTTATGTTTTCCTTTTTTGGATTTTCTTTTGAATAGAGGGTTGTCATAATTTTTCTTTGAGAAATGACTCTTAAATCTGCTAGATATATATTTTTTCATCATTTTCCTTTTTCTTTCAAGAGTAAATCTAGAACACGAGGGTTTTCTTTTTCCTTCTGGCGTTTGGTCAACACCAAATTGAAAACAAAAATCTCCTAATTCTTTATCTCCAGAATACTTTCTCATCTTTTCAGTTTGCCTGCTGATTTTCAAATCAATGCAAAGAGCTATTCAAACTTTGTTAAGTCTTTGTACAATTCCTCCGTACGTCAGCATGCTGTAATTAATAGTACCATGCATTTCTTCTCTCAAGGAGCTACGCACCTTTTCAGCGAATATGGTGGTAACCCTAAAATAAATCTTTCTTTCCAAATATCGGAATTACAATCATTTAGTTGGTATACTTTTGATAAAAATGCGTCTTTATACCAATGAAATTGTCCTAAGGTTTTGCATCTCAATCGATGTAATTGCTGCCGATTCTTTTCCTTAATTAGAGCTATTCCTCCAGTGAATTCATTGAGGATGCATAGAAGAAAGACACTAACACAATCAGGTTGTGTTTCATAATGTTCAAGGATTTGACTAGTGCCTGTTTCTAGTTTGATGTTGGGATCGACTAAATTTCCGGTGATTTTATCTCTGTAGATAATTCTTCCATATTCATCTAATTTGACAGCCTTTTCAATTTCAAGTCTTTGGGCTCCAGTTAATCCATAATTCCACCATCCTCTTAATATTCCATTAAAAGGGGTGGTTATCATGAGAAAGATATTTCTTGGGGTATCCTCTTACTTCACAGGCATTGGAATATATCAACATACTATGAACCATTTGGATGATTTGGTGCTCTGTTAATCCATCTAGATTCCATTCATACAAAGAATTTCCTGAATAAGTCAAATCTGTGGTATAGGTATACAGAGCTTCTTCAAGTTGTAGATCAACAGGAGTTGGTCTAGGGCAATAATTTTTTCTTGTTGGTAATTCTGCTTGGGGATTCCATTTCTTCAATCGATTTATCAACAAATTTTCTGAAGCAGAAACTCTTAAAATACTCAACCCTTTTCCTCCTACGTTGAGGCTTTCAATTCTAGAGGTCAATTCTTTCTGCATTTCTTCTAATAATTTAAATGGTCCTTCTTGCAAAATAATTCCTGATGGTAATTTTCTAGGAACATATATCGCATTAGCAGGGATTTCTTCTGAACTTTCTTCTTTATTTTTATTGAGTTCTGGTTTTGACTTAATTGTTCTTTCTATCCTGTCCGTTTGTTCTCCAATAGTTAATAGGCATAAGTTTGCGTAATTATTTTGTTCAATTATGTCTCCAAGGCTTCGTCCTATGTCCATAGCATGTATTTCAGTTTTTGATTCATATATAGATCCATCTTTGACAAGCATAGCATAATTCTTATTTTCTTTTGAAGCTGATATATCAAGTTTTTTCCATGGTGGGTGAGATCTTTGTATTTCTTTTCCTTCAACATCTTTCCATGTCCTAGACGTTCTTCCTATAACTCTTATGTGTTTTGGCTCCTCTATTTCTTTAATTTTTCCTTTTTTGAAATATTCCATAAACCAATCAAAGAAAGGAATATTTCTTTTTTCTTTATTCATTTGATGGTACCATAATTCTCTCATTTTATCCTTTTCTTCTCCAGTAAAGGACTTGAAAAACCATTCCTTTAAAGGGTGATTCTTTAGGTTTTCTCTTAAGTATGGTTTATCAATTTCAACTTTAACTGGTTTTACTTCTAGACTTGGAACCTTTACCATCCTTATTATTCCTTGTAGGAAATCATTCTCACTAGGGTTATAAGTTTTCTCAGAGGTTGTTCTTCTGTATATTGGATGTTTAATTCCACTTTCTTTGTTTCTAAAGACTCTTTGATCCATTTCTTCCTTTTCACTACTTTTTTGGTCATCATCAATTTCTTCTAATTTAAAACTTTTTCTTCCTTCTGTGTAACTCGCAAAGCTTCTTCTAGCTCTATCCATTTTTCTTCTGAAGTTAACTTCAACATTTCCATTTGGTAATTTAGCTATGCTTTGTAAATCATCTGTTATTTCATTTTCTCTTGGCGTAACGTCTTCTATTTGCCAATTTCCTAGGAGAACAACTTCTTCCCAGCTGATAACTTTTGGGATGAACACATTGTTATTAAAGTTTGTTTCCATGAGGACCGTGGTTATTTCTTTGTCAACCTTGTCTCTATAGGCTATCATGGGGAAGATAGAGATCATGGATTTGTAAAACACACGATAAACTATAGCAAAAGGTTTACTTGTTGGACTCTTCTTTAAACGTTTACTTTGGAATCCAATAGTTACACAGTCAAGAACATCATCATCATGAGCATCTACTGTGATATTTGGGAAACAGTTAAAATAAACAGGTCCATGGCAGAGACTTGATTCAATCATGACATACAAAGAATCATCAAACTCATCATGTCTCTGATCTCGCACATAAGCACATACAAAAACATTTAATCCTATGTGTAGATAGTTGAATTTAGTTCTGATTTGTTCAATAATTCTTCTTTAAAGAATTTTAATTATCTGTTTTCCTCCAGAGAGGGAGACAATTTTTTCAACAGTTTTGATGTGGTAATCATTTTGCTCTTCAAATGTCCCATTACTATATATTTCTGTTACAGGTAACGCTGGCATTTTCCAATTGGATATGGCTTGGTCAAAGTTTTCATACACCTTTTCTTCAAAATTTTTTATTTTTTCTGGATTTTCTTTAGCTATACTAGGATGAGGAAAGCTGCACAAAGCAGATTGGTAAGATGAGGAAGATGAAGTAGACCTATTAGAAGGATGCTGAAATGACTTAAACCAATTCTTAAAAAAGTTTTGTTTTTCCCTTAGAATTTTCCATTTGAGTGGCTCGTTAAAAGCAGAAAAAGTTCTGTCAACGATTTACAGCCCTTAATGCCTGATCACGGCTAGAATGGGACTTACAACATGACCACACTTTTTGAAAAATAAACGAGGCCCAAAAGTGGAGAATAAGAAAGAAAAATAAAAGCTCTAAAGAGAATTAGGTAAATCAACTAGGTTAAAAAACTTCAGATCCTAGATAATAGATTTATTTCATCTTGTTATTAAAAGGTCTTGGCAAAGATTTAAACCCGAGATAATAATTCTAATTCTTCATTCAAAAGGTTACAATATTCTCTTACACGATTGCACAAGGATACTAATGTAGATCTCCTAATAGTATGTATGTGGATAACAAGATATCTTCCTACAACTATATTTTCGTCTATTTGTCGGATAGCATTTTCTAATCTTCTAAGTTGATTTTCACGACGTTTGAGATCACGCAATAATTCTTCTCTCCTAACAGAACGGGGAGGCATCTCAGAAGGCCATCGCTTGTAATTTTGACTCTGTCCTGAATACTTCTAATTGGACAGCATAGGCTTGAATCAAAATTATTCATCTTTCATATTGTTGATGTCGTGGGTTATTTCTATGAGTGCATGTCTGTAGGTGTCGTCGTATGTTTTCAAGAAGAATTTCTATTTTTCTCAATGTTTGAACATCATCATAATACTTAAGCAAAGCAAGGCGATTAGACATATTCTATAAAAAGAAACAACATGATTAGATAATAACAAACTTATATTGATAAACTCATAAAAGCTTTATTACTTACAGACAACTTACAATACTTCAAGCTTAAGAAGCTCCTATGCTTCACACCTTGATTTTCTGATTCAAGTCTAAGCTCTAATACTCTATATTTTTAAAACCAAACATAAGGCTCCTTATATAGATGGAGCAAACACACAATGGACACTCTCTCGTCCAACCATGAGAGGACAACACTAAGAAATGAACAGGAAAAAAGACTCTTGCTGACACAAACAACCAAACCATATTTACAAAAGGGATTCCCCACTTGGAGAAACAGTAATAAGATACAATAATAGAGGTGTCTTTTGACTGGATGGGACACCAAAGACAAAGCAACTTTAGTAACTTTTCATGGATGGGACACCAAAGACAAAAGTATACCAACTAAATGATTGTAATTCCGATATTTGGAAAGAAAGATTTATTTCAGGGTTACCACCATTATTCGCTGAAAAGGTGCGTAACTCCTTGAGAGAAGAAATGCATGGTATTAATTACAACATGCTGACGTATGGAGGAATTATACAAAGAATTAACAAAGTTGGAATAGCTCTTTGCACTGATTTGAAAATCAGCAGGCAAGCTGAAAAGATGAGAAAGTATTCTGGAGATAAAGAATTAGGAGATTTTTGTTTTCAATTTGGTCTTGACCAAACGCTAGAATAAAAAAGAAAACCCTCGCGTTCTAGATTTACTCTTGAAAGAAAAAATAAAATGAAAAAAATATATATCTAGAAGATTTAAGAGTCCTTTCTCAAAGAAAAATTATGACAACCCTCTATTCATAAGAAAATCCAAAAAATACCCAAAAAAGGAAAACATAACAGGAAAAATACCTACTTGTTATACTTGTGGAAAAAAGGGTCATTATTCAAACAAATGTTTCAAAAAAGAAACTCAGAAAAATTAATAAAAGATAATGAAGAAATATCAGATAAAGAAGAAACTGAATTAAGCTCCCAAGAAGAATATGAGTCTGGTTCATCAACTGATAAATCCAGCCAAGAAGAAAATGCCCCTCATGTACAGCTCCTCAAACAATTCCAATCATGTACATGTCATTCGGATGAAGAAGATTCTAATGATGAATGGTCGATACCATCAAATGGAGATCTTGGTATACATATTTGTGTCCTTACTGCCCCTCAGAGCCTACTTCTCGAAATGATTGATAATATACCTGATCCAGAGAAAAAAGTTGAATTTTTAAACCAGATTTCAAAATTGGGAGGGAAAGAAGGAGAAAGTTCAAAATCAAAAATTGAAGAAGAAGAAGAAAATGAATCCCTATTTTACCCAAAAAAGACAAAAGAAACATTTCATACGCCAACCTATTCCATAATTGACCTCATGAATAGAGCCGAAAAGATTCATACTATAAACAAACCATTAACTCTTGCAGATCTACAAAGAGAATTAATTGATCAAAAAAGAGAAATCAGAGAGTTAAGAATGGAATTAACCAAAAGGCAAAACGAGCTTGATGAAAGAATCACTTTACTAGAAAGTGATGGTGCTCTTGGAGAATATGACGAAGAGAAATTTGTCCAAAGAATTAAAGGAGAGATTTAACAGAGTCTCTACTGCAATAATTCCTACAAAATGCATCTATCAACAGTGGAGAGTCCAAGTAAAAATTAAAAAAAAAAAAAAAGAATTTTGAAAAAATTGTTAGTGCCATTATTGACACAGGAGTAGTTTTAAATGTCGTCAGATTAGGAATCGTTCCTATTGAATATTCTAGTGAATCAAAACAATTTCTGTTTGCTACCAATGGAACAAGTATTTCCATAGAAAGAAAAATTCCAAATGTTCATGTTTGTTTTCAACGAGTCTGTGTTACGTCACCTTTTATTATTTCAGAAGACATTGTTAATGATGTACTTCTTGGATCCATTTTTATTCTTCTGATACAGCCTTTTTCAATAAACACAAAAGGAATTTCTACAAAAATCAAAGGAGTAAATGTTAATCTTGATTTTATTGTTGATCCTTGTGAAACAAAGATTCAAAAGATAAATCGAATTATTAATGGTAGAGAAAACTATATGAAAGATCTAAAAAAGGAAATTAAAATTGCTCAAATTACCAAAAATTTGGAGAAAAAAGAGTTTCACAAAAAATAGAAAATCTTACGATACAATTTGAAAATGAATGTTGTTCTGAATTAGCCTCTGCATTCTGGAATAGAAAAAGACACATTGTAAGTCTACCATATATTAAAGGATTTGATGAAAAAGATATTCCTACAAAAGCTCGTCCATCACAAATGGATGCAAATCAATTAAAGCTTTGTCAAGAAAAAATAAGTGACTTATTGAAGAAAGGATTGATTAGAAAAAAGCAAATCCCTTTGGAGCTGCACAACATTCTATCTTGAGAAAGCTGCCGAAATTGAAGAAGAGTTTCAAGATTAGTAATCAATTATAAGCCTTTAAACAAAGTATTACAATCTATTAGGTATCCTTTGCCTAATACACAAGACTTGCTTAATAGGCTGAATAATGCCAAAATATTTTCAAAATTCGACTTAAAATAAGGATTTTGGCAGATTCAGATAAAAGAAGAACATAGATATAAAACTGCATTCGTAGTTCCCATGGGACATTACGAATGGAATGTCATGCCCTTTGGATTAAAAAATGCCCCATCTGAATTTCAAAATATCATGAATAATATCTTTTCATCCTATACCCAGTTTACCATTGTCTACATTGATGATATTCTTATCTTTTCTGAATCTGTGGATCAACATTGGAAACATTTGAATATATTCAAAAGAATTATAAAAGAAAATGGCTTAGTCTTATCGAAAAGAAAGATGAATTTATTTCAGCAAAAAATCAGATTCCTTGGATTTGAAATACAAGATAGAAGGATAATTCCAACCAATAGAGTTATTGAATTTGCTGATAAATTCCCAAATGAAATAAAGGATAAAAATATGTTACAAAGATTTCTTGGATGTCTAAACTATGTAGGCTTTTTCTATCAAAACTTGCAAAAGATAGAAAACTTCTCCAAGATAGACTAAAGAAAAACCCTAAAGAATGGGCTTTTAGTCATACCAATGCTGTAAAAAAGATTAAAGAAAGAGTTAAAAATCTTCCTTGCAGATGTTTATCTGATCCAAAAGCTTTCAAAATAGTCCAAACTGATGCTTCTGATATCGATTATGGAGGAATTCTTTTACAAAAAAAGATTCGAAAGAAGAATTAATAAGATTCAATTCTGGTCTTTGGAACCAAGCTCAAAAGAAGTATTCAACCATCAAAAAAGAAGTTCTTGCCATCGTCCTTTGCGTAAAAAAGTTTCAGCATGATTTATTAAACGAAGAATTTTTTATCAAAGTTGATGCCAAAGCAGCAAAAGAAATTTTAGAAAAAGATGTTAAAAATCTTGTCTCTAAGCAAATATTTGCTAGATCGCAAGCTATTTTATCCGTCTTTGAATTCAAAATTGAATTCATCAATGGAAATTCTAACTCTCTCCCTCACTTTCTTACTTGAGAATTTCTTCAGGGAACACAAAATGGCAAGTAGCTCTTCTCCATTCATCCAAAAGAAAGGAAAAGAGAATTTGGCAGAACAAGATGAAAGCCAAAAGAGCTTTACTCCAACTAAAGACCCAAGTCAATCAGAATTATATCTTTATACTGGTAACAGAATTCTTGTTACTTCAGATTGTCTTATGGAAGAAAGATTTGTTGAAGATAATGTATATTTTGTCTTTGGAAAGGGACTTCATTATTATTCCCCTGATAAGAGAAAAACCCGTGAATGGTATCTCAATATTTTTCATCAAACGAAAAGCGTCCTCATCTTCCACAACAAAAATGCAAATGGAATCATCACCTATTCAAAATTCACTATTCTCAAAATCCTCACTGAGGAAGTTTGGGATGGTCCTCTTTACATGACAAGATCAGTCCAACTTTATAATTCGACTGAATTTTTCAATTACTGGGATTATATTGATGCCTGGAAGATTGCTTTGATGTGGCAAAACCATTAGTATAATCATTCTTGGTTCATTAGGTTCAAAGAAGAAAGTCCTGATGTCACACCTATTCACCGCAATTTCCCATCTTGGTTTATCTTCATTTAGTGGTCTCATTTTGGTGCTTCCCAGAAAATCCTTCCTAATAATTTTCGTTATCTATTTATTAAATTTGGCTAAGTTGAAGAAAAGGTCTCTTGTGATATGATTAATGTTCTTCGTTTCTTTGCGAAGTTCCATATTCCATACATTCTCCAATGGAAATTTGAGGTGAAAAAGATTTATATGGTCACACTTGCCTTTTTCAAAATTATGTACCAAAAATGGTGGCCTAAAATTGAGAGTGATACTTATGAAAGAATTTTGAATCAAATCTCTCTCCCTGAAAAATTAAAAGATCCTCTTCAAGAAGAAAAACCCCAAGAGAATGAAATGGTCATGGCTGATCTGTTAGCTAAAAAGATTGCTAAAGAAATTGCTCGTGAAAAATCCCCCGAACCAATGGACGTCTCAGTAGAATCTGTTAATTTTGAAGAAAAGATTAAGCAAATCTTAGAAGAATATCTTCCAAAGAAGAAAGACACTCTTCATGATTGGGATTCTAATCATGATCCAGATGAAAATCTTGATGATGAAGTTGTGCCCCTTGACAATCTCCATCCTCGTTGGGACCCTGATTCTCACGTTAATCCCGACGGATCAGTTACTGAATACCTTCGTGGTGGAAAGTTCTGGTATTCTTCAGCAAAAGACAAAGGAAAAGAAAAAGAAAAGGAATCTCGATTAGCTGAATTATTCCGCGTGAATTCTGCAAAAGCAAAAGAAGATTTGATTTGAAAAGAAGATTTGATTTGAAAAAGAAGATTTGATTTGAAAAAGAAGATTTGTTTTATTCCTGGTAGAAGATTGAAAAAGAAGATTTGAAGTTAAAACTTTTTCTTCAACCAGGAATAAAACAAATCTTCTTTTTCAAATCAAATCTTTTTTTTCATCATCTCTTTTGCTTTTGCAGAATTCACACGGAATAATTCAGCTAATCGAGATTCCTTTTCTTTTTCTTTTCCTTTGTCTTTTGCTGAAGAATACCAGAACTTTCCACCACGAAGGTATTCAAAAACTGATCCGTCGGGTTTAACACAAGAATCAGCGTCCCAACGAGGATGGAGATTCTCAAGGGGCACAACTTCATCATCAAGATTTTCATCTGGATCATGATTAGAATCCCAATCATGAAGAGTGTGTTTCTTCTTTGGAAGATATTCTTCTAAGATTTGCTTAATCTTTTCTTCAAAATTAACAAATTCTACTGAGACGTCCGTTGGTTCTGGGGATTTTTCACGAGCAATTTCTTTAGCAATCTTTTTAGCTAACAGATTAGCCATGAGCATTTCATTCTCATGAGGCTTTTCTTCTTGAAGAGGATCTTTTAATTTTTCAGGGGGAGAGATTTGATTCAGAATTCTCTCATATGTGTCATTTTCAATCTTTGGCCACCATTTCTGATATACAGTTTGAAAAAGGCATGAATGACCATACAAATGCTTTTTTATTTCAAATTTCCCTTGCAGAATATAGGGAATATGGAACTTCACTAAGAAACGAAGGACATTAATCATGTCACAAGAAACTTTTTCTTCAACTTGGCCCAATTTAATAAATAGATAACGAAATTTGTCAAGGAGAATTTTTTGAGAATCACCAAAATGAGACCACCAAGTGAAGAGAAACCAGGATGGAAAGTTACGATGAATAGGAACAATATCATGACTTTCTTCTTTGAACCTGATAAACCAAGAATGAGAATACTTACGATTTTGCCACATCAAAGAAACTTCCAAGCATCAATATAATCCCAGTAATTGAAAAACTCAGTCGAATTGTATAACTGGACTGATCTTGTCATATACAGGGGACCATCCCAATCTTCTTCAGTAAGGATTTTTACAATGGTGAATTTTGAATAAGTGATAACACCATTTGCATTTTTGTTGTGGAAAATGAGGACACTTTTCGTCTGGTGCAGGATATTAAGTTACCAATCTCTGGTTTTTCTTTTGTCAGGGGATAATAATGAAGTCCCTTACCAAAAAGAAAATATACATTATTTTCAACAGATCTTTCTTCCATAAGACAATTTGAAGTAATAAGAATTTTGTTACCAGTGTAAAGATATAATTCTAATTGACTTGGGTCTTTTGTTGGTGTAAAACCCTTTTGGCTTTTTTCTTGTTTTGCCAAATTTTCTTTTCGTTTCTTCTGATTAGGCTGGAAAGAGCTACTTGCCATTTTGTCTTCCCTGAAGAAATTATCTAGTAAGAAAATCAAGGAGAGAATTAGTATTTCCATTTATATATTCAATTTTATACTCATATACAGATAAAACCATCTAGCAAATATTTGCTTAGAGACAAGATTTTTAACATCTTTTTCAAGAATTTCTTTTGCTGATTTAGCATCTACCCTTATCAGGAATTCTCTATTCAGAAGATCATGTTGAAACTTTGTTAGACAAATAACTATAGCAAGAACTTCTTTTTTGATAGTCGAATATTTCTTCTGAGCTTCATTCCAAAGACCTGAATCATACCGAATTAATTCTTTTTTAGAGCCTTCTTTTTTATAGAAGAATTCCTCCATATCCGATATCAGAAGCATCTGTTTGGACTATCTTGAAAGCTTCTGGATCAGAAAGACATCTACAGGGAAGATTTTTTACTCTTTCTTTGATTTTTCTTACGGCCTTTGTATGATGGTCTGACCATTCTTTTGGATTTTTCTTTAATCTTTCTTGGAAGAGTTTCCTGTCGTTTGCAAGGTCTTGACAGAAAAGGGAAATGTAATTTAGGCATCCAAGAAATCTTTGTAACATATTTTTGTCTTTTATTTCATCCGAGAATTTGTCAGCAAACTCAATGACTCTATTAGTTGGGGTTATCATTCTGTCTTGTATTTCAAAACCAAGGAATCTGATTTTTTGCTGAAATAAGTTCATCTTTCTTTTGGATAAGACTAAACCATTTTCTTTTATAATCTTTTTAAATATATTCAAATGTTTCCAATGTTGGTCCACTGATTCTGAGAAGATGAGAATATCATCAATATAAACAATAGTAAACTGGGTATAAGATGAAAAAATATTATTCATGATATTCTGAAATTCTGATGGGGCATTTTTTAGACCAAAGGGCAATACATTCAATTCATAATGTCCCATGGGGACAACAAACGCAGTTTTATATCTATCTTCATCTTTGGTTTGGATTTGCCAAAATCCTGATTTTAAGTCAAATTTTGAAAATATTTTGGCATTATTAAGCTTATTAAGCAAGTCTTGGGTATTAGTGTAACACCCCAGATTTTCAATTTATTATTTTGTATGAAAATTATCCTTTTAGTTTGTGAATATTAGTTATGGATTTTAAATTGGGCAAAGAGTTGGGTCATTGGCTCAATTAGGACCCAACGGTTTTAGAATAGGTTTCATTAAAAAAAAAAATGGGGTTGAATTTGATTAATAATGCAAATTAAATAAATGATTGTGCATGACCGAAATATTGGATTTGAATATCCACGGAAATGTTCAAAAATCAAATGAAGATTTCATGGCCGTGTGAATGGGATTTGCACATCTAAGGAGATATGCGCATGAGGTGTTAAAATATATTTTAAAAAGGGTTCTTTCCCTTGATTAAAATCGGTACTAGGGGAATTACTAGTTGAAGGGTAGGCAACTACTAAATTATAGACACAAGGGTTATGCGCATAGTACCTCCTAAAAGAGGCAAAAGGAAAGGGCTCACGGCATTACTATTCTTATCTTAGCATTGGCCGATGGTAATGATATTAAAATAAGATAGGGCAGTCGACAATTGCTATTGTATCAAGGGGCGCATGGCCCAAAGGGGGTTGGCTATCTTAAGCACTTTCTAAATATGGGACCAAGGGGAGATTATAAAAGGAGAAGAGGACAAGGGCACACGGTTTACACACACATTGCCGAATTTTCTTTCTCCATCTCAATTCACATTCACGGCAAGAACAAGAGAAAAAAAGAGCAGCCAGCAAGAGGTGTTCTTGGATTTGGAAAAACTAAGAAGAAAGGAGAAGGACTGGAAAAGCAAGAAAACAAACGGAAACGGTTAGTATTTTTATTTGATAAATTTGTTTTGAAATAAAAGAACCATAGGGTTCAGCCATAGTGTTTGGCCTAACCCCATGGAAGAAGATTAGGTGATGGTTGATGATTTTAATGGAATGATGAACCACAGGGTTTGGCCATGGTGCATGGCCGAACCCCATGGAAAGACTATGGTAATGTAGTTAAAGTTTGAAAGATGGAAACCATGGAAAGACATGGTTTGATTTATGGGTTCAAAACCATGAGGAATATTAGGTATTGTAATGGTATATGAAGATGAAAATCATAGGTGTGGATTCATGATTTTAAAAGGTTTAATTGGATGCATGGTTGATGGTTTTTGGATACATGGAAAAATATGGAGGAATTTTGATAATTTTAATGGAGTTTTGAATGATAAAAACCATAGGGTTCGGCCATGGTGTATGGCCAAACCCCATGGAGTTGACATGGTGTGATTATTGAATTTGTAATGGACTCAAATTAAATGGAAGAAGATCATGAACCATAGGGTTCGGCCATGGTGTATGGCCGAACCCCATGGAGATGGTTACTAATTGAGGAAACTATCTAATTACAGAAGGAGATTGCCAAATTAGAAAGCATTTATTTATGGAAGTTGGTTTATTTGGAAAGTTTCTATTTTTGGAAGGTGAAGACTAAATTAGAAAGTTTTAATTTTAGAACTTTCTAATTATGGAATTTTAATTTGGAAACCTTCAAAAAATAGAAGGAGGAGATTAAAATGGGAAGGTTTCTATTTATGGAAGGAGGTTGATAAATTTAGAAAGTTTCTAAATATAGATCTTCTAAATAGGGACTTGTTAAATATGGATTTGTTAACAATGGAAGTTGATGAAAATGGGAGTTAGACATCATGGGTTCGGCCATGTGTATGGCCGAACCCCATGAACCAAATGTTATGGTTTGTATGTCATGGTTTATAGATCATGTATGGACTTAATAAGGTGAATGAATTAATGAAGAGACATAAACATAAGGTAGTGGCAATTTGGTAATATTGGCTGAAAAATGGAAGATCATGGGTTCGGCCATGGTGTATGGTCGAACCCCATGAACTTGGATTATTGGGTTAATTATTAGTCTAAGTACATTGTGAATGAGAATAATGGGTAATGTAAGCCATGGATGGCAAAGTTGTGAATATGTGGAAATATTGGACATAGGGTTCGGCCATGGTGTATGGCCGAACCCCATGAATTATTTATGGGACTATATGTTTGGATTAAAAGCAGTATGTATGGATTATTTTGGAACCTAAGCAAGGAAAATGGCTATGGTTATGACCAAATGGCATTATTGTAATTAACTAAAGATTAGACCATGGGTTCGGCCATGGTGTATGGTCGAACCCCATGGAGTTTTGTTTTATGGACTTGGAACATTGAAAATCAAGTGGAACTTGGTTTTGATTGATTGTTATATTATAAGGTAACGGGGCCTCACAAGGTGTTTACGATCGTGAGCGGTTACAGGACGAAAGACGCAAGGGCACGTAACGGTCTTTGGTAGGATTCTACCTCTTTGAAACCATGGGTTTTTGTACATTTGTATTATCTTATTTTTGATGAAATTATATTTCAAAGGATATGCTTTATATGGAATTTTAAATGCTATGTTTAATTGTATAAATAGCATGTGTTGATTATGTTTCAAAAGGTGATTTAAAATGCAATGTTTAGGTTATAAAATAGCATGTGTTGATTATTTTCAAAAGGTGATTTAAAATGCAATGTTTAGGTTATAAAATAGCATGTGTTCATTGGCATCTCATGCATGGCATGGGGTGAAGGTTTTGTAACCGGAGGGTCCACACTCCATCGGGACGTCCGAAAAACCTATGTGGGGTACCTTGATGTGCTTTTCCATTAGGAAGAATCCGGAGGGTCCACACTCCGTCGGGGCGTCCGAAAGACCTATTTGGTGGGTACTTTTATGTACATGTGATGGTGGGACTCATTGCATTTGTCATCATTGCATGGCATGGATTTATATGGTTTTTGACATTACGATATTATTATATATGTTTTGTACTGACCATGTGTTAGCCGTAACTGGAATACCTACTGGGTGCGTTGTTCTAGTGCCCTATGTAATGCCCCGCCCTTTTTCACTCGCTTTTTCCCGTAAATTTAGTATATATTTTTTTTTTGTAACATAGTAGAGTGATAGAGCGTGGGACGTCACGACGCGAGATAAGTCCGAACTTCCAAAGTCCGACCCTTTAACTGGCCAACCTTATGTGTGTATGGACTCAGTCCAATAAAATGGTTCACACATAGCAATACCAACTTGCGGAATAAAATCATCAATATGCGGAGTTATATTAGAATCACGTTCTAATCCATTCAGATAGCAAAGTACGTCATAATCATCAAACCAAAACATTCAACCATCTAAGTTATTACATTCCGAAATCCAAATACTCAAATACAAGTTTATGAGTATCTTTATTAAAAAACACGTAAAGTAAGTCTTCCAAGCTCCTATGCCTAGTCCGTCTTAGGTTCATTGTTCTCCTGATTACCTGTATCATCAACTACAGGGTAGAAGTAGGGCGTTAGTACAATGCGCCCAATAGGTATTCCAATTAGGGTTAACACATGGTTAGTACAAAACATATCATATAACATAGTGATATCAAAACCATATAAATCCATGCCATGCAATGATGACAAATATGCAATGAGTCCCACCCATCACCTGTACATAAATGTGCCTACCACATAGGTCTCTCGGTCGCCCCAACGGAGTGTGGACCCTCCGTAAATCTTCTTGATGGAAATCACATCAAGGTGTTGCACATAGGTTTTTCGGACGCCCCGACGGAGTGTGACCCCTCTGGTTATAAATCCTCCACCCCATGCCATGCATGAGATGCCAATGAAACACATGCTATTTTATAACATAACATAGCATTGAAAATCAACATTTGAAAACACATCCAACACATGCTTTTTATATAAATAAAGTTAGCATGTAAAATCATCCTTTGAAACGTAATTGGCCCATGCTATTTTAAACAATTAAACATAGCATTCGAAATTCAATATAATAAAACATATCCTTGAAAACATATTTTCATCAAACATAATATAAAAACAAAGTACATAAGCCATGGTTTCAAAGAGGTGGAATCCTACCTAAGAGCGCTACGTGTCCTTGCGTCTTTCGTCCAATAACCGCTCACGATCGTAAACACCTTGTGAGGTTCCGTTACCTTAAAATATAATAAACAATCAAAATCAAGTGAGACTTGATTTACAATATTTTAAGCCCTAAACCAAACCCATGGTTTATCATTTTCACATTTATTTACCAAATTGCCATTGGTCTACTCTTTATTTAATATTTCATTTTAATATGCCAAACATAGTCCCTATGTTCACCAAACAATCACCATGGGGTTTGGCCACACATCATGGCCAAAACCCATGGTCCCTTATTTTCACTTAATTACCATAATGCCATTATACATATCCATAGCCATTTACCTTCCCTATTTTCATATATTTACAAGATTGCCATCCATGGCTAATATAACCCAATATTCTTATTTATAATATACTTGGGCTAATAATCAACCCATTAATCCAAATTCATGGGGTTTGGCCATACCCATGGCCGAACCCATGATCTTTCCTTTTTAGATGATAATTACAAAATTACCATCCTTTAAAATATAACCAATTCTCCTCCATTTTAACCCCTTCAAAATCATAGACCTTTCCCATCATTGAACCCTAAACATGATTCATAAAATAAACCTCATGGGGTTCGGCCATACACCTTGGCCGAACCTATAATCCTCCACTTTCCATTTTAATCTAAGGTACATTATTAGATAGTTTCTAATTTTATCACTACCTAAAATCAATATCCATAATTCCATCAAAACAGTTCATGGGGTTCGGCCATACTCCTTGGCCGAACCCTATGTCTAATATTTCCTCATATTTACAATTTTGCCATGGTCTAACCATTTCATTCATTCCTCTTTTTAAGTCCAAACTTTCTTAATTAGAAAGTTTCCTAAGTTAGCATTCATGTTTCCATAATTAATTAACCATCAATAACCTTCCATATTTAGATAGTTTCCCAATTTAATCTCCACTTTCTATAATTGGAGACTTACCAATTTACTCTCCACTTTCCATAGTTGGAAACTTACCAATGTAATCTCTACTTTCCATAGTTGGAAACTTACCAAATTAATCTCTACTTTCCATAGTTGGAAACTTACCAAATTAATCTCTATTTTCCATAGTTGGAAACTTACCAATTTAATCTCCACTTTCTAAATTAATAACCATATATTTATTTACACTAAAAATACCAAACCAATTCCATGTGGCCGAACCCTATGGTTTCTATATTTACCATAATTCTTCCATACTTAGATTGTTTTCATAAATAACCAACACCCTTCCATAATTGGAACCATTCCATATTAATCCCCATTCCAAAAACAACCCCATAATTAAATAGTTTCTACTTTAATCACCTCCTTCCTAAAATAAATTCTAGTGGGGTTCGGCCATGTACCATGGCCGAACCTCACTCATAGAATTATCCATTTCATCACATTTAAAATCCCTAAACATAGATCCATAATCTTCATGTTTGAAACCAATTTACATTATTGCCATTTATACCAATCTCTAAGTTAACTTGGTCCCTGGGGTTCGGCCATACACCTTGGCCGAACCCTATGGTGCATAACTTTCCATATTTAGTTGGTTTCCAATTTGACATGCATTCTTTCCATAACTAGGTAGTTTCCAAAATTAGTATGCTTTCTAATTTATGAATCCTCATCCATGGGGTTCGGCCATGCACTATGGCTAAACCCTATGGTTCCAATATCTCCTCTTTTAAATCCAATCAAACACACCTATCCGTCTAAGGTTTTCTATCATTTAAATCCATACATTAAATCAGTATCCTTTCACGGTTTTGAACCCATAAATATAGCCGAAGACCTTCCATTAAGCATCTCCAAAATCCTTTTATTTAATCCATCACCAAGTAAATCCAAAACCGATCATACATTGGCTTACAAAAATCATACATTAAACCAATCTTTTTACATGGGGTTCGGCCATGCATTGTGGCCGAACCCTATGGTTCATGCTTCCTTGGTTTTCCATTATTAATAACCCAATAAAATAAACCATATCTAACCCATGTATTTCCAATAAAAATAAGCATATCTTTTAAACAAAATATAAATCAAACAACTAACCAGTTCCCGCGACTCCTTCGGTTATTTCTTCCGATCCTTTTCTTTGCTCTTAATCTTTTCTTCTTGCTGGTCGGACAACCCCTTGCTGGTTTCTTCTTCTTGTTTTGGTGTGAATAACAATTGGGAGAGAGAGAGAAAGAGAGAAATCAGCCCAAGGGTTATCTCCTTAATATAAGCTCCAATTAATCCAAATGGGGAAGGTGCCATGCGCCCCTCCCCTGCCTTAGATGGCAATGCCAACCTCCCTTGCCTAGATTAGCAATTTCCGACCTCCCTTTCTTAATCTAGTAACCTCCCAATCGGCCAATGCTAAAAATAAATATAGTAATGCCGTGAGCCCTTGTGTTCCCCGTTTTTTACACATATACCATATTGTAGCTCAGTGTCGACCTTGTTAAATTCCGAATCAGAAAAAGTGGTAAACTACAAAGTTGTAGATCTTGCAATTTTCTTTCCAACGCAAAAAGAATCAAAGAAATCGGATGTCAGAGTGAAAATTTATAACTAAAACACTGGACATATGTCAAACCTTCCTTATTTAACCATGGCCGACTTTCCCTCTTTAATTAGCCAAATCCGACTTTCCCTTGCCTTATTAAGACTTCCTTTAATTCTTATTAGCAAGTGCTATGCGCATAACCCTAATCATAATCCAAATAATCTTTTAATTTAATTCATAGATATTTCATCCCTTTTTAAATATCTAGCATATCGTTGTGGATTTAAAAATCCCACATATCTCTCATGTGCATAATATGTAAATCACTATCTAAAATTCGGCCAAGATAATCTTTATTTGATTTTTTTAACATCTACTTGGATATTTCAAATCCACTACTCGGCCATAATATCTTTTGTTTAAAATTAGATATAATTCATCACTAAATTAATTCAACCCATTTACATTTAATAAAACCAATTCCAACATTGGTTGGGTCCGAATTGGGTCATGGCCCAATTCCTTATCCATATAAGATTTAATTCTAAAATTCATAATTAAAATTAAATAAATAATAAACTGAAAACCTGAGGTGTTACACCCTACTTCTACCTTAGTTGATGATACAGGAAAACAGGGGAACAATGAACGCAAGGAGGGCCAGGCATAGGAGTTTGGATGATTTATTTTACATGTTTTGAATGAAGTTACTTATGGACATGTATTTGAGTAACTAGTTTCTGGGAATGTAATAACTTAGATGGTCGGATGTTTATTTGGATGATTATGACATTTTAATAATGATTAAGGACTTAATGTACTTTGCTATCTGAATGAAATAGAACTTGGTTCTATTATGATTCCACAATTTTGATGTTAATATTCCGCATGTTTATATTCCTATGTGTGAACCATTTTTGTGGACTTAGTCCATGCACACATAGGGTTGGCCAGTTAAGGGTCGGACTTTGGAAGTTCGGACTTAGCTCGCGTCGTGACGTCCCACTCTCTATCACTCTTCATTTATATAAAAAAAAATAGACTCTGATTTTACTGAAAGAAGCAAGTGAAAAAGGGCAGGGCGTTACAGTTGGTGTCAGAGCGAACCCGAAACATTGAATCTTTCGGAGTAAATTTATCCGGTCTCGTGCATTAATTTACTTCATTAGACTTAGATGGATGATAGCAAAGGAAGTACAGTCAAAATAATCGGATTATCAAACATAGCAACAAAGGATGTATTTCCCCAGAAACAAAGCAAAAATCAAGAGTGCTTATTTGGAAATTTCCCCAAAGTAGGAAATACAAATTTTTATGATGGAAACTAAGTCATGATATATTTTTTTTAAATGGCTTAGGGGAAAGATGGCTCCAAGGGGAAGGCCAAGGAGAAATACCTGACAAAACCCAAGTGGGGGTGAAGATGAGGTAGAACATCCTCGAAATGAGGAGGAGCAACCATCTCATCATGAGGAGGAACGACAATCTCACCGTGAGGAAGAACAACCATCCCTCCACGAGGAGGAAGCAAGTAGCGTGAACATACCGGTGGTGCCTCCTGAATTGCAAAATTTGGTTCAAGCGGTGGTCACTTCGGTGCTTCAACAACACCTGAATGAGAATGGAACCACCAAGGAAAACAATGACAGGAGCATGGTCAGGGACTTCCAGCAACAGCTCCCTCCTTACTTCAAGGGGAGAGAAGGGGCTGTCGGAGCGAAAAACTGGCTGAAGAAGATTTCACAGATTCTGACTTTGTTGAATATTACGAGTCATGCTCACAAGATTTTACTGGCCACATCACAGCTGATTGATGATGCTGGTAAATGGTGCGAGGTGATAGAGAAGCAGCGAACACTTATTCCGGAAGGGGAGAGGATTGCAATGACTTGGGAGCAGTTCTCAGCTACCTTCCTGGAACATTATTTTCCTGAAGAGGAGAAGGAGCGCCAGACACAGGCTTTTCTATCTTTGGTAAAGGGTACCATGACGGTGGCAGAGTACCACCAGGAGTTTCTCAGTTTATCTGTATATGCATTTTATATGGTGGATACTAAGTATCGAAGGGCACGCAAGTTTGAGCCACATTGGCAGAGGTGGTCAGCAGGGCCACTATAGCAGAACAGGAGATGGCTGAGTTGACGCGTTTTGACAATCATCGAGCTCAGAGTGGGAGGGGTACATTCCAGCCCAACAAGAGGTTCCGACCGAACTCTAGCAGACCCTCACCATCCACTGGGTCAACAGGGGGCTTTCGTCCCAATCATCCCTCCCCATCTGCATCAGTCACTCAGGCTCCTAGAGGTGGGAGCAACTGCTTTCATTGTGATCAGCCTGGCCATTATAAAAGGGAATGTCCACAACACAACAAACCCTCTAATACCAGGGGTTCATCTCGTCCACCAATTAGGCCAGCTAATTCACGTGGAGGCAGGACATTTAATCAGACGGGACGGCCACCTACAGGATCAGGACGGGTATTCGCCTTAGCACCTCCAGCAGCAGAGGATCACTCTGTGATTCAAGGTATGGCAGTAGTCAGTAGTTCCTACGCCTTTGCATTATTTGATTCTGGAGCATCTCACTCTTTCATATCTGCTGCATTTATAACTGCTACTGTTACATTGGTACAAAAACTGTCCACATCACTCACCATTGTATTCCCCGTCGGAGAAACGTCATTGGGACTTATATGCACAGCAGTGAATACTGAACTTGCTGGACTCAGATTTGAGTTCAATTATTTGGTACTCGATATGTCAGAATATGATATTATTTTCGACATGGATTGGTTGGCTAGCTTTAAGGCCAACATTGATTGTTATCGTCGCAGGGTGACATTTTGGTCACCCGAGGGAAAACAACATGTGGTGCATGCTGATAAACAAAGCAGACTGCATGAAGGGTTGAATCATTTGGTATTGAACATTATCAGAATCAACAAGGCACCGGTGGTTGAACTTCTGGAAATAGTAAGGGACTATGCGGACGTTTTTCCAAGGAACTCCCTAGTTTGCCTCCCATGAGGGAGATCAATTTTGCAATAAAGTTGTACCCTGACACTACACCAGTGTCATTACCACATTACCGGATGGCACCAGCAGAGATGTCCAAGTTAAAGAAGCAGATTGATGAACTGCTCAGACTGGGGTGCATTCGGGACAGTACATCGGCTTAGGGAGCTCTGGTTTTATTTGTAAAGAAGAAGGATGGTTCACTCTGTATGTGTATGGATTACCGAAAACTGAACCAGCTGACGGTTAGAAACAAGTACCCTCTACCCAGGATCGATGATTTATTTGATCAACTTAAAGGTTCTAGTCATTTCTCTAAGATTGACCTGATGTCCGGATATCACCAAATCCGGGTTAGGGAGGAGGACATAGAAAAAACAGCCTTTAGAATGTGATATGGACTATATGAGTTTGTAGTCATGCCGTTTGGACTCACCAATGCACCGACTATATTCATGGATCTTATGAACAGGATTTTCCGTTCTTACTTGGACCAATTTGTCATTATGTTTATTGATGATATTTTGATTTACTCTAAAACTCAGGAAGAATATGCTGAGCACCTGAGAATAGTTCTGGATACTTTGAGGAAGAACAAACTCTCTGCTAAAGCCAGTAAATATGAATTTTGGCTATCTGAGGTCAACTTTTTGGGACAAGTTATATCAGAAGAAGGTATAGCCGTGGACCCGGTTAAGGTAGTGGCAGTAAGAGATTGGAAAGCGCCAAAGAACGTAACCGAGATCCGTAGCTTTTTGGGATTGGCTGGTTATTACAGGAAATTTATCATGGACTTCTCAAAAATTGCATCTCCACTTACTCGACTCACTCAGAAAGGATGTCAAATATGAATGGTCAGATTTGTGCAATCGAAGGTTTAAAGAGCTGAAGAAGAGACTTACCACTGCTCCTATCCTAATTTTGCCGGAAAGAGGCAAGTGTTATGAGGTACAATGCGATGCTTTAGGAGAGGGACTGGGGTGTACACTCAGTCAAAGTAATCGTGTGGTGGCATACGGATCAAGACAGTTGAAAATACATGAACGTCTCTATCCTACGCATGATTTGGAACTAGCCGCAATGGTCTTCGCTCTCAAAAGCTGGAGACATTATCTTTATGGCGAGAAATTTGAAGTGTTTTCAGATCATAAGAGCTTGAAGTACTTGTTTGATCAGAAAGAGATCAACTTGAGGCAGCGCAGATGGATGGAATATAGGGTGGAATATGAGTTCGCACTTCGTTATCACCCTGGCAAGGCGAACAAGGTGGTAGATGCCCTCAACCGTTTATCACACGCATCAGTGGCATGTTTGATCAGGACAGAATGGGAGATGTTGAATACCATTCGAGAGTTTAAATTTTACCTCAATAACCATGGGACTATGTACAATTTGATCATACGGTCCAACATGGTTACTAAGATTGAACAGGAACAGCACAGACCCGGAGGTGGAGGAGATTTGGGCTAAGATGTCTACTGGTGAAGTCATACCGGAATTTGAGTTACGAGCAGGACAGGGTCTTGTATTCTGAGGAAGGATTTATGCACCTATGAGCTGCAAAAAAGAGTTACTGGTTGAGGCACATCAGACCAAACTCTCTATTCATTGGGGCAGTACCAAGATGTATCACGACCTGAAGAGACATTACTGGTGGCATGGACTCAAAAGAGATGTGGCAGAATTTGTGGCTCATTCCTTAACTTGTCAGTAGGTTAGGACGGAACATCAGAAGCCACCAGGGTTACTCAAACCCTTATCAGTGCCGGAATGGAAATGGGAGCACATTTCCATGGATTTTGTAACAGGGTTGCCATGGTCATCAAAGGGGCAACGATGCGATATGGGTCGTGGTAGATTGATTGACCAAGTCAGCACATTTCATTTCTATTAAGATGACAGACTCATCTGAGACTTTGCGTCGGCTGTATATTAAGGATATCATCAGATTGCATGGTATACCTCGGACATTGTGTCTGACAAAGATGGTCAATTCACAGGCAGAGTATGGCAGAGCATGCAGTCGGCCATGGGAACAGATCTACTGATTAGTACGGCATTTCATCCACAGTCTGAGAGGACAATACAGACACTGGAGGATATGCTAAGAGCATGTATGCTAGATTTCATGGGTGGATGGGAGGATCACTTGTCGTTGGTAGAATACTTATGCAACAACAGTTACCAGGCAAGCCTCCAGATGGCTCCATTTGAGGCATTATATGGTAGACCATGTAGATCACCTGTGTGCTGGATAGAGGCCGGTGAGCCTGCACTAATTGGACAAGAGGTTGGTTGCAGAGACTACAGCGCAGATACAGTTGATACGGCAACATTTATTGACTGTGCAAAGTCGTCAGAAGAGCTATACTGACAAGAGGAGGAGGTTTCTTGAATTTGAAGTGGGAGACATGGTGTTCTTGAAAGTCTCGTCACGAAAGGGACACATGAGATTTGGAAAGAAGGGGAAACTATCGCCATGATATGTGGGACCGTTTTCAATCATAAGAAGGATGGGGGACGTGGCCTATCAATTGGCACTCCCATCACAGTTGGCCTCTTTACACGATGTGTTCCATATATCGATGTTGAGGAAGTACAATCCTGATCCTTCTCATGTACTGAACATATAAGACATAGAGGTTCATAGCGACGTGGCATACGTCGAAAAGCCTGTCCAAGTGGTGGACACAGAACAAAGGGTGTTAAGGAACCGAGCAATCCAGTTTGTCAAGGTAGTATGGGATCGACATGGCATTGAGGAAGCCACATGGGAACTCGAGTCGAAAATGAGAAAAGTTCATCCTGAGGTATTTATGTAAATGTTTGAAACCCTACTTTACTCGATTTTCGAGACGAAAATTTTAAAAAGATGTAACACCCCTGATTTTCAATTTATTATTTTGTATGAAAATTATCCTTTTAGTTTGTAAATATTAGTTATTGATTTTAAATGGGCAAAGAGTTGGGTCATTGGCTCAATTAGGACCCAACGGTTTTGGAATAGGTTTCATTAAAAAAAAAAATGGGGTTGAATTTGATTAATAATGCAAATTAAATAAATGATTGTGCATGACCGAAATATTGGATTTGAATATCCAAGGAAATGTTCAAAAATCAAATGAAGATTTCATGGCCATGTGAATGGGATTTGCACATCTAAGGAGATATGCGCATGAGGTGTTAAAATATATTTAAAAAAGGGTTCTTTCCCTTGATTAAAATCGGTACTAGGGGAATTACTAGTTGAAGGGTAGGCAACTACTAAATTATAGACACAAGGGTTATGCGCATAGTACCTCCTAAAAGAGGCAAAAGGAAAGGGCTCACGGCATTACTATTCTTATCTTAGCATTGGCCGATGGTAATGATATTAAAATAAGATAGGGCAGTCGACAATTGCTATTGTATCAAGGGGCGCATGGCCCAAAGGGGGTTGGCTATCTTAAGCACTTTCTAAATATGGGACCAAGGGAAGATTATAAAAGGAGAAGAGGACAAGGGCACACGGTTTACACACACATTGCCGAATTTTCTTTCTCCATCTCAATTCACATTCACGGCAAGAACAAGAGAAAAAAAGAGCAGCCAGCAAGAGGTGTTCTTGGATTTGGAAAAACTAAGAAGAAAGGAGAAGGACTGGAAAAGCAAGAAAACAAACGGAAACGGTTAGTATTTTTATTTGATAAATTTGTTTTGAAATAAAAGAACCATAGGGTTCGGCCATAGTGTTTGGCCTAACCCCATGGAAGAAGATTGGGTGATGGTTGATGATTTTAATGAAATGATGAACCACAGGGTTCGGCCATGGTGCATGGCCGAACCCCATGGAAAGACTATGGTAATGTAGTTAAAGTTTGAAAGATGGAAACCATGGAAAGACATGGTTTGATTTATGGGTTCAAAACCATGAGGAATATTAGGTATTTTAATGGTATATGAAGATGAAAATCATAAGTGTGGATTCATGATTTTAAAAGGTTTAATTGGATGCATGGTTGATGGTTTTTTAATACATGGAAAAATATGGAGGAGTTTTGATAATTTTAATGGAGTTTTGAATGATAAAAACCATAGGGTTCGGCCATGGTGTATGGCCGAACCCCATGGAGTTGAGATGGTGTGATTATTGAATTTTTAATGGACTCAAATTAAATGGAAGAAGATCATGAACCATAGGGTTCGGCCATGGTGTATGGCCGAACCCCATGGAGATGGTTACTAATTGAGGAAACTATCTAATTATGGAAGGACATTGCCAAATTAGAAAGCATTTAATTATGGAAGTTGGTTTATTTGGAAAGTTTCTATTTTTTGAAGGTGAAGACTAAATTAGAAAGTTTTAATTTTGGAACTTTCTATTATAGAATTTTAATTTGGAAACCTTCTAAAAATAGAAAGAGGAGATTAAAATGGGAAGGTTTCTATTTGTGGGAGGAGGTTGATAAATTTAGAAAGTTTCTAAATATAGATCTTCTAAATAGGGACTTGTTAAATATGGATTTGTTAACAATGGAAGTTGATGAACATGGGAGTTAGACATCATGGGTTCGGCCATGTGTATGGCCAAACCCCATGAACCAAATGTTATGGGTTGTATGTCATCATGGTTTATGGATCATGTATGGACTTAATAAGGTGAATGGATTAATGAAGAGACATAAACATAAGGTAGTGGCAATTTGGTAATATTGGCTGAAAAATGGAAGATCATGGGTTCAGCCATGGTGTATGGCCGAACCCCATGAACTTGGATTATTGGGTTAATTATTAGTCTAAGTACAGTGTGAATGAGAATAATGGGTAATGTAAGCCATGGATGGTAAAGTTGTGAATATGTGGAAATATTGGACATAGGGTTCGGCCATGGTGTATGGCCGAACCCCATGAATTATTTATGGGACTATGTGTTTGGATTAAAAGAAGTATGTATGGATTATTTTGGAACCTAAGCAAGGAAAATGGCTATGGTTATGAACAATGGCATTATTGTAATTAACTAAAGATTAGACCATGGGTTCGCCCATACACTATGGCCGAACCCCATGGGGTTTTGTTTTATGGACTTGGAACAATGAAAATCAAGTGGGACTTGGTTTTGATTGATTGTTATATTATAAGGTAACGGAGCCTCACAAGGTGTTTAAGATCGTGAGCGGTTACCGGATGAAAGACGCAAGGACACGTAACGGTCTTTGGTAGGATTCCACCTCTTTGAAACCATGGGTTTTTGTACATTTGTTTTATCTTATTTTCAATGAAATTATATTTCAAAGGATATGCTTTATATGGAATTTTAAATGCTATGTTTAATTGTATAAATAGCATGTGTTGATTATGTTTCAAAAGGTGATTTAAAATGCTATGTTTAGGTTATAAAATAGCATGTGTTCATTGGCATCTCATGCATGGCATGGGGTGAAGGTTTTGTAACCGGAGGGTCCACACTCTATCGTGGAGTCCGAAAAACCTATGTGGGGTACCTTGATGTGCTTTTCCATCAGGAAGAATCCGGAGGGTCCACACTCCATCGGGGTGTCCGAAAGACCTATGTGGTGGGTACTTTTATGTACATGTGATGGGTGAGACTCATTGCACTTGTCGTCATTGCATGGCATGGATTTATATTGTTTTTGATATTATGATATTATTATATATGTTTTGTACTGACCATGTGTTAGCCGTAACTGGAATACCTACTGGGCGCGTTGTTCTAGCGCCCTACTTTTACCCTAGTTGATAATACTGGAAAACAGGAGAACGATGAACGCAAGGAGGGCCAGGCATAGGAGCTTGGATGATTTATTTTATATGTTTTGAATAAAGTTACTTATGGACATGTATTTGAGTAACTAGTTTCCGGGAATGTAATAACTTAGATGGTCGGATGTTTATTTGGATGATTATGACGTTTTAATAATGATTAAGGACTTGATGTACTTGCTATCTGAATGAAATAGAACTTGGTTCTATTATGATTCCGCAATTTTGATGTTAATATTCCACATGTTTATATTGCTATGTGTGAACCATTTTCGTGGACTTAGTCCATGCACACATAGGGTTGGCCAGTTAAAGGTCGGACTTTGGAAGTTCGGACTTAGCTCGTGTCGTGACATCCCGCTCTCTATCACTCTTCGTTTATAAAAAAAAAAATAAACTCTGATTTTACTGAAAGAAGCAAGTGAAAAAGGGCGGGGTGTTACAATTAGGTAAGGGATACCTAATAGATTGTAATACCTTGTTTAAGCAGCTTGGAACTCCTCTTTCAATTTCAGCAGCTTTTTCCATATAGAATGTCGTACAACTCAAAGGGGATTTGCTTTTTCTGATTAATCCTTTGTTCAATAAGTCACTTATTTCTTCTTGACAGAGTTTTAAATGATTTGCATCCATCTGGGATGGACGAGCTTTTGTAGGAATATTTTTTTCGTCAAATCCTTTAATATATGGTAGACTTACAATGTGCCTTTTTCTATTCCAAAATGCAGAGGGTAATTCAGAACAACATTCATCTTCAAACTATTTTGTGAGACCTTCTTTTTTCTCTTTAAACTCCTTTTTCTCTAGAATTTTTGTTATTTGTGCAACCTTAATTTCACCTTTTAACCCTTTTACGTAGTTTTCTTTTGTGGCAATAATCTGGTTTATCTTTTGGATTCACAAGGATCATCTATGAAGTCAAGGTTCACATTTATGCCTATAATATTTGTAGAGATTCCCCTAGTGTTTACTGAAAAAGTTTGGATTAGAAGAATGAAAGGGGATCCAAGCAGTACCTTGTTAACAATATCTCCTGAGATAATAAAGGGTGAGGTAACACAGACTCCTTGAATGCAAACATGAACATTTGGGATTTTTCTTTCTATGGAGATACTTGTTCCATTAGCAGCCAAAACAACTTGTTTTGATTCACTTGTAAATTCAATAGGAGCAACTCCTAGTCTGATAACATTTAAATCAGCTCTTGTATCAATAATGGCATTGGCAACCTTCTAAAAAAAAATTATTTTTATTTTCACCTGGACTCTTCACTATTGGTAGATACATTTTGTAAGAATTACAGCAGCAGAGATTTTACTGATTTCCCCTTTTATCCTCTGGACAAATTTTTTTCAATAGCACCATCGTTTTCTAACCAAGTTAGTCTTTCATCAAGCTCATTTTGTTTCTTGGTTAACTCAATTCTTAATTCACGGAGTTCTCTTTTTTGTTCATTTAATTCTCTTTGTAAATCTGAGTGAGTCAAAGGTCTGTTTATTGTCTGAATTTTTTCAGCTCTGTCCATAAGATCAATCATGGAATAGGTTGGTGTGTGGAATATCTCTTTTGTCTTTTTTGGGTAATACGGTGGTTCATTTTCATCTTCTTTGTAAGGAATTTTTGGCTGTGAACTTTCTCCTTCATCCCCTCCCAATTTTGAAATTTGATTTAAAAATTGAACCTTTTTTTCTGGATCAGGTATATTATCAATCATTTCTAGAAGTAATTTTTGAGAGGCAGTAAGAACACGAATATGGATACCAAGGTCTTCGTCAGATGGTATTGACCATTCATCATTAGAATCTTCTTCATCTGAGTGGCATGTACAGGATTGGAATTGCTTGATAAGCTCGATATGAGGAGCATTTTCTTCAAGACTGGATTCAGTTGATGAATTAGATTCTTGTTCTTCTTCTTGTGAACTGAATTCAGAGTCTTCCTTGTTAGAGGGTTCTTCTTGGTTTTCATTATTGATTTTTCCAATTTTCTTTTTAGGAATTTTTTCTTTTTTGTAGCATTTATTTGAATAATGGCCCTTTTTCTCGCAAGTATAACACGTAGGGACTTTTTCTTTTGTATTTTTTCTGGTAGAGTAGCCTTTGGATTTTCTTCTAAAAGGAGTGTCATAGGTTTTCTTTGAAATTTGACTTTTTTATTTGCTAGGTTTGTATTTCCTTGATATTTTGTTTCTTCTGTCTGGAATAAACCTAGATCATGATGGTTTCCTTTTTTATTCAGTTGTTTGATCAAGACCAAACTGAAAACAAAAATCTCCTAATTCTTTGTCTCTGGAATATTTTATCATTTTTCAGCTTGTTTACTGATTTTCAAATTTGTGCAAAGAGCAATCCCGACCTTGTTAATTCTTTGTATAATTCCTCTGAATGTTAACATGCTATAATTAATAGTTCCATGCATTTCTTCTCTTAATGAATTACGCACCTTTTTAGCAAATAAGGGTGGTAATCCAAATATTAATCTTTCTTTCCAGATGTCAGAATAACAATCATTTAACTGGTATACTTTAGATAGAAAAACATCTCTATACCAGCAGAATTCTCGTAAGTTTCTACATCTTAATCGATGCAACTGTTGCCGATTTTTCTCTTTGATTAAGGCAATTCCTCCAGTGAATTCATTGAGGATACATAAAAGCAAGACACTAACACAATCAGATTGTGGTTCATAATTCTCAGGAATCTGACTAGTGCCTACTTCTAATTTGATACTGGGATCAACTAAATTTCCTATAGTTTTATCTCTGTATATAATTCTTCCTTGTTCATCTAATTTTATTGCATTTTCTATTTCAAGCTTTTGTACTCCAATTAAACCATAATTCCACCATCCCCTTAATATTCCATTGAAAGAGGTGGTTATCATGAAGAAGATATTTCTTGGAGTATTTCCTCTGACTTCACAAGCATTGGAATATATCAGCATACTATGGACCATTTGGATAATTTGATATTTGGTTAATCCATCTAAATTCCATTCGTATAAGGAATTTCCCGAATAAGTTAGATCTGTAGTATATATATATGGAGCTTCTTCCAGTTGTAGATCTACTGGAGTTGGTCTAGGATAATAATTCTTTGTTGTTGGCAGTTCTGCTTGAGGATTCCATTTCTTCAGACGATTTGTTAACAAATTTTTTGAAGCAGAAACTTCTAAAATACTCAATCCTTTTCCTCCTACGTTGAGGCTTTCCATTCTAGAGGTCAATTCTTTCTGCATTTCTTCTGATAATTTAAATGGTCCTTCTTGCAAAATAATTCCTGATGGTAATTTTCTAGGAACATATATCGCATTAGCAGGGATTTCTTCTGAACTTTCTTCTTTATTTTTATTGAGTTCTGGTTTTGACTTAATTGTTCTTTCTATCCTGTCCGTTTGTTCTCCAATAGTTAATAGGCATAAGTTTGCGTAATTATTTTGTTCAATTATGTCTCCAAAGCTTCGTCCTATGTCCATAGCATGTATTTCAGTTTTTGATTCATATATAGATCCATCTTTGATAGGCATAGCATAATTCTTATTTTCTTTTGAAGCTGATATATCAAGTTTTTTCCATGGTAGATGAGATCTTTGTATTTCTTTTCCTTCAACATCTTTCCATGTCCTAGATGTTCTTCCTGTAACTCATATGTGTTTTGGCTCCTCTGTTTCTTTAATTTTTCCTTTTTTGAAATATTCCATAAACCAATCAAAGAAAGGAATATTTCTTTCCTCTTCATTCATTTGATAGTACCATAATTCTCGCATTTTATCCTTTTCTTCTCCAGTAAAGGACTTGAAAAACCATTCCTTTAAAGGGTGATTCTTTAGGTTTTCTCTTAAGTATGGTTTATCAATTTCAAATTTAACTGGTTTTACTTCTAGACTTGGAACCTTTACCATCCTTATTACTCCTTGTAGGAAATCATTCTCACTAGCGTTATAAGTTTTCTCAGAGGTTCTTTTGTATATTGGATGTTCAATTCCACTTTCTTTGTTTCTAAAGACTCTTTAATCCATTTCTTCCTTTTCACTACTTTTTTGGTCATCATCAATTTCTTCTAATTTAAAACTTTTTCTTCCTTCTGTGTAACTGGCAAAGCTTCTTCTAGCTCTTCCCATTTTTCTTCTGAAGTTAACTTCAACATTTCCATTTGGTAATTTAACTATGCTTTGCAAATCATTTGTTATTTCATTTTCTCTTGGCGTAACGTCTTCTATTTGCCAATTTCCTGGGAGAACAACTTCTTCCCAGCTGATAACTTTTGGGATGAACATAATGTTATTAAAGTTTGTTTCCATGAGGACCGTGGTTTTTTCTTTGTCAACCTTGTATCTATAGGCTATCATGGGAAAGATAGAGATCATGGATTTGTAAAACACTCGATAAACTATAGCAAAAGGTTTACTTCTTGGACTCATCTTTAAACCTTTAGTTTGGAATCCAATAGTTACACAGTCAAGAACATCGTCATCATGAGCATCTACTGTGATATTTGGAAAACAGTTAAAATAAACAGGTCCATGGCAGAGGCTTGACTCAATCATGGCATACAGAGAATCATCAAACTCATTATGTCTCTGATCTCGCACATAAGCACATATAGAGACATTTAATCCTAATCGGAACAAAGGTTTGATTCCTACCTGAATTAATCCTATGTGTAGGAAGTTGTATTTGGTTCTGATTTGTTCAATAATTCTTCTTTCAAGAATTCTAATTGTCTGTTTTCCTCTAGAGAGGGAGACAGTTTTTTCAACAGTTTTGATGTGGTAATCATTTTGCTCTTCAAATGTGCCATTACTATATATTTTTGTTACAGGTAACGCTGGCATTTTCCAATTGGATATGGCTTGGTCAAAGTTTTCATACACCTTTTCTTCAGAATTTTTATTTTTTCTAGACTTTCTTTAGCTATACTGGGATGAGGAAAGCTGGACAAAGCAGATTGGTAAGATGAGGAAGATGAAGTAGACCTATTAGAAAGATGCTGAAATGACTTAAACCAATTCTTAAAAAGTTTTGTTTTTCCCTTGGAATTTTCCATTTGAGTGGCTCGTTAAAAACAGAAAAAGTTCTGTCAACGATTTACAACCCTTAATGCCTGATCACGGCCAGAAGTGGGACTTACAACGCGACCACACTTTTTGAAAAATAAACGAGGCACAAAAGTGGAGAATAAGAAGGAAAATAAAAGTTCTGATACCAATCTTCAACCAGGAATAAAACAAATCTTCTTTCTAAAATCAAATCTTCTTTTTCATCATCTCTTTTGCTTTTGCAGAATTCATGCGGAATAATTCAGGTAATTGAGATTGCTTTTCTTTTTCTTGACAAAGCTTTAAATGATTTGCATCCATTTGAGATGGATGAGCTTTTGTAGGAATATCTTTTTCATCAAATCCTTTAATATATGGTAGACTTACAATGTGTCTTTTTCTATTCCAGAATGCAGAGGGTAATTCAGAACAACATTCATTTTCAAATTGTTTCGTAAGATTTTCTATTTTTTCTTGAAACTCTTTTTTCTCCAATTTTTTTTTAATTTGAGCAATTTTAATTTCCTTTTTTAGATCTTTCATATAGTTTTCTCTACCATTAATAATTCAGTTTATCTTTTGAATCTTTGTTTCATAGGGATCATCAATAAAATCAAGATTAACATTTACTCCTTTGATTTTTGTAGAAATTCCTTTTGTGTTCACTGAAAAGGCTGTATCAGAAGAATAAAAGGGGATCCAAGAAGTACATCATTAACAATGTCTTCTGAAATAATAAAAGGTGAAGTAACACAGACTCTTTGAAAACAAACATGAACATTTAGAATTTTTCTTTCTATGGAAATACTTGTTCCATTGGCAGCAGACACAAATTGTTTTGATTCACTAGTATATTCAATAGGAACGATTCCTAATCTGATGACATTTAAATTTGCTCCAGTGTCAATAATAGTATTAACAATTTTTTCAAAATTCTTTTTTTTTTTTTTTTACTTGGACTCTCAACTGTTGATAGATGCATTTTGTGGGAATTGCTGCAGTGGAGACTCTGCTAATCTCTCCTTTAATTCTTTGGACAAATTTCTCTTCATCATATTCTCCAAGAGCACCATCACTTTCTAGTAAAGTGATTCTTTCATCAAGCTCATTTTGCCTTTTTGTTAATTCCATTCTTAACTCTCTGATTTCTCTTTTCTGATCATTTAATTCTCTTTGTAGATCTGCAAGAGTTAATGGTTTGTTTATAGTATGAATCTTCTCGGCTCTATTCATGAGGTCAATTATGGAATAGATTAGCATATGGAATGTTTCTTTTGTCTTTTTTGTGTAAAATAAGGATTCATTTTCTTCTTCTTTTTCAATTTTTGATTTTGAACTTTCTCCTTCTTCCCCTCCCAATTTTGAAATCTGGTTTAAAAATTGAACTTTTTCTCTAGATCAAGTATATTATCAATCATTTCAAGAAGTAGTCTCTGAGGGGCAGTAAGGACACGAATATGTATACCAAGATCTCCATCTGATGGTATCAACCATTCATCGTTAGAATCTTCTTCATCCGAATGACATGTACATGATTGGAATTGTTTGAGGAGCTGTACATGAGGGGCATTTTCTTCTTGGCTGGATTCATCAGTTGATGAACCAGACTCATGTACTTCTTGGGAACTTAATTCAGTTTCTTCTTTATCTGATATTTCTTCATTATCTTCTTTATTAATTTTTCTGAGTTTCTTTTTAGAATAGTTTTCTTTCTTGAAACATTTGTTTGAATAATGGCCCTTTTTTCCACAAGTATATAACAAGTAGGTATTTTTCCTGTTATGTTTTCCTTTTTTGGGTATTTTTTGGATTTTCTTTGGGTTGTCATAATTTTTCTTTGAGAAATGACTCTTAAATCTGCTAGATTTATATTTTTTCATTATTTTATTTTTTCTTTCAGGAGTAAATCTAGAACGCGAGGGTTTTCTTTTTTATTCTGGCGTTTGGTCAAGACCAAATTGAAAATAAAAATCTCCTAATTCTTTATCGCCAGAATACTTTCTCATCTTTTTAGCTTGCTTGCTGATTTTCAAATCAGTGCAAAGAGCTATTCCAACTTTATTAATTCTTTGTATAATTCCTCTGTACGTCAGCATGCTGTAATTAATAGTACCATGCATATCTTCTCTCAAGGAGTTACGCACCTTTTCAGCAAATAATGGTGGTAACCCTGAAATAAATCTTTCTTTCCAAATATCGGAATTACAATCATTTAGTTGGTATACTTTGATAAAAATACGTCTTTATACCAACGAAATTCTCCTAAGGTTCTGCATCTTAATCGATGTAATAGTTGCCGATTCTTTTCCTTAATTAGAGATCTCCAGTGAATTCATTGAGGATGCATATAAGCAAGACACTGACACAATCAGGTTTTGTTTCATAATGTTCCGGGATTTGACTAGTGCCTGTTTCTAGTTTGATGTTGGGATCGACTAAATTTCCTGTGATTTTATCTCTGTAGATAATTCTTCCATATTCATCTAATTTGACAAACAGGTCCAATTTCTCTTGTTCATCTAGAATGAGTACTTTTTCCATTTTCTCCACTTTGTATAGTTCGTCAACTTTGTCCTGTTTGTCCACTTTCACAAATTTGTCCACTTATTCCAATTCGTTCAGTTGTCAACTTTGTCTTGTTCGTCCATTTTGTCCAGTCTATCCACTTTGTTCATTTTGTCCAGTTTGTCTAGTTTGTCAATTTTGTCGAGTTGGTCCAGTTTGTCCAATTTGTCAAGTAGGTCCAGTTTGTCCAGTTTGTCTAGTTTATCTAATTTGTCCAATCTAGTTGGTCCAGTTTGGCCTGTTCATCCTTCTTGACTAGTTTTTATAGTTTGTCCACTTTGTCCTATTCGTCCACTTTGTCCTGTTTGACAAATTTGTCTACTTTTTCCAATTTGTGCACTTTGTCCAGTGTGTCCAGTTTATCTAATTTGTAGAGTTTGTCCTATTTGTCCAGTTTGTCAATTCATTCTACTCGTCCAGTTAATCCACTTTTTCCAGTTTGCCCATTTTCTACAGTTTGTCAACTTTGTCATGTTTGTCATCTTTTTCCAATTCGTCGAGTTTTTCCACTTTGTCCTGTTCGTCTAGTTTAAGTAGTATTTGTTGTTTAGCAACTTTGTTCAGTTGGTTGAGTTTGTCTTGTTCATTCAGATTGAGTAGTTTTTCCATTTTGTCCACTTTGTATAGTTCATCATCTTTGTCCTGTCTTTCCACTTTGACAAATTTGTCCACTCTTTCCAATTCGTTCAGTTTGTCCACTTCATCCCTTACGTCTAGTTTGTCTAATTTTTACAGTTGGTCCAATTTGTTCACTTTGTCCCGTTTGTCCACATTGACAAATTTGTCCACTTTTTACAATTCGTTCAGTTGGTCCACTTTTTACGATTCGTTCAGTTGGTCCACTTTGTCCAATTCGTACAGTTGGTCCACTTTGTCCAATTCGTACAGTTTGTCCACTTTCCTTCTTCGTACAATTTAACTAGTTTTTCCAGTTTGTCCACTTAGTTCAGTGGGCCAGTTTGTCTTATTCGTCCAGTTTGAGTAGTTTTCCACTTTGTTCAGTTGGTCCAGTTTGTCCTGTTCGTCCAACTTAACTAGTATTTCCAGTTTAACAACTTTGTTCAATTGGTCTAGTTTGTCCTGTTCGTCCAGAATAAGTAGTTTTTCCATTTTGTCCACTTTGTATAGTTACGTTAACTTTGTCCCGTTTATCCACTTTCAAAAAGTTGTCCACTTTTTCCAATTCGTTCAGTTTGTCAACTTCGTGTTGTTCGTCCATTTTTCTTCGTACAGTTTAACTAGTTTTTCCAGTTTGTCCACTTAGTTTAGTGGGCCAATTTGTCCTATTCATCCAGTTTGAGTAGTTTTCCAATTTGTTCAGTTGGTCCAGTTTGTCCTGTTCGTCCAACTTAACTAGTATTTCCAGTTTAGCAACTTTGTTCAATTGGTCCAGTTTGTCCTGTTCGTCCAGAATAAGTAGTTTTTCCATTTTGTCCACTTTGTATAGTTGCGTTAACTTTGTCCCGTTTGTCCACTTTCAAAAATTTGTACACTTTTTCCAATTCGTTCAGTTTGTCAACTTCGTGTTGTTCGTCCAATTTGTCTATTTGTTTGTCCACTTTGCTCACTTTGTCCAGTTGGTCCAGTTTGTCTAATTTGTCCAGTTTGTCCAGTTTATCTAATTTGTCCACTTTGTTCAGTTGGTCCAGTTAGTCCTATTCGTCCAACTTGACTAGTTTTTCCAGTTTGTCCAGTTTTTCTTGTTTGTCTAGTTTGACAAATTTGTCCACTATTTCCAATTTGTTCAATTTGTCCAGTTAGACCTGTTCGTCCACTTTTTCTAATTTGTCTACTTTGTTCAGTTTGTCCAAGTTTGTATATTTTGTCCCGTTTGTCTAGTGTGTTCAGTTTATCTAATTTGTCCAGTTTGTCCAATTCGTCCTACTCGTCCAGTTTGTCCAGTTAGTCCACTTTATCCACTTTTTCCAGTTTGCCAATTTTCTATAGTTCGTCAACTTTGTCATTTTTGTCCAGTTTTTCCAATTCGTCGAGTTTGTCCACTTTATCCAGTTTGTCCACTTTGTCCAATTCGTCCAGTTTGGCCACTTTGTCCACTTTGTTCACTATGTCCAGTTTCTCAAGCATCATTTTGAATGAAGACACCATTTCTAACATTGATGGGACCACTTTTCTTCTTTTCTTCATACTAACCATATACCTCCACCAAAAAGAGATGAGTCCACTGGCTCTGATACCAATTACTGCCAGGAACGAATTATTTGATAGGAGTCATCTCTTTTCACATCTTAAATGGTGTAATTGCTGCCTATTTTTCTCCTTAATTAGAGCAATTCCTCCAGTGAATTCATTGAGGATGCATAGAAGCAAGACACTAACACAATCAGATTGAGTTTCCCAATTATCAGGAATTTGACTAGTACCTGCTTCAAGCTTAACATTTGGATCAACTAAATTTCCTGTAGTTTTGTCTCTATAAAGGATTCTTCCAAATTCATCCATTTTGACAGCATTTTCTATTTCAACTCTTTGAGCTCTAGATAATCCATAATTCCACCATCCTCTTAATATTCCATTGAAAGAGGTTGTTATCATCAGAAAGATATTTCTTGGAGTATTTCCTCTAACTTCACAGGCATTACAGTATATTAACATACTGTGAACCATTTTGGACAATTTGGTATTCTGTTAATCCATCTAAATTCCACTCATATAAAGAATTTCCTAAATAGGTTAATTCTGAGGTATAACTGTATGGAGCTTCTTCAAGTTGTAGATCAACAGGGGTTGGTCTAGGATAATAATTCTTTGTTTCTGGCAATTTTGCCTGAGGATTCCATTTCTTTAGGCGATTTATTAATAAATCTTCAGACGCAGAGACCCTTAGGATACTGAATCCTTTTCCTCCCATCTTGAGGCTTTCCATCCTATTGGATAATTCTTTTTGCATTTCGTCTGTCAATATGAATGGTCCTTCTTGCAGAGTAATCCCTTTAGGTAATTGTCTGGGAACATAAACTGCATTGGCAGAGCTTTCTTCTAATTTTTCTTTTTTATCTTTACTAAATTCAGATTTTAATTTGATTGTTCTTTCTATTCGATCTGTTTGTTCTCCAATGGTTAATAGACATAGATTGGTATAATTATTTTGTTCAATTATATCTCCAATACCTATACTTATGTCTTTAGCATTTGGGTCTAGTTTTGATTCATAAATGGATGCATTTTTTACAGGCATGGCATAATTCTTGGTGTCCGTATTAGGGACAGAAATATCAAGTTTCTTCCAAGGTGGGTGAGATTTATCAACTTCTTTTCCTTCAGTGTCTTTCCAAGTTCTTGTTGTTTTTCCTATAACTCTTATCTGTTCTGGGCTTTGATTTTCCTTTTCTTTGATTTTCCCTTTTTGAAATATTCCATGAACCAATCAAAGAAAGGTATATTTCTTTCTTCTTCCTCCATTTGGGAATACCATAATTCTCTCATTTTATCTTTTTCCTCAGTGTTAAACTTTTTAAAGAACCAATCTTTTAAAGGATGATTTTTCAAATTTTCTCTAAGATATGGTTTATCAATTTGAAACTTTTTAACAGGTATTTCTTCTGGCTTTAGAATGCTCACCATTCTTATGGTTCCTTGGAGAAAATCACTTTCACTTGGATTATAGGTTTTTGCTGATGAGGATCTTTTATAGATAGGGTGTTCAATTCCACTTTCTTTATTCCTAAAAACTTTTTGATCCATTTCTTCCTTTTCACTACTCCTTTGGTCATCATCTATTTCTTCTAATTTAAAATTTTTTCTTCCTTCCGTATAACTGGCAAAACTTCTCCTAGCCTTTTCCATTTTTCTCCTAAAATTGACTTCAACATTACCATTGGGTAATTTGACTATACTTTGTAAATCATCTGTCATTTCATTTACTCTTGGGGTGACATCTTCTATCTGCCAATTTCCTGGAAGAACAACTTCTTCCCAGCTGATGACTTTTGGGATGAACACGTTATTGTTAAAGTTTGTTTCCATGAGAACTGTAGTTTTTCTTTATCAACCTTATCTGTATAGGCTATCATGGGAAAGACAGAGATCATGGATTTGTAGAACACACGATAAACTATAGCAAAAGGTTTATTTCTTGGACTCATTTTTAATCCTTTGCTTTGAAATCCAATAGTTACACAATCAAGGATATCTTCATCATGAGCATCAATTGTGATATTGGGAAAGCAGTTAAAATAAACAGGTCCATGACAGAGACTTGATTCAATCATAGCATAAAGAGAATCATCAAATTCATCATGTCTCTGATCTCGCACATAAGCACAGACTGCAACATTTAATCCTAATCGAAACAACGGTTTGATTCCTACCTGAATTAATCCTATGTGCAGGTAGTTGTATTTGGTTCTGATTTGTTCAATAATTCTTTTATCAAGAACTTTGATTGTCTGTTTTCCTCCAGAGAGAGAAACAATTTTTTCAACAGTTTTTATGTGATAATCATTTTGCTCTTCAAATGTGCCATTGCTATATATTTCTGTTACAGGCAAGGCTGGCAACTTCCAGTTTGATATTGCTTGGTCAAAATTTTCATATATCATTTCTTCTAAATTTTTTGTTTTTTCTGAATTTTCCTTTTCTAAACTATTACGGGTAAAACTAGTTAAAGCAGACTGGTAGGATGAAGAAGACGAATAAGATCTATTAGAAGGATGCTGAAATGATTTAAACCAATTCTTAAAAAGTTTTATTTTTCCCTTAGAATTTTCCATCTTTTGTAACTCGTTAGAAACAAGAAGAGTTCTGTCAACGATTTACTGCCCTTGACGCCTGATCACGGCCTGAAGCGGGACTTACAACGCGACCACACACTCTTTAAAAAGATAAACGAGGCACAGAAGTGGAGAATAAGAAGGAAAATAAAAACTCTAAAGAGAATTTCACTAAAAAAGCTTCAGATCCTGAATAATAGATTCAATTCATCTAAATCCCATTTTTTTTTTTTTTTTTTTAAATTAACACAAATTTAAATACGAGATAATAATTCTAATTCTTCATTCAGTCTATTACAATATTCTCTCCTAATAGAACGAGGTGGCATCTCAGAAGGCCATAGCTTGTAGTTTTGATTTAGTTCTAAAAACTTCTAATTGTATTACAGCATAGGCTCGAAGCAAGAGAATCCTTCTTATTTCATGTTGATAATGTTGTGGATTATTCTTATGCGGACAAGTTTGCAAATGTCTTCTTATGATTTCAATGGCTCGCTCTATTTTTCTTAGTCTTTGGACATCATCATAATATTTCTTAAGCAAAGCAAGACGGATAGACATAATGTAAAAGAAACAACATGATTAGATAACAACAAACATATAACATCAAACTTAAAAACTTGATCACTTACAGAAGATGATACAGGACTTCAGACTCTAGCACACTTAAACTTCAAGCTCTAGCACTCAAACTTCAAACTCACACTCACACTCACACTTATGCTTTTTTCTATTTTATATGATTGCTTTTTTACAAATGGAAACACCAGCTCCTTATATAGATGGAGCAAATACAACCAGGAGGAGAAAGTTCACAACAAAAAATTTCCTTTGAAGAAAATGAAAATGATAATAAAACACCATATTATCCAAAAAGGATAAAGGAGAAAGAAACATTTCATACACCAACCTATTCCATGATTGACCTCATGAATAGAGTAGAAAAAATTCATACTATAAATAAACCCTTATCTCTCTCAGATTTACAAAGAGAATTAAATGATCAGAAGAGAGAACTTCGTGAATTAAAATTCGAATTAACCAAAAAACAAAATGAGCTTGATGAAAGGTTAACTTGGTTAGAAAGTGATGGTGCTATTGAAAAATATGATGAAGAAAAATTTGTCCAAAGAATTAAAGGAGAAATTAGCAAAATCTCTACTGGTGTAATTCCTACAAAATGTATTTACCAACAGTGGAGAGTTCAGGTAAAAATAAAAATTAAAAACTTCGAGAAGATTGTTAATGCCATAATTGACACTGGTGCTGACTTAAATGTTATCAGACTTGGAATCGTTCCCATTGAATTTACAAGTGAATCAAAACAGTTTGTGTCTGCTGCTAATGGAACGACCATTTCCATAGAAAGAAAAATTCCAAATGTTCATGTTTGCATGAAAGGAGTCTGTGTTACTTCACCCTTTATTATTTCAGAAGATATTGTTAACGATGTACTCCTTGGATCTCCATTTATTCTTCAAATCCAACCCTTTTCTGTAACAACAAAAGGAATTTCTACGAATATCAAAGGGATTGAAGTAAATCTTGATTTTATAGATGATCCTTGTGAGACGAAAATCCAAAGGATAAATCAAGTTATTGCCACCAGAGAAAATTACATAAATGGATTAAAAAATGAAATTAAATGTGTCCAAATGACAAAAGAATTAGAGAAAAAAGAATTTAAAACAAAATTAGAAGAATTCACCAAACAGATTGAAGAAGAATGCTGTTCTGAATTACCATCAGCCTTTTGGAATAGAAAAAGACATAGTAGGATTACCATATATAAAAGATTTTAATGAAAAAGATATTCCTACTAAAGCTCGTCCATCTCAAATGGATGCTGCCCATTTGAAGCTTTGCCAAGAAGAAATCAATGATCTTCTGAAGAAAGGATTAATTAGAAAAAACAAATCTCCTTGGAGCTGTACGGCATTTTATGTTGAAAAGGCCGCTGAAATCGAAAGAGGAGTTCCAAGATTGGTAATCAATTATAAACCTTTAAACAAAGTCTTACAATCTATTAGGTATCCTTTACCTAATACTCAGGATTTGCTCAACAGATTAAACAATGCCAAAATATTTTTCAAATTTGATTTAAAATTAGGATTTTGGCAGATTCAGATAAAAGAAGAAGATAGATATAAAACTGCATTCACTGTTCCAATGGGGCATTATGAATGGAATGTTATGCCTTTTGGATTGAAAAATGCTCCGTCTGAATTTCAGAATATATGATGAAGTTTTGCCAGTCATACGGAAGGAAGAAAATGTTTGTCCAGTTTGACCAGTTTATCTAATTTGTCTAATTCGTCTAGTTTGTCTCGGTTGTCAAGTTTATCTACTTTGTCGAGTTAGTTGAATTTAGCCAATTTGTGCACTTATTACAGTTAGTCCAATTTGTCCAGTTTGTTCAGTTTTTGCAGTTTGTCCTGTTTGTTAACTTCTTTTACTTGACCCAGTTTGTCCACTATGTCCAGTTTGGCCAATTCGTACAGTTTGTCCACTTTGTCATGTTCGTCCAGTGTAACTAGTATTTCCAGTTTAGCAACTTTGTTCAGTTGATCCAGTTTGCCATGTTCGTCCAGATTGAGTAGTTTTTCCATTTTGTCCACTTTGTATAGTTCGTCATCTTTGTCCTATTTTTCTAGTTTGACAAATTTGTCCACTTTTTCTAATTCGTTCAGTTTATCCACTTAGACATGTACGTCTAGTTTGTCTAGTTTGTCTAGTTTGTCCAGTTGGTCCAGTTTGTCCACTTTATACAGTTCGTCCACTTTGTCCTATTTGTTCACATTGACAAATTTGTCCACTTTTTCCAATTCGTTCAATTGGTCAACTTTGTCCAATTTGTACAGTTTTTCCACTTTCCTACTTCGTACAGTTTAATTAGTTTTTCCAGTTTGTCTACTATGTTCAATTGGGCTAGTTTGTCCTGTTCATCCACTTTCAGTAGTTTTCCACTTTGTTCAGTTGGTCCACTTTGTCCTGTTCATCCAACTTAACTATTATTTCCAGTTTAGCAACTTTGTTCAGTTGGTCCAGTTTGTCCTGTTCGTCTAGAATGAGTAGTTTTTCCATTTTGTCCACTTTGTATAGTTCGCCAACTTTGTCCCGTTTGTCCACTTTCACAAATTTGTCCACTTTTTCCAATTCATTCAGTTTGTCCACTTTGTCTTGTTCGTCCAGTTTGCCTATTTTGTCCAGTTTATCTAATTTGTCCAATTCGTCTAGTTTGTCGAACAAGAAGAACTGGACGAACTAGAGCAACGAGACATGCTGGGCGAGCTGGACAAAACTGGGCAAATAGGACAAACTGAACGAATTGGAAAAAGGCGACGAACTAGATGTTAAGGACGAACTGGACGAATTAGACAAATTGGACAAACTGAACGAATTGGAAAAACTGGACGAACTAGACAAACTTGACGAACTGGAGGAACTTAACAAACTAAACGAACTATGCTTTCCATGTGGCATAAAGATATTTCACCTCATGTACCTTGCCCATCAACTTTTGTACCTTGCCCATCAACCTTTGAAAAATGTGTTTGGAAGTTTGTGTGGGGAACCATTCCTTTTTCTGTTGCTTTTGGTTTAAGTCCTCTCATGGTCGGATGAGAGGAGGGAACTTTTGTATGCTCCATCTATATAAGGAGCTGGGGGTTTCCTTTGGGAATCATCTCCAAAAAATTGTAAAAAAACATAAGTGTAAGTGTGAGTGTGAGTGTGAGTTTGAAGTTTAAGTGTGCTAGAGTTTCAAGTCCTGTGCAATCTTCTGTAAGTAATTAAGTTTTTATAAGTTTGATTTTATATGCTTGTTATTATCTAATTATGTTGTTTCTTTTGCTAGAACATGTCTATTCGTCTTACTTTGCTTAGCAAGATATCTTGTTATCCGTGTTCAAACTATTAGAAGATCTATGTTAGTACTGTAACGACCCATCACGCTATGGGCACGTTAAAACTGATACGAACTCCTAAAACTGATCCCATACAATTTCGGATATATTTTTTTTTTTAAAAAAAATGGGAGGCACCGCTCTCGCAACCCACACCAACCACAACAATCCACCAATAAACCAAAAACCGTGAGCATCGGTCATAATTACTAATTATAGCATCACTTCATTATTACATTTATCCGACTCAAAGAAAAGTACACATAATTCAAATACATCAGAAGGTCCTCAATTACAAGATGGGACCCTGACAAAGTGCAAAACTGCAACTCTATGCCCAACGTCCAACTGAGGGTCGCGCCAACCCTCCCTCGATGAAGTACCTGTGAGGGAAGGGGTGAGCTCTACATGCCCAATGAGGGAACACATGCATCATAAGTCGTCAAGCATACACTGTACATAATCATATGGACATATCGATGTCTAAGATGTCTACATGCATAACCATACAAACATGTGCCCTACCCCTAGCACATGGGCCCACGTCAACCGGGCCTCTAAGACATCCTCTAACCAACCGAATGCAACTCCCTTATGTGCCCTACCGCAACAGCCCACCCATCCACGGTTACGCAGACTGATCCTCAGTCAGCTCGGGGTCTCTAGTCCTCAACTAGACCTATGACCCTCTCATGACAACCAACACACATACCACGACCAACTCAAGATTCGAAAAAACTCGAGTCCCAAACTAATTACCACACGGGAGTAACCACCTCACCAATCCTCAACGAACTGCCAACCAAACTCATCTATGATCTCATCAACCAAGCACCAAAGTCTCGATAGTCAAACCCATAACCTTGGACCCTATATATTGGTCTCCACACGACTGATGTATCCACCTCTCACAAAATTCTATAGGTCTTCTACCGAGTGAGCCGACTGAACTCACTCGTTAAGCGCCCATAATTCCTGGTGAGTCAATACCCACAACACAAGTCTCAACAATGAACCCGAATACTATAACCGCGGGTAAACACACTACCACATCGCACCATCCCTCAATCAATGAGCTGGCGAGCACATCCTCAGCCTACTCGGTCATCCGGGGAATCACAAACCATACCAGCGGAAGCTGTCCCTCACATCATCGTCCCTCGACCTAGGCGAGCACCTCCTCAGCCTACTCTGTCATCCAGGGAATCACAAACCATACCAGCGGGAGCTGTCCCTCACCGCATCGTCCCTCGACCTAGGCGAGCACTTCCTTAGCCTACTCGGTCATCCAGGGAATCACAGACCATATCAGCGGGAGCTGTCCCTCACCGCATCGTCCCTCGACCTAGGCGAGCAACTCCTCAGCCTAGGCGAGCAACTCCTCAGCCTACTCGGTCATCCAGGGAATCACAAACCATACCAGCGGGAGCTGTCCCTCACTGTATCGTCCCTCGACCTAGGCGAGTACCCCTCAGCCTACTCGGTCATCTAGGAATCACCTCACTCATCACACATTCGGGTATCGGAACCGTAAGGGGCTTCTAAGGTTACCTTGGGTGAACCAACATTCAGCCTGATGGCCTATCTAGGGTTAACATAATTACTTCCCAATTAGTCCTCATCTGGGACTCCAAGGCACCTTGTTTTCTAAATCAGATTACGCCTCCCTCATTGGTACGTCCGGGAAATACAAGACGAACCGACCATTTGATCCATGCAAGGGGGTTGCGACTACCCATTTCCAATCTCAAGGGAGTCTGAATCCCAATCACGCGTCCACTGTGTGGTCCCACATAACATCCGCACCCTAACTACCCGACAAGCTAGGGGGAGTCTCTAGATCCTGATGTGGCCTAGTACCCATGCCCCACCGGCATCCCACATGTGCTAGCTACATGCATGTACAAATACCGCTACACACACTATCAACATAGTTCATTGTATAATAATCAGATGCATATATATCATTATCTATCACGGGTTGGCATGTTAACATCCAAGCATGTTACAATGTCTAGCAGTCCAAACTAATCATCATATACTCATATGGCATTTTATCACCAGATTACCTCACACCATGATCAAACATATACCACCACATATCACACATTCACATGCTGACATCTTAACATATTATTAACAAAAATAAACTCTGATCTTGTCGCCATACAATCAATCAATTATGACATCAATTAATCAATTCATATATGCCTCCGCGGGCATCGGATATGAATACACCTGGATGGGGGCCCGCCACATAATGGTGTCGACAGTTCCCTTGCCGAATGGCTCATAACACTGATGACCCCCACTCGCCATATTCCGTATCCGCACATTTGATAGAGAAGTAGGATGCATGGATGCATGCTAAAAGCGATGATGAGTTCCCTCACCTGTGTGTACCTCAAAATCCAAAGTGAGAGAGACGGTACGCTGGGTTGAAAGGAGCTCAATCTGTTGAAAAAGAGCAAGGGAATAAGCAATCGGGCAAAAAGGGTCAAACAAAACCTGGAGTACAAACGGGCCCGAAAACTAGGAAACTGGGCCGGGCTGAACAGAACTGGGTTGGACCCAAAGCTGGGCCGAGCTGAACAGAACTGGGCCGGACCCAAAACTGGGCCGAGCTGAACAGAACTGGGCCGGGCCTGAACTGGGTCGGACCCAAAGTTGGGCCGAGCTTGAGGCGGGCTGGACCGGCCCTGGCAAACTGGGCCAAATCAGGTCTGGGCCGAATCCGGCGAACTGGGCGGGATCGGGCAAACAGGGTTGGGTCATCGGGTCCAAGGCCGAACCCGACTGAGTCAACTCGGCAACTCCGAGTGACTTAGCCGAAGGAGAAGGGGAATGAGGGAGATGAGGGAAAGAAAAGGGAAGAGAAGGGAAAGCAAAAGAGGGGGAAAACGGAGAAGGGAAGTACCTCGGATCGGACGGCGGCGATCGGTGTCCAGCAGATCTGAAGAACCAGTGGCTGCTCGGGCCAAGGGGGAAAGAGATCCGACTCATTGGGGCCGGAGGAGCTCGAACCAACGCCGGAGGAGGAGGAGGGAGGTCAGCAGCAGATCCAAAAGAGGAAGAAGAAAAATCGGGAGGGAAAAGAGAGAAGAGGAGAGGGAGGGGAAAGAGAGAATCGGGAGGGAGGGAGATGAGGATGGCGGCAGCGGCGGCAGAAATAGGCTTAAGGTTTGGAAGAGGGAAAGAGATGAAAAAGGGGGAAGAGAGGGTGAGCCGGCACTGTAGCGAGCTGCTACAGTGCTGCGCGGAAAGGGGGGTGTAGTTTAGGGTTTTGGGGGGGGGGGGGGGTTAAGATAGGTTTTTTTTTTTATATAAAATAAAATCTTAAATGTTTCAAAAATAAATAAATAAATAAATAATTTAAAACTCATAAAAAATCAAACGTCGAACATCGGGGAAGATAATGTGTGATTTTCAAACTTTTTATATGATAAAATATTTAATAATTCAAAATTACCAAAGTGCCCTTCGAGTGTCTGAACTCAAAATCGGGCAACCTAGGACCCAACACGGGGCCTACATTTTCCCCACTGCTACCAAGACCCCAAAACTCTGGAATATCGGGTCGGGTCTTTACAAGTACGCTTGTGTAATCAGATAAGAGAATATTGTAATAGACTGAATGAAGAATTAGAATTATTATCTCGTATTTAAATATGTGTTAAAAAAAAAGGATTTAGATGAATTAAAATCTATTATCCAGGATCTGAAGCTTTTTAGCCAGGTTGATCTATCCAATTCTCTTTAGAGTTTTTTATTTTCCTTCTTATTCTCCACTTCTGTGCCTCGTTCATCTTCTTAAGAGTGTGGTCGCGTTGTAAGTCCCACTTCAGGCCGTGATTAGGCGTTAAGGGCAGTAAATCGTTGACAGAACTCTTCTTGTTTCTTACAAGCTACAAAAGATGGAAAATTCTAAGGGAAAGACAAAACTTTTTAAGAATTGGTTTAAATCATTTCAGCATCCTTCTAATAGATTTTATTCTTCTTCTTCATCCTATCAATCTGCTTTAACCAGTTTTACCCGTAATAGTTAAGAAAAAGAAAATTCAGAAAAAACAAAAAAAACAAAAAATTCAGAGGAAATGATATATGAAAATTTTGACTAAGCAATATCCAACTGGAAGTTGCCAGCCTTGCTTGTAACAACTACCTGCACATATGATTAATTCAGGCAAGAATCAAACCACTGTTTCGATTAGGATTAAATGTTTCAGTGTATGCTTATGTGAGAGATCAGAGACATGATGAATTTGATGATTCTCTTTATGCTATGATTGAATCAAGTCTTTGTCATGGACTTGTTTATTTTAACTGCTTTCCTAATATCACAATTGATGCTCATGATGATGATATTCTTGATTGTGCAACTATTGGATTTCAAAGTAAAGGATTAAAGATGAGCCCAAGAAGTAAACCTTTTGCTATAGTTTATCGTGTGTTCTACAAATTCATGATCTCTGTCTTTCCCATGATAGCCTATATAGATAAGGTTGATAAAGAAAAAACTACAGTTCTCATGGAAACAAACTTTAACAATAATGTGTTTATCCCAAAAGTCATCAGCTGGGAAGAAGTTGTTCTCCTAGGAAATTGGCAAATGGAAGATGTCACCCCAAGAGTAAATGAAATAACAGATGATTTACAAAGTATAGTTAAATTACCAAATGGAAATGTTGAAGTCAATTTTAGGAGAAAACTGGAAAAAGCTAGGAGAAGTTTTGCCGGTTATACGGAAGGAAGAAAAAGTTTTAAATTAGAAGAAATAGATGATGACCAAAGGAGTAGTGAAAAGGAAGAAATGGATCAAAAAGTTTTTAGAAACAAAGAAAGTGGAATTGAAAACCCTATCTACAAAAGATCCTCATCAGCGAAAACCTATAACCCTAGTGAAAGTGATTTTCTTTAAGGAGCCATAAGAATGGTGAGCATTCAAAAGCCAGAAGAAATACATGTTAAAAAGTTTCAAATTGATAAACCATATCTTAGAGAAAATTTGAAAAATCATCCTTTAAAAGAGTGGTTCTTTAAAAAGTTTAACACAGAAGAAAAAGATAAAATGAGGGAATTATGGTATTTTCAAATGGAGGAAGAAGAAAGAAATATACCTTTCTTTGATTGGTTTATGGAATATTTTAGAAAAGGGAAAATCAAAGAAAAAGAAACTTAAAGCCCAGAACAAATAAGAGTTATAGGAAAGACAACAAGAACCTGGAAAGACACTGAAGGGAAAGAAGTTGATAAATCTCATCCACCTTGGAAGAAACTTGATATTTCTGTCCCTAATACAGAAACCAAGAATTTTGCCATGCTTGTAAAAAATGCATCTATTTATGAATCAAAATCAGACCCAAATGCTAAAGATATAGGTATAGGTATTGGAGATATAATTGAACAAAACAATTATACCAATATATGTTTATTAACCATTGGAGAACAAACAATCAAATTAAAGCCCTTGAATAAAGATAAAGAAGAAAAATTAGAAGAAAGCTCTGCCAACGCAGTATATGTGCCCAGACAATTACCTAAAGGGATTATTTTGCAAGAAGGACCATTTACAATGACAGACGAAATGCAAAAAGAATTATCCAATAGGATGGAAAGCCTCAATATGGGAGGAAAAGGATTCAGCATCCTAAGAGTCTCTGCTTCAGAGGATTTATTAATAAATCGTTTGAAGAAATGGAATCCTCAGGCGAAAATGCCAGAGACAAAGAATTATTATCCTGACCAACCCCTGTTGATCTACAACTCGAAGAAGCTCCATACAGTTACACCTCAGAATTAACCGATTCAGGAAATTCTTTATATGAATGGAACTTGGATGGATTAACAGAATATCAAATTGTCCAAATGGTTCACAGTATGTTAATATACTGTAATGCCTGTGAAGTCAGAGGAAATACTCCAAGAAATATCTTTTTGATGATAACCACCTCTTTCAATGGAATATTAAGAGGATGGTGGAATTATGGATTATCTGGAGCTCAAAGAATTGAAATAGAAAATGCTGTCAAAATGGATGAATTTGGAAGAATCCTTTATAGAGACAAAACCACAGGAAATTTAGTTGATCCAAATGTTAAGCTTGAAGCAGGTACTAGTCAAATCCCTGATAATTGGGAAACTCAATCTGATTGTGTTAGTGTCTTGCTTCTATGCATCCTTAATGAATTCACTGGAGGAATTGCTCTAATTAAGGAGAAAAATAGACAGCAGTTACATCGCTTGAGATGTAGAAATTTAGGAGAATTTCGTTGGTATAGAGATGTATTCTTATCAAAAGTTTACCAACTCAATGATTGTAATTCTGATATTTGGAAAGAAAGATTCATTTCAGGATTACCACCCCTAATTGCTGAAAAGGTGCGTAATTCCTTGAGAGAAGAAATGCATGGTACTATTAATTATAGTTTGCTGACTTTCGGAGGAATTATACAGAGAATTAGCAAAGTTGGCATGAATCTTTGCACTGATTTAAAGATCAGTAAACAAGTTGAAAAAATGAGAAAATATTCTGGAGATAAATAATTAGGAGATTTTTGTTTCCAGTTTGGTTTAGATCAAACACCTGAATCAAAGAGAAAACCTTCGCGTTCTAGATTTACTCCGGATAGAAGAAACAAAATGGTAAGAAAATATAAACCCGGAAGATATAAAAGACAGAGAAAATTCGATGAGTTCAGTCATTCAAAAGAAAATCTAGAAAATATTTCAGAAAGAAATATATAAAAGAAAATGTTCCAACTTGTTATAATTGCGGAAAGAAGGGTCATTATTCAAGTAAATGCTTTAAAAAGGAAAATCCCTCTAAAAAGAAACTTAGAAAAATCAATACAAAAAATGATGACGAAAATACTGAGAAGGAACAAACTGATTCAAGTTCCTCAGAAGAAGAAGAAGAAGAATATGAATCTGAATCATCAACTGGCATTGATGAAAATAGTCCTCAGGTTCAGCTCATCAAACAATTCCAATCATGTACATGTCATTCAGATGATGAAGAATCTGAAGGAGAATGGTCGATACCATCTGATGAAGATCTTGGTATCCACATTCGTGTCCTCACTGCCCCTCAAAAATTACTTCTAGAAATGGTTGATAACATACTAGTTCCAGAGAAAAAAGTTCAATTTTTATATCAGATTTCAAAATTGGGGGGAGGAGAAGAAGGAGAAAGTTCACAACCAAAAACTTCCTTTAAAGAAAATGAAAATGGTGATAAAACACCATATTATCCAAAAAGAATAAAAGAGAAAGAAACATTTCACACACCAGCCTATTCCATGATTGACCTTATGAATAGAGCGGAAAAAATTCATACTATAAATAAACCCTTAACTCTCTCAGATTTACAAAGAGAATTAAATGATCAAAAGAGAGGACTTCGAGAATTAAAATTAGAATTAACCAAAAAACAAAATGAGCTCGATGAAAGGTTAACTTGGTTAGAAACTGATGGTGCTATTGAAAAATATGATGAAGAAAAATTTGTCCAAAGAATTAAAGGAGAAATTACCAAAATCTCTGCTGGTGTAATTCCCACAAAATGTATTTACCAACAGTGGAGAGTTCAGGTAAAAATAAAAATAAAAAACTTTGAGAAGATTGTCAATGCCATAATTGACACTGGTGCAGACTTAAATGTTATCAGACTTGGAATTGTTCCTATTGAATTTACTATTGAATCAAAACAATTTGTTTCAGCTGCTAATGGAACGACGATTTACATAGAAAGAAAAATCCCAAATGTTCATGTTTGCATGAAAGGAGTCTGTGTTTCTTCACCCTTTATTATTTCAGAAGATATTGTTAATGATGTACTCCTCGGATCTCCATTTATTCTTCAAATCCAACCCTTTTCTGTAATAACAAAAGGAATTTCAACAAATATCAAAGGGATTGAAGTAAATCTTGATTTTATAGATGATCCTTGTGAGACGAAAATCCAAAGGATAAATCAGGTTATTGCCACAAGAGAAAATTACATAAATGGATTAAAAAATAAAATTAAATGTGTCCAAATGACAAAAGAATTAGAGAAAAAAGAATTTAAAACAAAATTAGAAGAATTCACCAAACAGATTGAAGAAGAATGCTGTTTTGAATTACCATCAGCCTTTTGGAATAGAAAAAGACACATAGTAGGATTACCGTATGTAAAAGATTTTAATAAAAAGGATATTCCTACTAAAGCTCGTCCATCTCAAATGGATGCTGCTCATTTGAAACTTTGCCAAGAAGAAATCAATGATCTTTTGAAGAAAGGATTAATTAGGAAAAGCAAATCCCCTTGGATCTGCATGGCATTTTATGTTGAAAAAGCCGCTGAAATAGAAAAAGGAGTTCCAAGATTGGTAATCAATTATAAACCTTTAAATAAAGTCTTACAATCTATTAGGTATCCTTTGCCTAATACTCAGGATTTGCTCAACAGATTAAACAATGACAAAATATTCTCAAAATTTGATTTAAAATCAGGATTTTGGCAAATTCAGATAAAAGAAGAAGATAGATATAAAACTGCATTCACTGTTCCAATGGGGCATTATGAATGGAATGTTATGCCTTTTGGATTAAAAAATGCTCCGTCTGAATTTCAGAATATTATGAATAATATCTTCTCGTCTTATACCCAGTTTGCCATTGTTTACATTGATGATATTCTTATCTTTTCAGAATCTGTGATACAACATTGGAAACACTTGGGTATTTTCAAAAGAGTTGTAACAGAAAATGGATTGGCTTTATCTAAAAGAAAAATGAATCTCTTTTAGCAGAAAATCAGGTTCTTCGGATTTGAGATTCAAGATAGAAAAATAACTCCAACTAATAGAGTTATTCAATTTGATGATAAATTTCCAGATGAAATTAAGGATAAAAATATGCTACAAAGATTTCTTGGATGTCTAAATTATGTTGGGTTTTTCTATCAAGATTTGGCAAAAGATAGAAAACTTCTCCAAGAAAGATTAAAGAAAAATCCTCAGGAATGGTGTATCCATCATACTACTGCAGTAAAAAAGATCAAAGAAAGAGTTAAAAATCTTCCTTATAGATGTTTATCTGACCCAAAAGCTTTTAAAATAGTTCAAACTGATGCCTCTGATGTCGGATATGGAGGAATCCTCTTACAACAAAAAGACTCAAAAGAAGAATTAATAAGATTCAATTATGGATTATGGAATGAAGCTCAAAAGAAATATTCAACCATAAAAAAAGAAGTTCTTACCATAGTAATTTGTGTGACGAAATTCCAACATGATTTATTGAACAAGGAATTTCTGATCAGAGTTGATGCTAAGGTAGCAAAAGAAATTATGGAAAAAGATGTCAAAAATCTTGTCTCTAAGCAAATATTTGCTAGATGGCAAGCCATTTTATCAGTTTTTGAATTTAAAATTGAATTTATTAATGGAAATGCTAACTCTCTCCCTGACTTTCTTACTAGAGAATTTCTTCAGGGACGACAAAATGGCAAGTAGTTCTTCCCCGTTCATGAAGAAAAAAGGGAATGAGAATTTGGCTGATCAAGAAGAAAGCCAAAAGGGTTTTACTCCAACAAAAGACCCAAGTCAATCAGAATTATATCTCTACACTGGTAACAGAATTCTTGTTACTTCAGATTGTCTTATGGAAGAAAGATCTGTAAAAGATAATGTTTATTTTCTATTTGGGAAGGGGCTTTATTATTATTCTCCTGATAAAAGGAAAACCAGAGATTGGTATCTCAATATTTTGCATCAGACGAAAAGTGTCCTCATCTTCCACAATAAGAACGCAAATGGTATCATCACTTACTCAAAGTTTACTATTCTTAAAATCCTTACTGAGGAAGATTGGGATGGTCCCTTATACATGACAAAATCAGTCTGATTATACAATTCGACTGAGTTCTTTAATTATTGGGATTATATTGATGCATGAAAATTTGCTTTGATGTGGCAAAATCGCTAGTATAATCATTCCTGGTTCATCAGATTCAAAGAAGAAAGTCCTGATGTCATGCCTATCCACCGCAGTGTTCCTTCATGGTTTCTCTTCACTTGGTGGGCATATTTTGGTGCTTCTCAGAAAATCCTTCCTGATAATTTTCGTTATTTATTTATTAAGTTCTGTGAAGTAGAAGAAAAAGTTCCCTTTGAAGCATTTAATGTTCTTCGCTTCTTTGCTAAATTTCATATTCCTTATATTTTCTAGTGGAAGTTTGAAGTTAAAAAGAACTTTTTCGATCTTCCGTCTTTGTATCAGACTTTTTACCAAAAATGGTGGGCAAAAATTGAAAATGATACTTATGAGAGAATTCTGAATCAAATCTCTCCTCCTGTTAAAGAAGAAATTCCTCTTCCTGAAGAAAAGCCTTTTGAGAATGAAATGCTCATGGCTGATCTCTTGGCCAAAAAGATTGCCAAAGAAATTGCTCGAGAAAAATCTCCTGAGCCTATGGACATGTCTGTTGACTTCTTCAATTTTGAAGAAAAGATCAAGCAAATTTTAGAAGAGTATTTTCCAAAGAAAAAAGTCAATGATCATGATTGGGATAGTAATCATGATCTAGAAGAAAATCTTGATGATGAAGTTGTGCCTCTTGAAGATCTCCATCCTCGTTGGGACCCTGACTCTCATGTTAATCCTGATGGTTCAGTTACAGATTATCTTCGTGGTGGAAAGTTTTGGTATTCTTCAGCAAAAGACAAAGGAAAAGAAAAAGAAGTCGAAAAGGAATCTCAGTTAGCTGAATTATTCCGTAAAAATTCCGCTAAAGCAAAAGAAATGATGAAAAAGAAGATTTGAAGATATTTCAGATCTGAGATGATTCCAGTCATTGTAGATCCTGCTGTTTATTGGTATCAGAGTCAGTGGACTCGTATCTTTTTGGTGGGGGTATATGGTTAGCTGAGAAGAAAAGTTGCTAGTTATCATTGCTGTGAAGACAAGCTAGCATAATATCAAGGTTTGATTTGAAAAGTTGTCATCTAGCCATCAGAGAATATATTTTGTTGGTAGGGGCTGCCTTTTAAATTGCCACATGTAAATTAAGTTGGTAGGGGCTGCCTCTTGTGTTGACATTTGTAAATAAAGGTATTGGGTTTGTAAATGTTGTGGGGGTGCTTTATTGCCAAATGTCAAAAGTTGATAAAGTTGTGGGGGTATCAAAGAAAGAGTTAAAAATCTTCCTTGTAGATGTCTATCTGACCCAGAAGCTTTTAAAATTGTTCAAACTGATGCTTCTGATGTTGGATATGGTGGAATCCTCTTACAACAAAAAGACTCAAAAGAAGAATTAATAAGATTCAATTCTGGATTATGGAATGAAGCACAAAAGAAATATTCAACCATCAAAAAGGAAGTTCTTGCCATAGTAATTTGTGTGACGAAATTCAATTTGTCGAACAGGAAGAACTGGACGAACTAGAGCAACGAGACATGTTGGGCGAGCTGGAAAAAACTGGGCAAATAGGACAAACTGAACGAATTGGAAAAAGGCGACGAACTAGATGTTAAGGATGAACTGGACGAATTAGACAAACTGGACAAACTGAACGAATTGGAAAAACTGAACGAACTGGAGGAACTTAACAAAACTAAACGAACTGGACGAACTCTAAAAACTGGACCAACTGGACAAATTGGACGAACTGGACAAACAGAACCAACTGAACAAACTGGACGAATTGGAGCAACTCGATGAATTGGACGAGTTGGACATAATGGATGAACAGGAAGAACTGGACCAACTGGACGAATTGGAGAAGCTGGACGAACTGGACAAATTGAATGTACTGCACAAACTGGACAAACTTGATGAACAGGACTAACTAATCTAATTGGACAAACGGGACGAATTAGACCAACTAGAGGAATTGGACGAACTGGACCAGCTTGACTAACGAGACATGCTGGACGAGCTCGAAAAACTGGACAAACAGGACAAATTGAACGAATTGGAAAATCTAGACTAATTGGACAAACTGGATGAAGTGGACGAACTGAAGGAACATAACAAACTGAACGAATTGGACAAACTCGAAAAACTGGACCAAGTGTGCAAATTGGACGAACTGGACAAACTAAACAAAGTAGATAAAATGGAATAATTGGACCAACAAGAGGAATTGCACGAATTCGATATAATGGACGAACATGAAGAACTAGACCAACTAGACGAAGGAGAGATACTAGGCGAGCTGGAAAAAATGGGCAAAACGGATAAACAGAACGAATTGCAAAATCCAGACGAATTGGTCAAACTGGACGAACTGGACAAACTGGACGAACATAATAAACTAAACGAACTGGACGAACTCAAAAAACTGGACCCTAAAAACCAACAGGACAAATTGGACGAACTTGACAAACTGGATGAATTGGAGAAACTGAAGAAACTGGACATATTGGACCAACTAGATGAATTCGAAGAATTGGACATAATGGACAAACTAGACAAACTTGACTAACTTAACAAATTGGACAAACCGGACGAATTGGACCAATTAGTGGAATTGGAAGAATTGGACATAATGGACGAACATGACCAACTTGACTAATGAAACATACTGGGCGAATTCGAAAAACTGGACAAATTGGACGAACTGGACAAACTGGCCGAATTGAAAAAACTAGACGAACATGACAAAGTGGATGAAAGTGGACAAACTGGAAAAAGTGGAATAACTGGACAAACAGTACAAACTGAACAAATTTGAGAAATTGGACAAATAGGACAAACTTGACAAACTGCATAAACAAGAGGAACAGGACAAAGTGGACATACATAACGAATTGGAAAAAGTGGATGAACTGTGCAAAGTGGACAAACTGGAAAACTACTCAAATTGGACGAACAAGACAAACTGGACCGACTGACCAAAGTGGAGAAACTAGTTAAACTGGACGAACAATACAAAGTGGACAAACTGGGTAAAGTAGACGAAGTGAACAAACAAGACAAACTGGACAAACTGCACAAACTAGCTCAGTTGGACCAACTCGACAAAGTAGACAAACTTACCAACTGCACAAACTAGACGAATTGGACAGATTAGATAAACAGGCCAAACTGGACAAAATGAACCATATAGACAAACTTGACAAACGCGACAAACTGGACCAAGTGAGCAAAGTGAACAAAGTGGACAAATTGTACAAACTGGGTGAACTGGACAAAGTGGACAAGCTGAACAAATTGGAAAGAGTGGACAAACATGACAAAGTGAACAAACTGTAGAAAGTGGGCAAACTGGAAAAATTGGACTAACTTAACAAACTGGCCAAATTGGACAAGGTGGACAAACAGGACGAACTGGACAAATTAGATAAACTAGACAAAGTGGACAAATTCGTCAAAGTGGACCAATAGGACAAACTAGACAAACTGGACGAACAAGACAAAGTGGACAAACTGAACAAATTGGGAAAAATGTACAAATTACTCAAACTGGACGAACATGACAAAGTGAACAAACTGTACGAATTGGACAAAGTGGACAAACTCGACATAGTGGACAAAGTGAACAAACAGGATAAAGTAGACGACGTGGACAAACAAGTCAAATTGCTAAAACGGAACAAAGTGGACAAACTGGACGTCTTGTGCACACTTGACAAACTGCACAAATTGGCTAAATTTGACCGACTCGACAAAGTGGAAAAACTTGACCATCTGGACGAACTGGAAGATTTGGACAAATTAGATAAACTGGTCAAGATGGACAAACTGGAAAAGTGAGCAAAGTGAGCAAACTGGACGAAATGGAGAAAGTGGACAAATTGGAAAGATTGGACAAACATGACAATGTTGACGATTGTACAAAGTGGGCAAATTGGACGAATTTGAAAAATTGGACTAACATGACAAAGATGATGAACAGTACAAAGCGGGCAAACTGGATAAAGTGGACTAAATGGACGAATAGGACGAATTGGACAAACTAGACGAACAGGACGAAGTGGACAAATAAAATAAACTGGACGAACATGACGAAGTGGACAAATAAAATAAACTGGACGAACAGGCCAAATTGGACAAACTGGACCAACTGGACAAACTTAACAAACTAGACAAACGTGACAAAGTGAACAAAGTGGACAAACTGGACTAACAGGACAAAGTGCACAAATTGGAAAAAACTAATCAAAATAGACGAACAGGACCAACTGAACAAAGTACACAAACTGGACTGGACAAATTAGATAAACCGGACAAAATAGAGAACTTCGACAAAATGGACCAACCGGACAAATTGGACCCACCAACTGGACAATGTAGACGAATTGGATAAATTAGATCAACTGGTCAAACTAGACAAATTGGACAAACTGAACCATCTAGACAAACTTGTCAAACTACACAAACTGAACAAAGTGAGCAAAGTGAACAAAGTGGACGAAATGGACAAATTGGACAAACTAGTCGAATTGGAAAAACTAGACGAACATGACCAAGCGGATGAAAGTGGGGAAACTGGAAAAAGTGGAATAACTGGACAAACTGGACGAATTGGACAAATTGGACAAACAGTACAAACTGAACAAATTTGAAAAATTGGACAAACCGGACAAACTTGACAAACTGAAGAAAGTGGACAAACTGGATAAACAAGAGGAACAGGACAAAGTGGACATACATAATGAATTGGAAAAAGTGGATGACTGTACAAAGTGGACAAACTGGAAAACTACTCAAATTGGACAAACAAGACAAACTGAACCGACTGACCAAAGTGGAGAAACTAGTTAAACTGGAGGAACAATACAAAGTGGACTGACTGTACGAATCGCACAAAGTGGACAAACTGGGTAAAGTAGACGAAGTGAACAAACAAGACAAACTGGACAAACTGCACAAACTAGCTCAGTTGGACTAACTCGACAAAGTAGACAAACTTACCAACTGCACAAACTAGACGAATTGGACAAATTAGATAAACAGATCAAACTGGACAAAGTGAACCATATAGACAAACTTGACAAACGCAACAAACTGGACCAAGTGAATAAAGTGGAAAAATTGTACAAACTGGGTGAACTGGACAAAGTGGACAAGCTGAACGAATTGGAAAGAGTGGACAAACATGACAAAGTGAACAAACTGTAGAAAGTGGGCAAACTGGAAAAAGTGGACTAACTTAACAAACTGGCCGAATTGGACTAGGTGGACAAACAGGACAAACTGGACAAAATAGATAAACTAGACAAATGGAAAAATTCGTCAAACTGGACGAACTGGACAAACTAGACAAACTAGACGAACAGGACAAAGTGGACAAACTGAACGAATTGGAAAAAATGTACAAATTACTCAAACTAGACGAACATGACAAAGTGAACAAACTGTACGAATTGGACAAAGTGGACAAACTCGACATAGTGGACAAAGTGTACAAACAGGATAAAGTAGACGACGTGGACAAACAAGTCAAATTGCTAAAACGGAACAAAGTGGACAAACTGGACGTCGTGTGCGCACTGGACAAACTGCACAAATTGGCTAAATTTGACCAACTCGAAAAAGTGGAAAAACTTGACCATCTGGACGAACTGGAAGATTTGGACAAATTAGATAAATTGGTCAAAATGGACAAACTGGACAAAGTGAGCAAAGTGAGAAAACTGGACAAAATGGATGAAATGGAGAAAGTGAACAAATTGGAAAGATTGGGCAAACATGACAATGTTGACGAATTGTACAAAGTGGGCAAATTGGACGAATAGGACAAACTGGAAAAAGTGGAATAACTGGACAAACTGGACTAATTGGACAAATTGGACAAACAGCACAAACTGAACAAATTTGAAAAATTGGACAAACAGGACAAACTTAACAAACTGAAGAAAGTGGACAAACTGGATAAACAAGAGGAACAGGACAAAGTGGACATACATAACAAATTGGAAAAAGTGGATGAACTGTACAAAGTGGACAAACTGGAAAACTACTCAAATTGGACGAACAATACAAACTGGACCGACTGACCAAGAGAATAATGCATACAAGAAAACAAATCCTTATCAGTTTGCTGACTTTCGGAGGAATTATACAAAGAATTAACAAAGTTGGCATGAATCTTTACACTGATTTAAAGATCTGTAAACAAGCTGAAAAAAATTAGAAAATATTCTGGAGATAAAGAATTAGGAGATTTTTGTTTCCAGTTTGGTTTAGATCAAACACCTGAATCAAAGAGAAAACCTTCGCGTTCTAGATTTACTCCGGAGAGAAGAAACAAAATGGTAAGAAAATATAAATCCGGAAGATATAAAAAACAAAGAAAATCCGATGAGTTCAGTCCATTCAAAAGAAAATCTAGAAAATATTTCAAAAAGAAATACATAAGAAAAATGTTCCAACTTGTTATAATTGCGGAAAGAAGGGTCATTATTCAAGTAAATGCTTAAAAAACGAAAATTCCTCTAAAAAGAAACTTAGAAAAATCAATACCAAAATTGATGACGAAAATACTGAAAAGGAACAATCTGATTCAAGTTCCTCAGAAGAAGAAGAAGAATATGAATCTAATTCATCAACTGACATTGAAGAAAATAGTCCTCAAGTTCAGCTCATCAAACAATTTCAATCATGTACATGTCATTCAGATGATGAAGAATCTGAAGGAGAATGGTCGATACCATCTGATGAAGATCTTGTTATCCACATTCGTGTCCTCACTGCCCCTCAAAAATTACTTCTAGAAATGGTTGATAACATACCCGATCCAGAGAAAAAGTTCAATTTTTAAATCAGATTTCAAAATTGGGAGAAGTAGAAGAAGGAGAAAGTTCACAATGAAAAATTTCCTTGGAAGAAAATGAAAATGATAAAACACCGTATTATCCAAAAAGAATAAAAGAGAAAGAAACATTTCACACACCAACCTATTCCATGAGACCTTATGAATAGAGCAGAAAAAATTCATACTATAAATAAACCCTTAACTCTCTTAGATTTACAAAGAGAATTAAATGATCAAAAGAGAGAACTTCGAGAATTAAAAATAGAGTTAATCAAAAAAAAAATGAGCTTGAATCAAACCACTCTTTCGATTAGGATTAAATGTTTCGGTGTGTGCTTATGTGCGAGATCAGAGACATGATGAGTTTGATGATTCTCTTTATGCTATGATCGAATCAAGTCTCTACCATGGACCTGTTTATTTTAACTGCTTTCCTAATATCACAATTGATGCTCATGATGATGATATTCTTGATTGTGTAACTATTGGATTTCAAAGTAAAGGATTAAAAATGAGTCCAAGAAGTAAACCTTTTGCTATAGTTTATCGTGTCTTTCCCATGATAGCCTATAGAGATAAGGTTGATAAAGAAAAAACTACAATAATGTGTTTATCCCAAAAGTCATCAGCTGGGAAGAAGTTGTTCTCCCAAGAAATTGGCAAATAGAAATGTTGAAGTCAATTTTATGAGAAAAATGGAAAAAGCTAAGAGAAGTTTTGCCTGTTATACGGAAGGAAGAAAAAGTTTTAAACTAGAAGAAATAGATGATGACCAAAGGAGTAGTGAAAAGGAAGAAATGGATCAAAAAGTTTTTAAAAACAAAGAAAGTGGAATCGAACACCCTGTATACAAAAGATCATCATCGGCAAAAACCTATAACCCAAGTGAAAGTGATTTCCTCCATGGAGCCATAAGAATGGTTAGCATTCAAAAGACAAAAGAAATACCTATCAAAAAAATTGAAATTCATAAACCATATCTTAGAGAAAATTTGAAAAATCATCCATTAAAAGATTGGTTCTTTAAAAAGTTTAGCATAGAAGAAAAAGATAAAATGAGGGAATTATGGTATTTTTAAATGGAGGAAGAAGAAAGAAATATACCTTTCTTTGATTGGTTCATGGAATATTTTAAAAAAAGGAAAATCAAAGAAACTCAAAGCCCAGAACAAATGAGAGTTATAGGAAAAACAACAAGAACCTGGAAAGACACTGAAGGAAAAGAAGTTGATAAATCTCACCCACCTTGGAAGAAACTTGATATTTCTGTCCCTAATACAAAAATCAATAATTCTGCCATGCCTGTAAAAAATGCATCTATTTATGAATCAAAATCAGACCCAAATGTTAAGGACATAGGTATAGGTATTGGAGATATAATTGAACAAAACAATTACACCAATCTATGTCTATTAACCATTGGAGAACAAACAGATCGAATAGAAAAAACAATCAAATTAAAGCCCTTCAATAAAGATAAAGAAGAAAAATTAGAAGAAAGCTCTGCCAATGCAGTTTATGTTCCCAGACAATTACCGAAAGGGATTATTTTGCAAGAAGGATTCTTCCAAATTCATCCATTTTAAATTTGGAAGAATCCTTCTTGCAAATTCAAAGAATTAACAAAGTTGGCAATTTTCAACTTTAGACAAAGTTGGTAAATGTCCCATCCTTGTCGAAAGTTAGCAAACTGTAATTAATAGTACCATGCATTTCTTCTCTCAGGGAATTACGCACCTTTTCAGCAAATAGGGGTGGTAATCCTTAAATGAATCTTTCTTTCCAAACATCAGAATTACAATCATTGAGTTGGTAAATTTTTGATAAGAATACATCTCTATACCAACGAAATTCTCCTAAATTTCTACATCTCAAGCGATGTAATTGCTGTCTATTTTTTTCCTTAATTAGAGCAATTCCTCCAGTGAATTCATTGAGGATGCATAGAAGCAAGACACTAACACAATCAGATTGAGTTTCCCAATTATCAGGGATTTGACTAGTACCTGCTTCAAGCTTAATATTGGGGTCAACTAAATTTCCTGTGGTTTTGTCTCTATAAAGGATTCTTCCAAATTCATCCATTTTGACAGCATTTTCTATTTCAAGTCTTTGAGCTCCAGATAATCCATAATTCCACCATCCTCTTAATATTCCATTGAAAGAGGTGGTTATCATCAGAAAGATATTTCTTGAAGTATTTCCTCTGACTTCACAGGCATTACAGTATATTAACATACTGTGAACCATTTGGACAATTTGATATTCTGTTAATCCATCTAAGTTCCATTCATATAAAGAATTTTCTGAATAAGTTAATTCTGAGGTGTAACTGTATGGAGCTTCTTCGAGTTATAGATCAACAGGGGTTGGTCTAGGATAATAATTCTTTGTCTCTGGCAATTTCACCTGAGGATTCCATTTCTTCAAATGATTTATTAATAAATCCTCTAAAGTAGAGACTCTTAGGATCCTGAATCCTTTTCCTCCCACATTGAGGCTTTCCATCCTATTGGATAATTCTTTTTGCATTTCGTCTGTCATTGTAAATGGTCCTTCTTGCAGAATAATCCCTTTAAGTTGCTTGATTTGGTAAATGTCCCATCCTTGTCTAAAGTTGATATCCAATGGTGTCGTAGTACATCTCATTTGGTTGAAAAAATAGATAAAGTTATCCTTGTTGGTGGGGGGTCAGTTGCCTCATGTCTTGTTGACATCAAAAGAAGATAAAGTTGCTGCCACATGTGCTGCCATATGTCATGTTCCTATGAAAAGTTGCAAAATGAAGCTCCACCTATTGTACCTTTGCCCAAAGTGGGAATCTCCTTTTGTAAAGGCATTTTGGAAGTTTGTGTCGGTAGATTTGTTTTCTTGTATGCCTTATTCTCTTGGTTGGAAGAGAATAAGTCTAGGTTGTCTTTGCTCCATCTATATAAGGAGCTGGTGTTTCTTTTTGTGTTCAATCGAAAAATCAATCGGAGATATAGATCAGAAAATTATAAGAAAATATTATAAGTGTGAGTGTGAGAGTAAGCTTGAAGTTTGAGTGTGCTAGAGTTTGAAGTCCTGTACAATCTTCTGTAAGTAATTAAGTTTTTAAGTTTAATGTTACATGCTTGTTGTTATCTAATCATGTTGTTTCTTTTGCTAGAATATGTCTATTCGTCTTGCTCTGCTTAGGAGAAAATGATAATGTTCGAATATTAAAAAAAATTGAATCCTTGTTAGACAATATAAGAAGACATTTGCAAATCTGCACCCACAGAAATAATCCTCGCCATCATGAGTTTGAAAGAAGAAGGATTGTTTTAATGCGTTCTTATGCTGTCTTCCAACTAGACAAATTCCGAACTGAATCAAAACTAAAAGCTATGGCCTTCTGAGATGCCTCCTCGTTCTATTAGGAGAGAAGAATTATTGCATGATCTAAGAAGACGTGAAAACCAGCTTAGAAGATTAGAAAATGCTATCAGACAAATTGATGAAAATATAGCTGTAGGAGGATATCTTGTTATCCATATTCAAGCTATTAGAAAATCTATCTTAATACGCTTGTGTAATCAGATAAGAGAATATCGTAATAGACTGAATGAAGAATTAGAATTATTATCTCGTATTTAAATTTGGGTTAAAAAAAAAAAACGGGATTTAGATGAATTAAAATCTATTATCCAGGATCTGAAGCTTTTTAGCCAGGTTGATCTATCCAATTCTCTTTAGAATTTTTTATGTTCCTTCTTATTCTCCACTTCTGTGCCTCGTTCATCTTCTTAAGAGTGTGGTCACGTTGTAAGTCCTGCTTCAGGGCGTGATCAGGATCAAGGGTTGTAAATCGTTGACAAAACTCTTCTTGTTTCTTACGAGCTACAAAGATGGAAAATTCTAAGGGAAAAACAAAACTTTTTAAGAATTGGTTTAAATCATTTCAGTATCCTTCTAATAGATCTTATTCGTCTTCTTCATCCTATCAGTCTGCTTTAACCAGTTTTACCCGTAATAGCTTAGAAAAAGAAAATTCAAAAAAAAAAAAAATTCAGAAGAAATGATATATGAAAATTTTGACCAAGCAATATCCAACTAGAAGTTGCCAGCCTTGCCTGTAACAGAAATATATAGCAATGGCACATTTGAAGAGCAAAATGATTGCCACATAAAAACTGTTGAAAAAACTGTTTCTCTCTCTGGAGGAAAACAGACAATTAAAGTTCTTGATAGAAGAATTATTGAACAAATCAGAACCAAATACAACTACCTGTACATAGGATTAATTCAGGTAGGAATCAAACCACTGTTTCGATTAGGATTAAATGTTTCAGTGTGTGCTTATGTGAGAGATCAGAGACATGATGAATTTGATGATTCTTTTTATGCTATGATTGATCAAGTCTCTGTCATGGACTTGTTTATTTTAACTGCTTTCCTAATATCACAATTGATGCTCATGATGATGATATTCTTGATTGTGCAACTATTGGATTTCAAAGTAAAGGATTAAAGATGAGCCCAAGAAGTAAACCTTTTCCTATAGTTTATCGTGTGTTCTACAAATTCATGATCTCTGTCTTTCCCATGATAGCCTATACAGATAAGGTTGATAAAGAAAAAACTACAGTTCTAATGGAAACAAACTTTAACAATAATGTGTTTATCCCAAAAGTCATCAGCTGGGAAGAAGTTGTTCTCCCAGGAAATTGGCAAATAGAAGATGTCACCCCAAGAGTAAATGAAATAACAGATGATTTACAAAGTATAGTTAAATTACCAAATGGAAATGTTGAAGTCAATTTTAGGAGAAAAATGGAAAAAGGTAGGAGAAGTTTTGCCGGTTATACGGAAGGAAGAAAAAGTTTTAAATTAGAAGAAATAGATGATGACCAAAGGAGTAGTGAAAAGGAAGAAAATGATCAAAAAAAATTTAGAAACAAAGAAAGTGGAATTGAACACCCTATCTACAAAAGATTCTCATCAGCGAAAACCTATAATCCAAGTGAAAGTGATTTTCTCAAAGGAGTCATAAGAATGGCTAGCATTCAAAAGCTTGATGAAATACCTGTCAAAAAATTTGAAATTGATAAACCATATCTTAGAGAAAATTTGAAAAATCATCCTTTAAAAGAGTGGCTTTTTAAAAAGTTTAACAAAGAAGAAAAAGGTAAGATGAGAGAATTATGGTATTTTCAAATGGAGGAAGAAGAAAGAAATATACCTTTCTTTGATCGGTTTATGGAATATTTTAGAAAAGGAAAAATCAAAGAAAATGAAACTCAAAGCGCAGAACAAATAAGAGTTATAGGAAAGACAACAAGAACTTGGAAAGACACTGAAGGAAAAGAAATTGATAAATCTCACCCACCTTGGAAGAAACTTGATATTTCCGTCCCTAATACAGAAACCAAGAATTATGCTATGCCTGTAAAAAAATGCATCCATTTATGAATCAAAACCAGTCACAAATGCTAAAGACATATGTATAGGTATTGGAGATATAATTGAACAAAACAATTATACCAATCTATGTTTATTAACCACTGGAGAACAAACAGATCGAATAGAAAGAACAATCAAATTAAATCCCTTGAATAAAGATAAAGAACAAAAATTAGAAGAAATCTCTGCCAACGCAGTATATGTTCCCAGACAATTACCTAAAGGGATTATTCTGCAAGAAGGACCATTTACAATGACAGACGAAATGCAAAAAGAATTATCCAATAGGATGGAAAGCCTCAATATGGGAGGAAAATGATTCAGCATCCTAAGAGTCTCTGCTTCAGAGGATTTATTAATAAATCGTTTGAAGAAATGGAATCCTCAGGCGAAATTGCCAAAGACCAAGAATTATTATCCTAGACCAACCCCTGTTGATCTACAACTCGAAGAAGCTCCATACAGTTATACCTCAGAATTAACCTTTTCAGGATATTCTTTATATGAATGGAACTTAGATGGATTAACAGAATATCAAATTGTCCAAATGGTTCACAGTATGTTAATATAGTGTAATGCCTGTGAAGTCAGAGGAAATACTTCAAGAAATATCTTTCTGATGATAACCACCTCTTTCAATGGAATATTAAGAGGATGGTGGAATTATGGATTATCTGGAGCTCAAAGACTTGAAATAGAAAATGCTGTCAAAATGGATGAATTTGGAAGAATCCTTTATAGAGACAAAACCACAGGAAATTTAGTTGACCCCAATATTAAGCTTGAAGCAGGTACTAGTCAAATCCCTGATAATTGGGAAACTCAATCTGATTGTGTTAGTGTCTTGCTTCTATGCATCCTCAATGAATTCACTGGAGGAATTGTTCTAATTAAGGAGAAAAATAGACAGCAATTTCAAATGTAGAAATTTAGGAGAATTTCGTTGGTATAGAGACAAGATTTTTGACATCTTTTTCCAGAATTTCTTTTGCAGCCTTAGCATCAACTCTGATCAGAAATTCTTTGTTCAATAAATCATGTTGGAACTTCGTCACACAAATAACTATGGCAAGAACTTCCTTTTTGATGGTTGAATATTTCTTTTGAACTTCATTCTATAATCCCGAATTAAATCTTATTAATTCTTCTTTTGAGTCTTTCTGTTGTAAGAGGATTCCACCATATCCGACATCAGAGGCATCAGTTTAAACTATTTTGAAAGCTTCATGGTCAGATAAACATCTAAAAGGAAGATTTTTAACCCTTTCTTTAATCTTTTTTACTGCATTAGTGTGATGGATAGACCACTCCTTAGGATTTTTCTTTAATCTTTTCTGGAGAAGCTTTCTATCTTTTGCCAAATCTTGATAGAAAAATCCAACATAATTTAGACATCCAAGAAATCTTTGTAGCATATTTTTATCTTTAATTTCATTTGGAAATTTATCAGCAAATTGAATAACTCTATTGGTTGGAGTTATTTTTCTTTCTTGAATCTCAAATCCTAAGAACCTGATTTTCTACAAATTACTCAAACTGGACGAACATGACAAAGTGAACAAACTGTATGAATTCGACAAAGTGGACAAACTCGACATAGTGGACAAAGTGAACAAACAGGATAAAGTAGACGACGTGGACAAACAAGTCAAATTGCTAAAACGGAACAAACTGGACAAACTGGACGTCTTGTGCACACTGGACAAACTGCACAAATTGGCTAAATTTGACCAACTCGACAAAGTGGAAAAACTTGACCATCTGGACGAACTGGAAGATTTGGACAAATTAGATAAATTGGTCAAAATGGACAAACTGGACAAAGTGAGCAAAGTGAGAAAACTAGACAAAATGGACGAAATGGAGAAAGTGGACAAATTGGAAAGATTGGGCAAACATGACAATGTTGACGAATTGTACAAAGTGGGCAAATTTGACGAATTTGAAAAAATGGACTAACATGATAAAGTTGACAAACAGTACAAAGCGGGCAAACTTGATAAAGTGGACCAACTGGACGAATAGGACGAATTGGACAAACTCGACGAACAAGATGAAGTGGACAAATAAAATAAACTGGACGAACATGACGAAGTGGACAAATAAAATAAACTGGACGAACACGCCAAATTGGACAAACTGGACAAACTAGACAAACTTAACAAACTAGACAAATGGGACAAAGTGAACAAAGTGAACAAAGTGGACAAATTGGACGAACAGGACAAAGTGCACAAATTGGAAAAACTAGTCAAAATAGATGAACAGGACCAACATAACAAAGTGCACAAACTGGACTGGACAAATTAGATAAACCAGACAAAATAGAGAACTTGGACAAAATGGACCAACAGGACAAATTGGACCAACTGGACCAACTGGACAAAGTAGACGAATTGGATAAATTAGATCAACTGGTCAAACTAGACAAATTGGACAAACTGAACCATCTAGACAAACTTGTCAAACTACACAAACTGAACAAAGTGAGCAAAGTGAACAAAGTGGACGAAGTGGACAAAGTGGACAAACTGGTCGAATTGGAAAAACTAGAAGGACATGACAAAGTGGATGAAAGTGGGCAAACTCGAAAAAGTGGAATAACTGGACAAACTGGACAAATTGGACAAACAGTACAAACTGAACAAATTTGAAAAATTGGACAAACAGGACAAACTTTACAAATTGAAGAAAGTGGACAAACTGGATAAACAAGAGGAACAAGACAAAGTGGACATACATAACGAATTGGAAAAAGTGGATGAACGGTACAAAGTGGACAAACTGGAAAACTACTCAAATTGGACGAACAAGACAAACTGGACCAACTGACCAAAGCGGAGAAACTAGTTAAACTGGAGGAACAATACAAAGTGGACAAACTGTACGAATCGCACAAAGTGGACAAACTGGGTAAAGTAGACAAAGTGAACAAACAAGACAAACTGCACCAACTGCACTAACTGGCTCAGTTGGACCAACTCGACAAAGTAGACAAACTTACCAACTGTACAAACTAAACGAATTGGACAAAATAGATAAACAGGTCAAACTGGACAAAATGAACCATATAAACAAACTTGACAAACGCGACAAACTGGACCAAGTGAGCAACGTGAACAAAGTGGACAAATTGTACAAACCGGGTGAACTGGACAAAGTGGACAAGCTGAACGAATTGGAAAGAGTGGACAAACATGACAAAGTGAACAAACTGTAGAAAGTGGGCAAACTGGAAAAAGTGGACTAACTTAACAAACTGGCCGAATTGGACAAGGTGGACAAACAGGACGAACTGGACAAATTCGAGAAGCTAGACAAACTGGACAAATTCTTCAAACTGGACCAACAGGACAAACTAGACAAACTGGTCAAACAGGACAAAGTGGACAAACTGAACGAATTGGAAAAAATGTACAAATTACTCAAACTGGACGAACATGACAAAGTGAACAAACTGTACGAATTGGACAAAGTGGACAAACTCGACATAGTGGACAAAGTGAACAAACAGGATAAAGTAGACGACGTGGACAAACAAGTCAAATTGCTAAAACGGAACAAAGTGGACAAACTGGACGTCTTGTGCACACTGGACAAACTGCACAAATTGGCTAAATTTGACCAACTCGACAAAGTGTAAAAACTTGACCATCTGGACGAACTGGAAGATTTGGACAAATTAGATAAACTGGTCAAAATGGACAAACTGGACAAAGTGAGTAAAGTGAGCAAACTGGACAAACTGGACAAACTCGAAGAAATGGAGAAAGTGGACAAATTGGAAAGATTGGACAAACATGACAATGTTGACGAATTGTACAAAGTGGGCAATTGGACGAATTTGAAAAATTGGACTAACATGAGAAAGTTGACGAACAGTACAAAGCGGGCAAACTGGATAAAATGGACTAGCTGGACGAATAGGACGAATTGGACAAACAAGACGAACAGGACGAAGTGGACAAATAAAATAAACTAGACGAACAGGCCAAATTGAAGAAGTGGACAAGTAAAATAAACTGGACGAACAAGACGAAGTGGACAAATAAAATAAACTGGACGAACAGGCCAAATTGGACAAACTTGACCAACTGGACAAACTTAACAACTAGACAAACGGGACAAAGTGATCATAGTGGACAAACTGGACAAAATAGTCAAAATAGACGAACAGGACCAACTGAACAAAGTGTAAAAACTGGACTGGACAAATTAGATAAACTGGTCAAAATGGATAAACTGGACAATGTGAGCAAAGTGAGCAAATCGGACAAACTGGACGAAATGGAGAAAGTGGACAAATTGGAAAGATTGGACAAACATGACAATGTTGACGAATTGTACAAAGTGGGCAATTTGGACGAATATGAAAAAGTGGACTAACATGACAAAGTTGACGAACAGTACAAAGCGGACAAACTGGATAAAGTGGACTAGTTGGACGAATAGGAAGAATTGGATCAACTAGACGAACAGGACGAAGTGGACAAATAAAATAAACTGGACGAACAGGTCAAAGTGGACAAATAAAATAAACTGGACGAACATGCCAAATTGGACAAACTGGACCAACTGGACAAACTTAACAAACTACACAAACGGGACAAAGTGAACAAAGTGGACAAACTGGACGAACAGGACAAAGTGAACAAATTGGAAAAACTAGTCAAAATAGTGGAACAGGACCAACTGAACAAAGTGCACAAACTGGACTGGACAAATTAGATAAACCGGACAAAATAGAGAACTTGGACAAAATGGACCAACAGGACAAATTGGACCAACTGGACAAAGTGGACGAATTGGATAAATTAGATCAACTGGTCAAACTAGACAAATTGGACAAACTGAACCATCTAGACAAACTTGTCAAACTACACAAACTGAACAAAGTGAGCAAAGTGAACAAAGAGGACGAACCGGACAAAGTGGACAAACTTGTCGAATTGGAAAAACTAGACGAACATGACGAAGTGGATGAAAGTGGGCAAACTGGAAAAAGTGGAATAACTGGACAAACTGGACGAATTGGACAAATTGGAGAAACAGTACAAACTGAACAAATTTGAATTGGACAAAAAGGACAAATTTGACAAACTGAAGAAAGTGGACAAACTGGATAAACAAGAGGAAAAGGACAAAGTGGACATACATAACGAATTGGAAAAAGTGGATGAACTGTACCAAGTGGACAAACTGGAAAACTACTCAAATTGGACGAACACGACGAACTGGACCGACTGACCAAAGTGGAGAAACTAGTTAAACTGGACGAACAATACAAAGTGGACAAACTGTACGAATCGCACAAAGTGGACAACCTGGGTAAAGTAGACGAAGTGAACAAACAAGACAAACTGCACAAACTGCACAAACTAGCTCAGTTGGACTAACTCGACAAAGTAGACAAACTTACCAACTGCACAAACTAGACGAATTGGACAAATTAGATAAACAGGTCAAACTGGACAAAATGAACCATATAGACAAACTTGACAAACGCGACAAACTGGACCAAGTGAGCAAAGTGAACAAAGTGGACAAATTGTACAAACCGGGTGAACTCGACAAAGTGGACAAGCTGAACGAATTGGAAAGAGTGGACAAACATGACAAAGTGAACAAACTTTAGAAAGTGGGCAAACTGGAAAAAGTGGACTAACTTAACAAACTGGCCGAATTGGACAAGGTGGACAAACAGGACGAACTGGACAAATTCGAGAAGCTAGACAAACTGGACAAATTCTTCAAACTGTACCAACAGGACAAACTAGACAAACTGGTCGAACAGGACAAAGTGGACAAACTGAACGAATTGGAAAAAATGTACAAATTACTCAAACTGGACGAACATGACAAAGTGAACAAACTGTACGAATTGGACAAAGTGGACAACTCGACATAGTGGACAAAGTGAACAAACAGGATAAAGTAGACGACGTGGACAAACAAGTCAAATTGCTAAAACGGAACAAAGTGGACAAACTGGACGTCTTGTGCACACTGGACAAACTGCACAAATTGGCTAAATTTGACCAACTCGACAAAGTGGAAAAACTTGACCATCTGGACGAACTGGAAGATTTGGAAATTAGATAACTGGTCAAAATGGACAAACTGGACAAAGTGAGTAAAGTGAGCAAACTGGACAAACTGGACAAACTCGACGAAATGGAGAAAGTGGACAAATTGGAAAGATTGGACAAACATGACAATGTTGACGAATTGTACAAAGTGGGCAAATTGGACGAATTTGAAAAATTGGACTAACATGAGAAAGTTGACGAACAGTACAAAGCGGGCAAACTGGATAAAATGGACTAGCTGGACGAATAGGACGAATTGGACAAACAAGACGAACAGGACGAAGTGGACAAATAAAATAAACTAGACGAACAGGCCAAATTGACGAAGTGGACAAATAAAATAAACTGGCGAACAGGCCAAATTGGACAAACTGGACCAACTGGACAAACTTAACAAACTAGACAAACGGGACAAAGTGATCATAGTGGACAAACTGGACAAAATAGTCAAAATAGACGAACAGGACCAACTGAACAAAGTGCACAAACTAGACTGGAGAAATTAGATAAACTGGTCAAAATGGATAAATGGACAATGTGAGCAAAGTGAGCAAATCGGACAAACTGGACGAAATGGAGAAAGTGGACAAATTGGAAAGATTGGACAAACATGACAATGTTGACGAATTGTACAAAGTGGGCAAATTGGACGAATTTGAAAAAGTGGACTAACATGACAAAGTTGACGAACAGTACAAAGCGGACAAATTGGATAAAGTGGACTAGCTGGACGAATAGGAAGAATTGGATCAACTAGACGAACAGGACGAAGTGGACAAATAAAATAAACTGGACGAACAGGTCGAAGTGGACAAATAAAATAAACTGGACGAACAGGCCAAATTGGACAAACTGGACCAACTGGACAAACTTAACAAACTACACAAACGGGACAAAGTGAACAAAGTGGACAAACTGGACGAACAGGACAAAGTGAACAAATTGGAAAAACTAGTCAAAATAGTGGAACAGGACCAACTGAACAAAGTGCACAAACTGGACTGGACAAATTAGATAAACCGGACAAAATAGAGAACTTGGACAAAATGGACCAACAGGACAAATTGGACCAACTGGACCAACTGGACAAAGTGGACGAATTGGATAAATTAGATCAACTGGTCAAACTAGACAAATTGGACAAACTGAACCATCTTTTTGGTGGAGGTATATGGTTAGTATGAAGAGAAGAAGAAAAGTGGTCCCATCAATGTTAGATGTTCATAATAATATCTTGATATTATCCTATAGGTGTCTTGCATAGAAGAAATGGTGTCTTCATTCACAACGATGCTTGAGAAGAAATGTTGCTAGTTATCATTGCCTGGGAGAAAAGCTAGCATAATGTCAAGGTTTGATTTGAAGAAAATTTGTCCTCTAGCCATAAGAGAATATATTTCTGGTAGGGGCTGCCTTTTATGTTGCCACTTGTAAACAAAGATGGTAGGGGCTGCCTTTTGTGTTGCCATTTGAAAAAGTTGGTGTGGGAGTTGGTGCCATATGTCATGAGTTGATAATGTTATGGGGGGTATGTTTATCTTTTGCTTTCCATGGGCATAAAGTTATTCCCACCTCATGTACCTTGCCCATCAACTTTTGTACCTAGCCCATCAACTTTTGAAAATGTGTTTGATGGCTTGTGTCGGTAGCCATTCTTTTGTTTGTTGCAAGTCCTCTCATGGTCGGATGAGAATGGACTCTTATTGTATGCTCCATCTATATAAGGAGCTGAGGGTTTTCCATTAGAGATATATAGTGAAGGAGATATAGTTCAGAAAATTATAAAAAACATAAGTGTGAGTGTGAGTGTGAGTTTGAAGTTTGAGTGCTAGACTTGAAGTTTAAGCATGATAGAGTCTGAAGTGCTGTACAAACCTTCTGTAAGTAATTAAGTTTTTAAGTTTAATGTTACAGCTTGTTGTTATCTAATCATGTTGTTTCTTTTACTAGAATATGTTTATTCGTCTTACTCTGCTTAGAAGATACTATGATGATGTTCGGATATTAAGAAAAATTGAATCCTTGTTAGACAATATAAGAAGACATCTGCAAATCTGCACCCACAGAAATAATCCTCGCCATCTTGAGTTTGAAAGGAGAAGGATTGTTTTAATGCGTTCTTATGCTGTCTTCCAACTAGATAAATTCCGAACTAAATCAAAACTACAAGCTATGGCCTTCTGAGAGATGCCACCTCGTTCTATTAGGAGAGAAGAATTATTACGTGATCTAAGAAGACGTGAAAATCAGCTTAGAACATTAGAAAATGCTATCAGACAAATTGATGAAAATATAGCTGTAGGAGGATATCTTGTTATCCGTGTTCAAGCTATTAGACGATCTATGTTAGTACGCTTGTGTAATCAAGTAAGAGAATATTGTAATAGACTGAATGAAGAATTAGAATTACTATCTCGTATTTAAATTTGTGTTAATTAAAAAAAAATGGGATTTAGATGAATTGCATCTATTATCCAGGATCTGAAGCTTTTTAGCTAAGTTGATCTATCTAATTCTCTTTAGAGTTTTTATTTTCATTTTTATTCTCCACTTCTGTGCCTCGTTCATCTTTTTAAAGAGTGTGGTCGCGTTGTAAGTCCCGCTTCAGGCCGTGATCAGGCGTCAAGGGCGGCAAATCGTTGACAGAATTCTTCTTGTTTCTAACGAGCTACAAAAGATGGAAAATTCTAAGGGAAAAAAACAAAACTTTTTAAGAATTGGTTTAAATCATTTTAGCATCCTTCTAATAGATCTTATTCGTCTTCTTCATCCTACCGGTCTGCTTTAACTAGTTTTACCCGTAATAGTTTAAAAAGGAAAATTCAGAAAAAATAAAAAATTCAGAAGAAATGATATATGAAAATTTTGATCAAGCAATATCAAATTGGAAGTTGCCAGCCTTGCCTGTAACAGAAATATATAGCAATGGCACATTTGAAGAACAAAATGATTATCACATAAAAACAGTTGAAAAAACTGTTTCTCTCTCTGGAGGAAAACAGACAATCAAAGTTCTTGATAGAAGAATTATTGAACAAATCAGAACCAAATACAACTACCTGCACATAGGATTAATTCAGGTAGGAATCAAACCGTTGTTTCGATTAGGATTAAATGTTGAAGTCTGTGCTTATGTGCGAGATCAGAGACATGATGAATTTGATGATTCTCTTTATGCTATGATTGAATCAAGTCTCTATCGTGGACCTGTTTATTTTAACTGCTTTCCCAATATCACAATTGATGCTCATGATGATGATATCCTTGATTGTGCAACTATTGGATTTCAAAGCAAAGGATTAAAAATGAGTCCAAGAAGTAAACCTTTTGCTATAGTTTATCGTGTGTTCTACAAATCCATGATATCTGTCTTTCCCATGATAGCCTATAGAGATAAGGTTGATAAAGAAAAAACTACAGTTCTCATGGAAACAAACTTTAACAATAACGTGTTCATCCCAAAAGTCATCAGCTGGGAAGAGGTTGTTCTTCCAGGAAATTAGCAGATAGAAGATGTCACCCCAAGAGTAAATGAAATGACAGATGATTTACAAAGTATAGTCAAATTACCAAATGGTAATGTTGAAGTCAATTTTAGGAGAAAAATGGAAAAAGCTAGGAGAAGTTTTGCCAGTTATACGGAAGGAAGAAAAAGTTTTAAATTTAGAAGAAATAGATGATGACCAAAGGAGTAGTGAAAAGGAAGAAATGGATCAAAAAGTTTTTAGAAATAAAGAAAGTAGAATTGAACACCCTATCTACAAAAGATCCTCATCAGCAAAAACCTATAATCCAAGTGAAAGTGATTTTCTCCAAAGAGCCATAAGAATGGTTAGCATTCAAAAGCCAGAAGAAATACCTGTTAAAAAGTTTCAAATTGATAAACCATATCTTAGAGAAAATTTGAAAAATCATCCTTTAAAAGATTGGTTCTTTAAAAAATTTAACACAGAAGAAAAGGATAAGATGAGAGAATTATGGTATTCCCAAATGGAGGAAGAAGAAAGAAATATACCTTTCTTTGATTGGTTTATAGAATATTTTAGAAAAGGGAAAATCAAAGAAAAAGAAAATCAAAGCCCAGAACAGACAAGAGTCATAGGAAAAACAACAAGAACTTGGAAAGACACTGAAGGAAAGAAGTTGATAAATCTCACCCACCTTGGAAGAAACTTGATATTTCTGTCCCTAATACGGACACCAAGAATTATGCCATGCCTGTAAAAAATGCATCCCTTTATGAATCAAAATCAGACCCAAATGCTAAAGACATAGGTATGGGTATTGGAGATATAATTGAACAAAACAATTACCAATCTATGTTTATTAACCATTGGAGAACAAACAGATCGAATAGAACAATCAAATTAAAATCTGAATTCAGTAAAGATAAAAAAGAAAAATTAGAAGAAAGCTCTGCCAATGCAGTTTATGTTCCCAGGCAAATTACCTAAAGGGATTACTCTGCAAGAAGGACCATTCATAATGATAGACGAAATGCAAAAAGAATTATCCAATAGGATGGAAAGCCTCAATATGGGAGGAAAAGGATTCAGTATCCTAAGGGTCTCTGCGTCTGAAGATTATTAATAAATTGCCTAAAGAAATGGAATCCTCAGGTAAAATTGCCAGAAAAAAAAAATTATTATCCTAGACCAACCCCTGTTGATCTACAACTTGAAGAAGCTCCATACAGTTATACCTCAGAATTAACCTATTCAGGAAATTCTTTATATGAGTGGAATTTAGATGGATTAACAGAATATCAAATTGTCCAAATGGTTCACAGTATGTTAATATACTGTAATGCCTGTGAAGTTAGAGGAAATACTCCAAGAAATATCTTTCTGATGATAACCACCTCTTTCAATGGAATATTAAGAGGATGGTGGAATTATGGATTATCTGGAGCTCAAAGACTTGAAATAGAAAATGCTGTCAAAATGGATGAATTTGGAAGAATCCTTTATAGAGACAAAACCACAGGAAATTTAGTGGATCCAAATGTTAAGCTTGAAGCAGGTACTAGTCAAATCCCTGATAATTGGGAAACTCAATCTGATTGTGTTAGTGTCTTGCTTCTATCCTCAATGAATTCACTGGAGGAATTGCTCTAATTAAAGAGAAAATAGACAGCAATTACACCGTTTGAGATGTAGAAATTTAGGAGAATTTCATTGGTATAGAGATGTATTCTTGTCAAAAGTTTACCAACTCAATGATTGTAATTCTGATATTTGGAAAGAAAGATTCATTTTAGGATCACCACCCTTATTTGCTGAAAAGATGCGTAATTCCCTGAGAGAAGAAATGCATGGTACTATTAATTATAGTTTGCTGACTTTCGGAGGAATTATACAAAGAATTAACAAAGTTGGCATGAATCTTTGTACTGATTTAAAGATCAGTAAACAAGCTGAAAAAATGCGAAAATATTCTGGAGATAAAGAATTAGGAGATTTTTGTTTCCAGTTTGGTTTAGATCAAACGCCTGAATCAAAGAGAAAACCTTTGCGTCCTAGATTTACTCCGGATAGAAGAAACAAAATGGTAAAAAAGTATAAACCCGGAAGATATAAAAAAAAAGAAAATCCGATGATCTCATCCCATTCAAAAGAAAGTCTAGAAAATATTTCAAAAAGAAATACATAAAAGAAAATGTTCCAACTTGTTATAATTGCGGGAAAAAAGGGTCATTATTCAAGTAAATGTTTTAAAAAAGAAAATTCTTCTAAAAGAAACTTAGAAAAATTGATACCAAAAATGATGATGAAAATACTGAAAAGGAACAAACTGATTCAAGTTCCTCAGAAGAAGAAGAAGAATATGAATCTTATTCATCAACTGATATTGAAGAAGATAGTCCTCAGATTCAGCTCATCAAACAATTCCAATCATGTACATGTCATTCAGATGATGAAGAATCTGAAGGAGAATGGTCGATACCATCTGATGAAGATCTTGGTATCCACATTCGTGTCCTCACGGCCCCTCAAAAATTACTTTTAGAAATGATTGATAACATACCTGATCCAGAGAAAAAAAAGTTTAATTTTTAAATCAGATTTCAAAATTGGGGGGAGGAGAAGAAGGAGAAAGTTCACAACAAAAAATTTCTTTTGAAGAAAATGAAAATGATAATAAAACACCATATTATCCAAAAAGGATAAAGGAGAAAGAAACATTCATACACCAACCTATTCCATGATTGACCCATGAATAGAGCAGAAAAAACATACTATAAATAAACCCTTAACTCTCTCAGATTTACAAAGAGAATTAAATGATCAGAAGAGAGAACTTCGTGAATTAAAATTAGAATTAACCAAAAAACAAAATGAGCTTGATGAAAGGTTAACTTGGTTAGAAAGTGATGGTGCTATTGAAAAATATGATGAAGAAAAATTTGTCTAAAGAATTAAAGGAGAAATTAGCAAAATCTCTATTGGTGTAATTCCTACAAAATGTATTTACCAACAGTGGAGAGTTCAGGTAAAATAAAAACTTCGAGAAGATTGTTAATGCCATAATTGACACTGGTGCTGACTTAAATGTTATCAGACTTGGAATCGTTCCTATTGAATTTACGAGTGAATCAAAACAATTTGTTTCAGCTGCTAATGGAACGACCATTTCCATAGAAAGAAAAATCCCAAATGTTCATGTTTGCATGAAAGGAGTCTGTGTTACTTCACCCTTTATTATTTCAGAAGATATTGTTAATGATGTACTCCTCGGATCTCCATTTATTCTTCAAATCCAACATTTTTCTGTAACAACAAAAGGAATTTCTACAAATATCAATGGGATTGAAGTAAATCTTGATTTTATAGATGATCCTTGTGAGACGAAAATCCAAAGGATAAATCAGGTTATTGCCACAAGAGAAAATTACATAAATGGATTAAAAAATGAAATTAAATGTGTCCAAATGACAAAAGAATTGGAGAAAAAAGAATTTAAACAAAATTAGAAGAATTCACCAAACAGATTGAAGAAGAATGCTGTTCTGAATTACCATCAGCCTTTTGGAATAGAAAAAGACACATAGTAGGATTACCATATGTAAGATTTTAATGAAAAAGATATTCCTACTAAAGCTCGTCCATCTCAAATGGATGCTGCCCATTTGAAGCTTTGCCAAGAAGAAATCAATGATCTTCTGAAGAAAGGATTAATTAGAAAAAGCAAATCCCCTTGGAGCTGTACGGCATTTATGTTGAAAAGGCCGCTGAAATCGAAAGAGGAGTTCCAAGATTGGTAATCAATTATAAACCTTTAAACAAAGTCTTAAAATCTATTAGGTATCTTTTACCTAATACTCAGGATTTGCTCAACAGATTGAACAATGCCAAAATATTTTCAAAATTTGATTTAAAATCAGGATTTTGGCAGATTCAAATAAAAGAAGAAGATAGGTATAAAACTGCATTCACTGTTCCAATGGGGCATTATGAATGGAATGTTATGCCTTTTGGATTGAAAAATGCTCCGTCTGAATTTCAGAATATGAATAATATCTTCTCGTCTTATACCCAGTTGCCATTGTTTACATTGATGATATTCTTATCTTTTCAGAATCTGTGATACAACATTGGAAACATTTGAGTATTTTCAAAAGAGTTGTAAAAGAAAATGGATTGGCTTTATCCAAAAGAAAAATGAATCTTTTTCAGCAGAAAATCAGGTTCTTAGGATTTGAAATCCAAGACAGAAAAATAACTCCGACTAATAGAGTTATTCAATTTGCTGATAAATTTCCAGATGAAATTAAGGATAAAAATATGCTACAAAGATTTCTTGGATGTCTAAATTATGTTGGATTTTTCTATATGGATTTGGCAAAAGATAGAAAACTTCTCCAAGAAAGATTAAAGAAAAATCCTAAGGAGTGGTCTATCCATCATACTAATGCAGTAAAAAAGATTAAAGAAAGAGTTAAAAATCTTCCTTGTAGATGTTTATCTGACCCAGAAGCTTTCAAAATAGTTCAAACTGATGCCTCTGATGTCGGATATGGTGGAATCCTTTACAACAAAAAGATTCACAAGAAGAATTAATAAGATTTAATTCAGGATTATGGAATGAAGCTCAAAAGAAATATTCAACCATAAAAAAGGAAGTTCTTGCCATAGTTATTTGTGTGACGAAATTCCAACATGATTTATTAAACAAGAATTTCTGATCAGAGTCGATGCTAAGGCTGTAAAAGAAATTCTGGAAAAAGATGTCAAAAATCTTGTCTCTAAGCAAATATTTGCTAGATGGCAAGCCATTTTATCAGTGTTTGAATTTAAAATTGAATTTATTAATGGAAATTCTAACTCTCTCCCTGACTTTCTTACTAAAGAATTTCTTCAGGGACGACAAAATGGCAAGTAGTTCCTCTCCGTTCATGAAGAAAAAAGGGATTGAGAATTTGGCAGATCAAGAAGAAAGCCAAAAGGGTTTTATTCCAACAAAAGACCCAAGTCAATCAGAATTATATCTTTACACCGGTAACAAAATTCTTGTTACTTCAGATTGTCTTATGGAAGAAAGATCTGTTGAAGATAATGTTTATTTTCTATTTGGGAAGGGGCTTCATTATTATTCCCCTGATAAAAAGAAAACCAGAGATTGGTATCTCAATATTTTACATCAGACGAAAAGTGTCCTCATCTTCCACAACAAGAATGCAAATGGTATCATCACTTACTCAAAGTTTACTATTCTCAAAATCCTTACTGAGGAAGATTGGGATGGTCCCTTGTACATGACAAAATCAGTCAAATTATCCAATTCGACTGAGTTCTTTAATTATTGGGACTATATTGATGCCTGGAAATATGCTTTGATGTGGCAAAATCGTCAGTATAATCACTCCTGGTTCATCAGATTCAAAGAAGAAAGTCCTGATGTCACTGCTATTCATCGCAATTTTCCATCCTGGTTTCTCTTCACCTGGTGGTCATATTATGGTGCTTCTCAGAAAATCCTTCCTGATAATTTTCGTTATTTGTTTATTAAGTTCTCTCAGGTTGAAGAAAAGGTTCCATGTGAAGCCATCAATATGCTTCGCTTCTTTGCTAAATTTCATATCCCTTATATTTTCCAATGGAAGTTTGAAGTAAAAAAGGACTTATATGATTACCATCTCTTTATCAGACTTTTATCAAAAGTGGTGGTCTAAGATTGAAAATGATACTTATGAGAGAATTCTGAATCAATCTCTCCTCCTGTTAAAGAAGAAATTCCTCTTTCTGAAGAAAAGCCTTTTGAGAATGAAATGCTCATGGCTGATCTATTAGCCAAAAAGATTGCCAAAGAAATTGCTCGAGAAAAATCTCTTGAGCCGATGGATATCTGTTGACTCCGTCAATTTGAAGAAAAGATCAAGCAAATTCTAGAAGAATATCTCCAAAGAAAAAAGTTGGTAATCATGATTGGGATAGTAATCATGATCCAGATGAAAATCTTGATGAGGAAGTTGCGCCTCTTGAAGATCTCCATCCTCGTTGGGACCTTGACTCTCATGTTAATCCCGATGGCTCAGTTACAGAATATCTTCGTGGTGGAAAGTTTTGGTACTCTTCAGCAAAAGACAAAGAAAAGAAAAAAAAGTCGAAAAGGAATCTCGGTTAGCTGAATTATTCCAGAAAAATTCTGCTAAAGCAAAAGAATTGATGAAAAAAAAGATGTAATTTGAGATGATTCCAATCAAATAATTCGATCCTGTCATTTTCATTTTCTTCAAAAGAATTTTTTTGTTGTGAACTTTCTCCTTCTTCTCCAAATTCGTCAAACTGGATAAAGTAGACGACGTGGACAAACAAGTCAAATTGCTAAAACGGAACAAAGTGGACAAACTGGACGTCCTGTGCACACTGGACAAACTGTACAAATTGGCTAAATTTGACCAACTAGACAAAGTGGAAAAACTTGACCATCTGGACGAACTAGAAGATTTGGACAAATTAGATAAACTGGTTAAAAAGGACAAACTAGACAAAGTGAGCAAAGTGAGCAAACTGGACAAACTGGACGAAATGGAGAAAGTGGACAAATTGGAAAGATTGGACAAACATGACAATGTTGACGAATTGTACAAAGTGGGCAAATTGGACAAATTTGAAAAATTGGACTAACATGACAAAGTTGACGAACAGTACAAAGCGGGCAAACTGGATAAAGTGGACTAGCGGGACGAATAGGACGAATTGGACAAACTAGACGAACAGGACGAAGTGGACAAATAAAATAAACTGGACGAACAGGCCAAATTGGACAAACTGGACCAACTGGACAAACTTAACAAACTAGACAAACGGGATAAAAGTGAACAAAGTGGACAAACTGGACGAACAGGACAAAGTGCACAAATTGGAAAAACTAGTCAAAATAGACGAACAGGACCAACTAACAAAGTGCACAAACTGGACTGGACAAATCAGATAAACCGTACAAAATAGAGAACTTCAACAAAATGGACCAGCAGGACAAATTGGACCAACTGGACCAACTGGACAAAGTAGACGAATTGGATAAATTAGATCAACTAGTCAAACTAGACAAATTGGACAAACTGAACCATCTAGAGAAACTTGTCAAACTACCCAAACTGAACAAAGTGAGCAAAATGAACAAAGTGGACAAACTGGTCGAATTGGAAAAAACTAGAGAATAAAATGGAGATCCGAGGACCAATTCATATAAAGAATTTCCTGAATAGGTTAATTCTGAGGTGTAACTGTATGGAGATTCTTCGAGTTGTAGATCAATAGGGGTTGGTCTAGGATAATAATTCTTTGTTTCTGGCAATTTTACCTGAGGATTCCATTTCTTTAAGAGATTTATTAATAAATCTTCTGACGCAGAGACCCTTAGGATACTGAATCATTTTCCTCCCATATTGAGGCTTTCCATCCTATTGAATAATTCTTTTTGCATTTCGTCTGTCATTATGAATGGTCCTTATTGCAGAGTAATCCCTTTAGGTAATTTGTGTAATTGTTTTGTTCAATTATATCTCCAATACCTATACTTATGTCTTTAGCATTTGGATCTGGTTTTGATTCATAAATAGATGCATTTTTTACAGGCATAGCATAATTCTTGGTTTCTGTATTAGGGACAGAAATATCAAGTTTCTTCCAAGGTGGGTGAGATTTATCAACTTCTTTCCCTTTAGTGTCTTTCCAGGTTCTTGTTGTCTTTCCTATAACTCTTATTTGTTCTGGGCTTTGAGTTTCTTTTTCTTTGATTTTCCCTTTTCTAAAATATTCCATAAACCAATCAAAGAAAGGTATATTTCTTTCTTCTTCCTCCATTTGGAAATACCATAATTCCCTTATCGTATCTTTTTCTTCTATGTTAAACTTTTTAAAGAACCAATCTTTTAAAGGATGATTTTTCAAATTTTCCGTAAGATATGGTTTATCAATTTGAAACTTTTTAACAGGTATTTCTTCTGGCTTTTGAATGCTAACCATTCTTATGGCTCCTTAGAGAAAATCACTTTCACTTGGATTATAGGTTTTCGCTGATGAGGATCTTTTGTAGATAGGGTGTTCAATTCCACTTTCTTTGTTTCTAAAAACTTTTTGATCCATTTCTTCTGAATTTTTTGTTTTTTCTGAATTGTCTTTCTCTAAACTATTACGGGTAAAACTGGTTAAAGCAGACTGGTAGGATAAAGAAGACGAATTAGATCTATTAGAAGGATACTCAAATGATTTAAACCAATTCTTAAAAAGTTTTGTTTTTCCCTTAGAATTTTCTATTTTTGTAGCTCGTTAGAAACAAAAAGAGTTTTATCAACCATTTACTGCCCTTAACGCCTGATCACGGCCTGAAGCGGGACTTACAACGCGACGAAGATGAACGAGGTACAGAAGTGGAGAATAAGAAGGAAAGTAAAAAACTCTAAAGAGAAATGGATAGATCAACCTGGCTAAAAAGCTTCAGATCCTGGATAATAGATTTTAATTCATCTAAATCCCTTTTTTTTTTAACACAAATTTAAATACGAGATAATAATTCTAATTCTTCATTTAGTCTATTACAATATTCTCTTATCTGATTACACAAGCGTACTAACATAGATCGTCTAATAGCTTGAACACGGATAACAAGATATCCTCCTACAACTATATTTTCATCACTTTGTCTTATAGCATTTTCTAATCTTCTAAGCTGATTTTCACGTCTTCTTAGATCACGCAATAATTCTTCTCTCCTAATAGAACGAGAAGCCATCTCAGAAGGCCATAGCTTGTAGCTTTGATTCAATCCTAAAAACTTCTAATTGTATTACAGCATAGGCTCGAAGCAAGAGAATCCTTCTTATTTCATGTTGATAATGTTGTGGATTATTCTTATGCGGACAAGTTTGCAAATGTCTTCTTATGATTTCAATGGCTCGCTCTATTTTCTTAGTCTTCGGACATCATCATAATATTTCTTAAGCAAAGCAAGACGGATAGACATAATGTAAAAAAAACAACATGATTAGATAACAACAAACGTATAACATCAAACTTAAAAACTTGATCACTTACAGAAGATTGTACAAGACTTCAAACTCTAGCACACTTAAACCTCAAGCTCTAGCACTCAAACTTCAAACTCACACTCACACTTATTTTTTACAATTTTCTGAACTATATCCCTAAATGGAAAACCCTCAGCTCCTTATATAGATGGAGTATACAAAAAGATCCCACTCTCATCTGACCATGAGTGGACTTAAACCAAAAGCAACAGAAAAAGGAATGGCTACCGACACAAGCCTCCAAACACATTTTTCAAAGGTTGATAGGCAAGGTACAAAAGTTGGAATATCTTTATGCCACATAGAAAGCATAAGATTATCATACCCCCACAACTTTTGACATATGACAATAAAGGTACACCAATTTAAACAATCCCAACACCTTTATTTACAAGTGGCAACACCAAAGCAGTCCCTACCAATCTTTTATCAACTTTTGATGGGACATTTACCAAACCAAGCAACTTTTCTTCAAAGATATCACCTCCTTTTCTTCATAGTAATAATATCAACTAATACCAACAAAACATTTGCCATCATTTTTTTCTTCTCTGAATGAAGGACCAATTCTTCTCTGCATGATACCTACACATTTCTTTTCTTTATACTAGTCATATACCTCCACCAAAAAGAGATGAGTCCACTGGCTCTGATACCAATCCAATAACAGCAGGATCTACAATGATGGAATCATTTCAGATCTGGATCTACAATGACTGGAATCATCTCAGATCTGGATCTACAATGACTGGAATCATCTCAGATCTGGATCTACAATGACTGGAATCATCTCAGATCTGGGATATCATCAAATCTTCTTTTTCATCAATTCTTTTGCTTTAGCGGAATTTTTACGGAATAATTCAGCTAACCGAGATTCCTTTTCGACTTCTTTTTCTTTTCCTTTGTCTTTTGCTGAAGAATACCAAAACTTTCCACCACGAAGATAATCTGTAACTAAGCCATCAGGATTAACATGAGAGTCAGGGTCCCAACGAGGATGGAGATCTTCAAGGGGCACAACTTCATCATCAAGATTTTCTTCTGGATCATGATTACTATCCCAATCATGATCACCAATTTTTTTCTTTGGGAGATTTTCTAAAATTTGTTTAATCTTTTCTTCAAAATAGACGGAGTCAACAGACTTGTCCATTGGCTCAGGAGATTTTTCTCAAACAATTTCTTTAGCAATCTTTTTGGCCAAGAGATCAGCCATGAGCATTTCATTCTCAAAAGGTTTTTCTTCAGGAAGAGGAGTTTCTTCTTTAACAGGAGGAGAGATTTGATTCAGAATTCTCTCATAAGTATCATTTTCAATTTTTGACCATCATTTTTGGTAAAAAGTCTGATACAAAGACGGGAGATCGAAAAAGTTCTTTTTTACTTCCAACTTCCACTAGAAAATGTATGGAATATGGAACTTTGCAAAGAAGCGAAGAACATTAAATGCTTCACAGGGAACTTTTTCTTCTACTTCACAGAACTTAATAAATAAATAACGAAAATTATCAGGAAGGATTTTCTGAGAAGCACCAAAATATGACCACCAGGTGAAGAGAAACCATGAAGGAACACTGCGGTGGATAAGCATGACATCAGGACTTTCTTCTTTGAATCTGATGAACCAGGAATGATTATACTGGCGATTTTGTCATATCAAAGCAAATTTCCAGGCATCAATATAATCCCAATAATTAAAGAACTCAGTCGAATTGAATAATCGGACTGATTTTGTCATGTACAAGGGACCATCTCGATCTTCCTCAGTAAGGATTTTGAGAATAGTGAACTTTGAGTAAGTGATGATACCATTTGCATTCTTGTTGTGGAAGATGAGGACACTTTTCGTCTGATGCAAAATATTGAGATACCAATCTCTGGTTTTCCTTTTATCAGGGGAATAATAATGAAGCCCCTTCCCAAATAGAAAATAAACATTATCTTCTACAGATCTTTCTTCCATAAGACAATCTGAAGTAACAAGAATTCTGTTACCGGTGTAAAGATATAATTCTAATTTACTTGGGTCTTTTGATGGAGTAAAACCCTTTTGGCTTTCTTCTTGATCTGCCAAATTCTCAATCCCTTTTTTCTTCATGAACGGGGAAGAACTACTTGCCATTTTGTCGTCCCTGAAGAAATTCTCTAGTAAGAAAGTCAGGAAGAGAGTTAGAATTTCCATTAATAAATTCAATTTTAAATTCAAAAACTGATAAAATGGCTTGCCATCTAGCAAATATTTGCTTAGAGACAAGATTTTTGACATCTTTTTCCAGAATTTCTTTTGCAGCCTTAGCATCAACTCTGATCAGAAATTCTTTGTTCAATACATCATGTTGGAACTTTGTCACACAAATAACTATGGCAAGAACTTCTTTTTTGATGGTTGAATATTTCTTTTGAGCTTCATTCCATAATCCAGAATTAAATCTTATTAATTCTTCTTTTGAGTCTTTTTGTTGTAAAAGGATTCCACCATATCCGACATCAGAGGTATCAGTTTGAACCATTTTGAAAGCTTCTGGGTCAGATAAACATCTACAAGGAAGATTTTTAACTCTTTTTTTAATCTTTTTTACTACACTAGTGTGATGGATAGACCACTCTTTAGGATTTTTCTTTAATCTTTTCTGGAGAAGTTTTCTATCTTTTTGCTAAATCTTGATAGAAAAATCCAACATAATTTAGACATCCAAGAAATCTTTGTAGCACATTTTTATCCTTAATTTCATCTGGAAATTTATCAGCAAATTGAATAACTCTATTGGTTGGAGTTATTTTTCTGTCGTGAATCTCAAATCCTAAGAACCCGATTTTCTGCTGAAAGAGATTCATCTTTCTTTTAGATAAAGCCAATCCATTTTCTTTTACAACTCTTTTGAAAATACCCAAGTGTTTCCAATGTTGTAACATAGATTCTGAAAAGATAAGAATATCATCAATGTAAACAATGGCAAACTGGGTATAAGACGAGAAGATATTATTCATAATATTCTGAAATTCAGACGGAGCATTTTTCAATCCAAAAGGCATAACATTCCATTCATAATGCCCCATTGGAACAGTGAATGCAGTTTTATATCTATCTTCTTCTTTTATCTGAATCTGCCAAAATCCTTATTTTAAATCAAATTTTGAGAATATTTTGGCATTGTTTTATCTGTTGAAGCAAATCCTGAGTATTAGGCAAAGGATACCTAATAGATTGAAGAAGTTTGTTTAAAGGTTTATAATTGATTACCAATCTTGGAACTCCTCTTTCGATTTCAGCGGCTTTTTCAACATAAAATGCCGTACAGCTCCAAGGGGATTTGCTTTTCCTAATTAATCCTTTCTTCAGAAGTTCATTGATTTCTTCTTGGCAAAGTTTCAAATGAGCAGCATCCATTTGAGATGGACAAGCTTTAGTAGGAATATCCTTTTCATTAAAATCTTTTACATATGGTAATCCTACTATGTGTCTTTTTCTATTCCAAAAGGCTGATGGTAATTCAGAACAGTATTCTTCTTCAATCTGTTTGGTGAATTCTTCTAATTTTGTTTTAAATTCTTTTTTCTCTAATTCTTTTGTCATTTGGACACATTTAATTTCATTTTTTAATCCATTTGTAATTTTCTCTTGTGGCAATAACTTGATTTATCCTTTGGATTTTCGTTTCACAAGGATCATCTATAAAATCAAGATTTACTTCAATCCCTTTGATACTTGTAGAAATTCCTTTTGTTGTTACAGAAAAGGGTTGGATTTGAAGAATAAATGGAGATCCGAGGAGTACATCATTAACAATATCTTTTGAAATAATAAAGGGTGAAGTAACACAGACTCCTTTCATGCAAACATGAACATTTGGGATTTTTCTTTCTATGGAAATAGTCGTTCCATTAGCAGCTGAAACAAATTGTTTTGATTCACTCGTAAATTCAATATGAACGATTCCAAGTCTGATAACATTTAAGTCTGCACCAGTATCAATTATGGCATTGACAATCTTCTCAAAGTTTTTTATTTTTATTTTTACCTGAACTCTCCACTGTTGGTAAATACATTTTGTAGGAATTACACCAGTAGAGATTTTGCTAATTTCTCCTTTAATCCTTTGGACAAATTTTTCTTCATCATATTTTTCAATAGCACCATCATTTTCTAACCAAGTTAACCTTTCATCAAGCTCATTTTGTTTTTTGGTTAACTCTATCTTTAATTCTCGAAGTTCTCTCTTCTGATCATTTAATTCTCTTTGTAAGTCTGAGAGAGTTAAGGGTTTATTTATAGTATGAATTTTTACTGCTATATTCATAAGGTCAATCATGGAATAGGTTGGTGTATGAAATGTTTCTTTCTTCTTTATCCTTTTTGGATAATATGGTGTTTTATTATCATTTTCATTTTCTTCAAAGGAAATTTTTTGTTGTGAACTTTCTCCTTCTTCTCCTCCCCCAAATTTTGAAATCTGATTTAAAAATTAAACTTTTTTCTCCGGATCTGGTATGTTATCAACCATTTCTAAAAGTAATTTTTGAGGGGCAGTGAGGACACGAATGTGGATACCAAGATCTTCATCAGATGGTATCGACCATTCTCTTTCAGATTCTTCATCATCTGAATGACATGTACATGATTGAATTGTTTGATGAGCTGAATCTGAGGGCTATCTTCTTCAATTTCAGTTGATGAATCAGATTCATATTATTCTTCTTCTTCTGAGGAACTTGAATCAGATTGTTCTTCTTCAGAATTTTCGTCATCATTTTTTGTATTGATTTTTCTAAGTTTCTTTTTAGAAGGATTTTCTTTTTTAAAACATTTACTTGCATAATGACCCTTTTTCCCACACGTATAACAAGTTGGAACATTTTCTTTAATGTATTTCTTTTTGAAACATTTTCTAGATTGTCTTTTGAATGGACTGAACTCATCGGATTTTCTTTGTTTTTTATATCTTCCGGGTTTATATTTTCTTACCATTTTGTTTCTTCTATCCGGAGTAAATTTAGAACGCGAAGGTTTTCTCTTTGATTCAGGCGTTTGATCTAAACCAAACTGGAAACAAAAATCTCCTAATTCTTTATCTCTAGAATATTTTCTCATTTTTTCATCTTGTTTACTGATCTTTAAATCAGTACAAAGATTCATGCCAACTTTGCTAATTCTCTGTATAATTCCTCCGAAAGTCAGCAAAATATAATTAATAGTACCATGCATTTCTTCTCTAAAGGAATTACGCACCTTTTCAGCAAATAAGGGTGGTAATCCTGAAATAAATCTTTCTTTCCAAATATCAGAATTACAATCATTTAGTTGGTAGACTTTTGATAAGAATACATCTCTATACCAACGAAATTCTTTTAAATTTCTACATCTCAAGCGATGTAATTGCTGTCTATTTTTCTCCTTAGTTAGAGAAATTCCTCCAGTGAATTCATTGAGGATGCATAGAAGCAAGACACTAACACAATCAGATTGAGTTTCTCAATTATCAGGGATTTAACTAGTACTTGCTTCAAGCTTAATATTTGGATCAACTAAATTTCCTGTGGTTTTGTCTCTATAAAGGATTCTTCTAAATTCATCCATTTTGACAGCATTTTCTATTTCAAGTCTTTGAGCTCCAGTTAATCCATAATTGCACCATCCTCTTAATATTCCATTGAAAGAGGTGGTTATCATCAGAAAGATATTTCTTGGAGTATTTCCTCTAACTTCACAAGCATTACAGTATATTAACATACTATGAACCATTTGGATGATTTGATATTCTGTTAATCCATCTAAGTTCCACTCATATAAAGAATTTCCTGAATAAGTTAATTCTAAGGTGTAACTGTATGGAGCTTCTTCGAGTTGCAGATCAATAGGGGTTGGTCTAGGATAATAATTCTTTGTTTCTGGCAATTTAGCCTTAGGATTCCATTTCTTCAAACAATTTATTAATAAATCCTCTAAAGCAGAGACTCTTAGGATGCTGAATCATTTTCCTCCCATATTGAGGCTTTCCATCCTATTGGATAATTCTTTTTGCATTTCGTCTGTCATTGTGAATGGTCTTTCTTGCAGAATGATCCCTTTAGGTAATTGTCTGGGAACATACACTGCATTGGCAGAGCTTTCTTCTAATTTTTCTTCTTTATCTTTATTGAATTCAGATTTTAATTTGATTGTTCTTTCTATTCGATCTGTATGTTCTCCAATGGTAAATAGACATAGATTGGTGTAATTGTTTTGTTCAATTATATCTCCAATACCTATACTTATGTCTTTAGCATTTGGGTCTGGTTTTGATTCATAAATAGATGCATTTTTTTACAGGCATAGCATAATTCTTGGTTTCTCTATCAGGGACAGAAATATCAAGTTTCTTCCAAGGTGGGTGAGATCTATCAACTTCTTTCCCTTCAGTGTCTTTCCAGGTTCTTGTTGTCTTTCCTATAACTCGTATTTGTTCTGGGCTTTGAGTTTCTTTTTCTTTGATTTTTCCCTTTTCTAAAATATTCCATAAACCAATCAAAGAAAGGTATATTTCTTTCTTCTTCCTCCATTTGGAAATACCATAATTCTCTCATTTTATCTTTTTCTTCTGTGTTAAACTTTTTAAAGAACCAATCTTTTAAAAGATGATTTTTCAAATTTTCTCGAAGATATGGTTTATCAATTTGAAACTTTTTAACATGTATTTCTTCTGGCTTTTGAATGGTAACCATTCTTATGGTTCCTTGAAGGAAATCACTTTCACTTGGATTATAGGTTTTCGCTGATGAGGATCTTTTGTAGATAGGGTGTTCAATTCCAATTTCTTTGTTTGTAAAAAACTTTTTGATCCATTTCTTCCTTTTCACTACTCCTTTGGTCATCATCTATTTCTTCTAATTTGAAACTTTTTCTTCCTTCCGTAACTTCTCCTAGCTTTTTCCATTTTTCTCCTAAACTTGACTTCAACATTACCATTTGGTAATTTGATTATACTTTGTAAATCATCTGTCATTTCATTTACTCTTAGGGTGACATCTTCTATTTGCCAATTTCCTGGCAGAACAACTTCTTCCCAGCTGATGACTTTTGGGATAAACACATTATTGTTAAAGTTTGTTTCCATGAGAACTGTAGTTTTTTCTTTATCAACCTTATCTCTATAGGCTATCATGGAAAAGATAGAGATCATAGATTTGTAGAACACCCGATAAACTATAGCAAAAGGTTTACTTCTTGGACTCATCTTTAATCCTTTACTTTGAAATCCAATAGTTGCACAATCAAGAATATCATCATCATGAGCATCAATTGTGATATTAGGAAAACAATTAAAATAAACAGGTCAATGATAGAGACTTGATTCAATCATAGCATAAAGAGAATCATCAAATTCATCATGTCTCTGATCTCTCACATAAGCAAACACTGAAACATTTAATCCTAATCGAAACAATGGTTTGATTCCTACCTGAATTAATCCTATGTGCAGGTAGTTGTATTTGGTTCTGATTTGTTCAATAATTCTTCTATCAAGAACTTTAATTGTCTGTTTTCCTCCACAGAGAGATCAGTTTTTCAACAGTTTTTATGTGATAATCATTTTGCTCTTCAAACGTGCCATTGCTATATATTTCTGTTACAGGCAAGGCTGGCAACTTCCAATTTGATATCGCTTGATCAAATTTTTCATATACCATTTCTTCTGAATTTTTGTTTTTTCTGAATTTTCTTTTTCTAAGCTATTACGGGTAAAATGGTTAAAGCAGACTGATAGGATGAGGAAGACGAATAAGATCTATTAGAAGGATACTGAAATGATTTAAACCAATTCTTAAAAAGTTTTGTCTTTCCCTTAGAATTTTCCATCTTTTGTAGCTCGTTAGAAACAAGAAGAGTTCTGTCAACGATTTACTACCCTTAATGCCTGATCACGGCCTGAAGCGGGACTTACAACGCGACCACACTCTTAAGAAGATAAACGAGGCACAGAAGTGGAGAATAAGAAGAAAAATAAAAAACTCTAAAGAGAATTGGATAGATCAACCGGGCTAAAAAGCTTCAGATCCTAGATAATAGATTTTTAATTCATCTAAATCCCGTTTTTTTTTTTAACACAAATTTAAATACGAGATAATAATTCTAATTCTTCATTTAGTCTATTACAATATTCTCTTATTTGATTACACAAGCATACTAACATAGATCGTCTAATAGCTTGAACACGGATAACAAGATATCCTCCTACAGCTATATTTTCATCAATTTGTCTGATAGCATTTTCTAATCTTCTAAGCTGATTTTCACGTCTTCTTAGATCACGTAATAATTCTTCTCTCCTAATAGAAGGAGAAGGCATCTCAGAAGGCCATAGCTTGTAGCTTTGATTCAATCCTAAAAACTTCTAATTGTATTACAGGATAGGCTCGAAGCAAGAGAATCCTTCTTATTTCATGTTGATAATGTTGTGGATTATTCTTATGCGGACAAGTTTCCAAATGTCTTCTTATGATTTCAATGGCTCGCTCTAATTTTCTTAGTCTTCGGACATCATCATAATATTTCTTAAGCAAAGTAAAACGGATAGAAATAATGTAAAAGAAACAGCATGATTAGATAACAACAAACATATAACATCAAACTTAAAAACTTGATCACTTACAGAAGATTGTACAAGACTTCAAACTCTAGCACACTTAAACCTCAAGCTCTAGCACTCAAACTTCAAACTCACACTCACACTTATATTTTTTACAATTTTCTGAACTATATCTGCAAATGAAAAACCCTCAACTCCTTATATAGATGGAGCATACAATAAGAGATTCCGCTCATCTGACCATGAGACTGACTACAAACCCAGAAAAACAGTAAAAGGTTGGCTACCGACAGTTGCCACCAAAACACATTTTTCAATAGTTGATGGGCAAGGTACAAAAGTTGATGGGCAAGGTACATATGGTGGAATATCTTTATGCCACATGGAAAGCATAAGATTATCATACCCCCACAACTTTTGACATATGGCAATAACGGTACACCAATTTAAACAAACCCAACACCTTTATTTACAAGTGGCAACACCAAAGGCAGCCCCTACCAATCTTTTATCAACTTTTGATGGGACATTTACCAAACCAAGAAACTTTTCTTCAAAGATATCACCTCCATTTCTTCATAGTAATAATATCAACTAATACCAACAAAACATTTGCCATCATTGTTTTCTTCTTTGAATGAAGGGCCAATTCTTCTCTGCACGACACTTACACACATTCCTTTTCTTGATACTATACACCTACACACATTCCTTTTCTTGATTCTCTAGTAAGAAAGTCAAGGAGAGAGTTAGAATTTTCATTAATAAATTCAATTTTAAATTCAAAAACTAATAAAATGGCTTGCCATCTAGCAAATATTTGCTTAGAGACAAGATTTTTGACATCTTTTTCCAGAATTTCTTTTGCAGCCTTAGCATCAACTCTGATAAGAATTTATTTGTTCAATAAATCATGTTGGAACTTTGTCACACAAATAACTATGGCAAGAACTTCCTTTTTGATGGTTGAATATTTCTTTTGAGCTCCATTCCATAATCCAGAATTAAATCTTATTAATTCTTCTTTTGAGTCTTTTTGTTGTAAAAGGATTCCAACATATCCGACATCAGAGGCATTAGTTTGAACTATTTTGAAAGCTTCTGGGTCAGATAAACATCTACAAGGAAGATTTTTAACTCTTTCTTTAATCTTTTTTACGGCATTAGTGTGATGGATAGACCACTCTTTAGGAATTTTCTTTAATCTTAACTTGAGAAGTTTTCTATCTTTTGCCAAATCTTGATAGAAAAATCCAACATAATTTAGACATCCAAGAAATCTTTGTAGCATATTTTTATCCTTAATTTCATCTGAAAATTTATCAGTAAATTGAATAACTCTATTGGTTGGAGTTATTTTTCTGTCTTGCATCTCAAATCCTAAGAACCTGATTTTCTGCTGAAAGAGATTCATCTTTCTTTTAGATAAAGCCAATCCATTTTCTTTTACAACTCTTTTGAAAATACCCAAGTGTTTCCAATGTTGTAACACAGATTCTGAAAAGATAAGAATATCATCAATGTAAACAATGGCAAACTGGGTATAAGATGAGAAGATATTATTCATAATATTCTGAAATTCAGACGGAGCATTTTTCAATCCAAAAGACATAACATTCCATTCATAATGCCCCATTGGAACAGTGAATGCAGTTTTATATCTATCTTCTTCTTTTATCTGAATCTGCCAAAATGCTGATTTTAAATCAAATTTTGAGAATATTTTGGCATTGTTTAATCTGTTGAAGCAAATCCTGAGTATTAGGCAAAGGATACCTAATAGATTGAAGAAGTTTGTTTAAAGGTTTATAATTGATTACCAATCTTGGAACTCCTCTTTCGATTTTAGCGGCTTTTTCAACATAAAATGCCGTACAGCTCCAAGGGGATTTGCTTTTCCTAATTAATCCTTTCTTCAGAAGATCATTAATTTCTTCTTGGCAAAGTTTCAAATGAGCAGCATCCATTTGAGATGGACGAGCTTTAGTAGGAAAATATGATGAAGAAAAATTTGTCCAAAGGATTAAAGGAGAAATTAGCAAAATCTCTACTGTTGTAATTCCTACAAAATGTATTTACCAACAGTGGAGAGTTCAGGTAAAAATAAAAATAAAAAACTTTGAGAAGATTGTCAATGCCATTATTGATACTGGTGCAGACTTAAATGTTATCAGACTTGGAATCGTTCCTATTGAATTTACGAGTGAATGCAAATCTGAGAGAGTTAAGGGTTTATTCATAGTATGAATTTTTTCTGCTATATTCATAAGGTCAATCATGGAATAGGTTGGTGTATGAAATGTTTCTTTCCTTTATATCCTTTTTGGATAATATGGTGTTTTATTATCATTTTCATTTTCTTCAAAGGAAATTTTTTGTTGTGAACTTTCTTCTCTTCTTCTTCTCCCCCAAATTTTGAAATCTGATTTAAAAATTAAACTTTTTTCTTCGGATCTGGTATGTTATCAACCATTTCTAAAAGTAATTTTTGAGGGGCAGTGAGGACACGAATGTGGATACCAAGATCTTCATCAGATGGTATCGGCCATTCTCCTTCAGATTCTTCATCATCTGAATGACATGTACATGATTGGAATTGTTTGATGAGCTGAATCTAAGGGCTATCTTCTTCAATTTCAGTTGATGAATCAGATTCATATTCTTCTTCTTCTTCTGAGGAACTTGAATCAGATTGTTCTTCTTCAGTATTTTCGTCATCATTTTTTGTATTGATTTTTCTAGGTTTCTTTTTAGAAGGATTTTCTTTTTTTAAAACATTTACTTGCATAATGACCCTTTCTCCCGCACGTATAACAAGTTGGAACATTTTCTTTAATGTATTTCTTTTTGAAATATTTTCTAGATTTTCTTTTGAATGGACTGAACTCATCGGATTTTCTTTGTTTTTTATATCTTCCGGGTTTATATTTTCTTACCATTTTGTTTCTTCTATCCGGAGTAAATATAGAACGCGAAGGTTTTCTCTTTGATTCAGGAGTTTGATCTAAACCAAACTGGAAACAAAAATCTCCTAATTCTTTATCTCCAGAATATTTTCTCATTTTTTCATCTTGTTTACTGATCTTTAAATCAGTACAAAGATTCATGCCAACTTTGTTAATTCTCTATATAATTCCTCCGAAAGTCAGCAAACTATAATTAATAGTACCATGTATTTCTTCTCTCAAGGAATTACGCACCTTTTCAGCAAATAAGGGTGGTAATCCTGAAATAAATCTTTCTTTCAAAATATCAGAATTACAATCATTTACCATAATTCTCTCATCTTATCCTTTTCTTCTGTGTTAAACTTTTTAAAGAACCAATCTTTTAAATGATGATTTTTCAAATTTTCTCTAAGATATGGTTTATCAATTTGAAACTTTTTAACAAGTATTTCTTCTGGCTTTTGAATGCTAACCATTCTTATGGCTCCTTGGAGAAAATCACTTTCACTTGGATTATAGGTTTTCGCTGATGAGGATCTTTTGTAGATAGGGTGTTCAATTCCACTTTCTTTGTTTCTAAAAACCTTTTGATCCATTTCTTCCTTTTCACTACTCCTTTGGTCTTCATCTATTTCTTCTAATTTGAAACTTTTTCTTCCTTCCGTATAACCGGCAAAACTTCTCCTAGCTTTTTCCATTTTTCTGCTAAAATTGACTTCAACATTAACCTATTCAGGAAATTCTTTATATGAGTGGAACTTAGATGGATTAACAGAATATCAAATCGTCCAAATGGTTCACAGTATGTTAATATACTGTAATGCTTGTGAAGTTAGAGGAAATACTCCAAGAAATATCTTTCTGATGATAACCACCTCTTTCAATGGAATATTAAGAGGATGGTGGAATTATGGATTAACTGGAGCTTAAAGACTTGAAATAGAAAATGCTGTCAAAATGGATAAATTTGGAAGAATCCTTTATAGAGACAAAACCACAGTCATTGTAGATCCTGCTGTTATTGGTATCAGAGCCAGTGGACTCATCTCTTTTTGGTGGAGGTATATGGATAGCTGTATAGTATCAAGAAAAGGAATGTGTGTAGGTGTATAGCATCAAGAAAAGGAATGTGTGTAGGTGTCGTGCAGAGAAGAATTGGCCCTTCATTCAAAGAAGAAAACAATGATGGCAAATGTTTTGTTGGTATTTGTTGATATTATTACTATGAAGAAAAGGAGGTGATATCTTTGAAGAAAAGTTGCTTGGTTTGGTAAATGTCCCATCAAAAGTTGATAAAAGATTGGTAGGGCTGCCTTTGGTGTTGCCACTTGTAAATAAAGGTGTTGGGTTTGTTTAAATTGGTGCACCTTTATTGCCATAAGTCAAAAGTTGTGGGGTATGATAATCTTATGCTTTCCATGTGGCATAAAGATATTCCACCATATGTACCTTGCCCATCAACTTTTGTACCTTGCCCATCAACTATTGAAAAATGTGTTTTGGTGGCAACTGTCGGTAGCCAACCTTTTACTGTTTTTCTGGGTTTGTAGTCACTCTCATGGTCGGATGAGAGGAATCTCTTATTGTATGCTCCATCTATATAAGGAGCTGAGGGTTTTCCATTTGCAGATATAGTTCAGAAAATTGTAAAAAATATAAGTGTGAGTGTGAGTTTGAAGTTTGAGTGCTAGAGCTTGAGGTTTAAGTGTGCTAGAGTTTGAAGTCTTGTACAATCTTCTGTAAGTGATCAAGTTTTTAAGTTTGATGTTATATGTTTGCTGTTATCTAATCATGCTGTTTCTTTTACATTATGTCTATCCGTCTTGCTTTGCTTAAGAAATATTATGATGATGTCTGAAGACTAAGAAAAATAGAGCGAGCCATTGAAATCATAAGAAGACATTTGCAAACTTGTCCGCATAAGAATAATCCACAACATTATCAACATGAAATAAGAAGGATTCTCTTGCTTCGAGCCTATGCTGTAATACAATTAGAAGTTTTTAGGATTGAATCAAAGCTACAAGCTATGGCCTTCTGAGATGCCTTCTCGTTCTATTAGGAGAGAAGAATTATTGCGTGATCTAAGAAGACGTGAAAATCAGCTTAGAAGATTAGAAAATGCTATCAGACAAATTGATGAAAATATAGCTGTAGGAGGATATCTTGTTAGCCGTGTTCAAGCTATTAGACGATCTATGTTAGTACGCTTGTGTAATCAGATAAGAGAATATTGTAATAGACTAAATGAAGAATTAGAATTATTATCTCGTATTTAAATTTGTGTTAAAAAAAATAAAAAAAAACGGGATTTAGATGAATTAAAATCTATTATCCAGGGTCTGAAGCTTTTTAGCCAGGTTGATCTATCCAATTCTCTTTAGAGTTTTCTATTTTCCTTCTTATTCTCCACTTCTGTGCCTCGTTTATCTTCTTAAGAGTGTGGTCGCGTTGTATGTCCCGCTTCAGGCCGTGATCAGGCGTTAAGGGCAGTAAATCGTTGACAGAACTCTTCTTGTTTCTAACGAGCTAGAAAAGATGGAAAATTCTAAGGGAAAGACAAAACTTTTTAAGAATTGGTTTAAATCATTTCAGTATCCTTCTAATAGATCTTATTCGTCTTCCTCATCCTATCAGTCTGCTTTAACCAGTTTTACACGTAATAGTTTAGAAAAAGAAAATTCAGAAAAAACAAAAAATTCAGAAGAAATGATATATGAAAATTTTGATCAAGCGATATCAAATTGGAATTTGCCAGCCTTGCCTGTAACAGAAATATATAGCAATGGCACGTTTGAAGAGCAAAATGATTATCACATAAAAACTATTGAAAAAACTGTTTCTCTCTCTGGAGGAAAAAAGACAATTAAAGTTCTTGATAGAAGAATTATTGAACAAATCAGAACCAAATACAACTACCTGCACATAGGATTAATTCAGGTAGGAATCAAACCATTGTTTCGATTAGGATTAAATGTTTCAGTGTGTGCTTATGTGCGAGATCAGAGACATGATGAATTTAATGATTCTTTTTATGCTATGATTGAATCAAGTCTCTGTCATGGACCTGTTTATTTTAATTGCTTTCCTAATATCACAATTGATGCTCGTGATGATGATATTCTTGATTGTGCAACTATTGGATTTCAAAGTAAAGGATTAAAGATGAGTCCAAGAAGTAAGCCTTTTGCTATAGTTTATCGGGTGTTCTACAAATCTATGATCTCTATCTTTCCCATGATAGCCTATAGAGATAAGGTTGATAAAGAAAAAACTACAGTTCTCATGGAAACAAACTTTAACAATAATGTGTTTATTCCAAAAGTCATCAGCTGGGAAGAAGTTGTTCTCACAGGAAATTGGCAAATAGAAGATGTCACCCCAAGAGTAAATGAAATGACAGATGATTTACAAAGTATAGTCAAATTACCAAATGGTAATGTTGAAGTCAATTTTAGGAGAAAAATGGAAAATGCTAGGAGAAGTTTTGCCGGTTATACGGAAGGAAGAAAAAGTTTCAAATTAGAAGAAATAAATGATGACCAAAGGAGTAGTGAAAAGGAAGAAATGGATCAAAAAGTTTTTAAAAACAAAGAAAGTGGAATTGAACACCCTATCTACAAAATATCCTCATCAGCGAAAACCTATAATCCAAGTGAAAATGATTTCCTTCAAGGAGCCATAAGAATGGTTAGCATTCAAAAGCCAGAAGAAATACCTGTTAAAAAGTTTCAAATTGATAAACCATATCTTAGAGAAAATTTGAAAAATCATCCTTTAAAAGATTGGTTCTTTAAAAAGTTTAACACAGAAGAAAATGATAAGATGAGAGAATGATGGTATTTCCAAATGGAGGAAGAAGAAAGAAATATAACTTCTTTGATTGGTTTATGGAATATTTTAGAAAAAGGAAAATCAAAGAAAAAGAATCTCAAAGCCCAGAACAAATAAGAGTTATAGGAAAGACAACAAGAACCTGGAAAGACACTGAAGGGAAAGAAGTTGATAAATCTCACCCACCTTGGAAGAAACTTGATATTTCTGTCCCTAATACAGAAACCAAGAATTATGTTATGCCTGTAAAAAATACATCTATTTATGAATCAAAACCAGACCCAAATGCTAAAGACATAAGTATAGGTATTTGAGATATAATTGAACAAAACAATTACACCAATCTATGTCTATTAACCATTGGAGAACAAACAAATCGAATAGAAAGAACAATCAAATTAAAATCTGAATTCAGTAAAGATAAAGAAGAAAAATTAGAAGAAAGCTCTGCCAATGCAGTATATGTTCCCAGACAATTACCTAAAGGGATTACTTTGCAAGACGGACCATTCATAATGACAGACGAAATGCAAAAAGAATTATCCAATAGGATAGAAAGCCTCAATATGGGAGGAAAAGGATTCAGTATCCTAAGGGTCTCTGCGTCAGAAGATTTATTAATAAATCGCCTAAAGAAATGGAATCCTCAGGTAAAATTGCTAGAAACAAAGAATTATTATCCTAGACCAACCCCTGTTGATCTACAACTCGAAGAAGCTCCATATAGTTACACCTCAGAATTAACCTATTCAGGAAATTCTTTATATGAGTGGAACTTAGATGGATTAACAGAATATCAAATCGTCCAAATGGTTCACAGTATGTTAATGTACTGTAATGCTTGTGAAGTTAGAGGAAATACTCCAAGTAATATCTTTCTGATGATAACCACCTCTTTCAATGGAATATTAAGAGGATGGTGAAATTATGGATTAACTGGAGCTCAAAGACTTGAAATACAAAAAGCTGTTAAAATGGATGAATTTGGAAGAATCCTTTATAGAGACAAAACCACAGGAAATTTAGTTGATCCAAATGTTAAGCTTGAAGCAGGTACTAGTCAAATCTCTGATAATTGGGAAACTCAATCTGATTGTGTTAGTGTCTTGCTTCTATGCATCCTCAATGAATTCACTGGAGAAATTGCTCTAATTAAGGAGAAAAATAGACAGCAATTACATCGCTTGAGATGTAGAAATTTAGGAGAATTTCGTTGGTATAGAGATGTATTCTTATCAAAAGTTGACCAACTAAATGATTGTAATTCTGATATTTGGAAAGAAAGATTTATTTCAGGATTACCACCCTTATTTGCTGAAAAGGTGCGTAATTCCTTGAGATAAGAAATGCATGGTACTATTAATTATAGTTTGCTGACTTTCGGAGGAATTATAAAGAGAATTAACAAAGTTGGCATGGATCTTTTTACTGATTTAAAGATCAGTAAACAAGCTGAAAAAATGAGAAAATATTTTGGAGATAAAGAATTAGGAGATTTTTGTTTCCAGTTTGGTTTAGATCAAACGCCTGAATCAAAGAGAAAACCTTCGCGTTCTAGATTTACTCCGGATAGAAGAAACAAAATGGTAAGAAAATATAAACCCGGAAGATATAAAAAACAAAGAAAATCCAATGAGTTCAGTCCATTCAAAAGAAAATCTAGAAAATATTTCAAAAAGAAATACATTAAAGTAAATGTTCCAACTTGTTATACGTGCAGGAAAAAGGGTCATTATGCAAGTAAATGTTTTAAAAAAGAAAATCCTTCTAAAAAGAAACTTAAAAAAATCAATACAAAAAATGATGACGAAAATACTGAAGAAGAACAATCTGATTCAAGTTCCTCAGAAGAAGAAGAATAATATGAATCTGATTCATCAACTGAAATTGAAGAAGATAGCCCTCAGATTCAGCTCATCAAACAATTCCAATCATGTACATGTCATTCAGATGATGAAGAATCTGAAGGAGAATGGTCGATACCATCTGATGAAGATCTTGGTATCCACATTCGTGTCCTCACTGCCCCTCAAAAATTACTTTTAGAAATGGTTGATAACATACCAGATCCGGAGAAAAAAGTTCAATTTTTAAATCAGATTTCAAAATTGGGGGGAGGAGAAGAAGGAGAAAGTTCACAACAAAAAATTTCCTTTGAAGAAAATGAAAATGATAATAAAACACCATATTATCCAAAAAGGATAAAGGAGAAAGAAACATTTCATACACCAACCTAGTCCATTATTGACCTTATGAATAGAGCAGAAAAAATTCATACTATAAATAAACCCTTAACTCTTTCAGACTTATAAAGAGAATTAAATGATTAGAAGAGAGAACTTCGAGAATTAAAGATAGAGTTAACCAAAAAACAAAATGAGCTTGATGAAAGGTTAACTTGGTTAGAAAATGATGGTGCTATTGAAAAATATGATGAAGAAAAATTTGTCCAAAGGATTAAAGGAGAAATTAGCAAAATCTCTACTGGTGTAATTCCTACAAAATATATTTACCAACAGTGGAGAGTTTAGGTAAAAATAAAAATAAAAAACTTTGAGAAGATTGTCAATGCCATAATTGATACTGGTGCAGACTTAAATGTTATTAGACTTGGAATCGTTCCTATTGAATTTACGAGTGAATCAAAACAATTTGTTTCAGCTGCTAATGGAACGACTATTTCCATAGAAAGAAAAATCCCAAATGTTCATGTTTGCATGAAAGGAGTCTGTGTTACTTCACCTTTTATTATTTCAGAAGATATTGTTAATGATGTACACCTTAGATCAAATCCAACCTTTTTCTGTAACAACAAAAGGAATTTCTACAAATATCAAAGGAATTGAAGTAAATCTTGATTTTATAGATGATCCTTGTGAGACGAAAATCCAAAGGATAAATCAGGTTATTGCCACAAGAGAAAATTACATAAATGGATTAAAAAATGAAATTAAATGTGTCCAAATGACAAAAGACTTAGAGAAAAAAGAATTTAAAACAAAATTAGAAGAATTCACCAAACAGATTGAAGAAGAATGCTGTTCTGAATTACCATCAGCCTTTTGGAATAGAAAAAGACACATAGTAGGATTACCATATGTAAAAGATTTTAATGAAAAGGATATTCCTACTAAAGCTCGTCCATATCAAATGGATGCTGCTCATTTGAAACTTTGCCAAGAAGAAATCAATGATCTTCTAAAGAAAGGATTAATTAGGAAAAGCAAATCCCCTTGGAGTTGTACGGCATTTTATGTTGAAAAAGCCGCTGAAATCGAAAGAGGAGTTCCAAGATTGGTAATCAATTATAAACCTTTAAACAAAGTGCTTCAATCTATTAGGTATCCTTTGCCTAATACTCAAGATTTGCTCAACAGATTAAACAATGCCAAAATATTCTCAAAATTTGATTTAAAATCAGGATTTTGGTAGATTCAGATAAAAGAAGAAGATAGATATAAAACTCCATTCACTGTTCCAATGGGGCATTATGAATGGAATGTTATGCCTTTTGGATTGAAAAATGCTCGGTCTGAATTTCAGAATATTATGAATAATATTTTCTCGTCTTATACCCAGTTTGCCATTGTTTACATTGATGATATTCTTATCTTTTCAAAATTTGTGTTACAACATTGGAAACACTTGGGTATTTTCAAAAGAGTTGTAAAAGAAAATGGATTGGCTTTATCTAAAAGAAAGATAAATCTCTTTCAGCAGAAAATCAGGTTCTTAGGATTTGAAATTCAAGACAGAAAAATAACTCCAACCAATAGAGTTATTCAATTTGCTGATAAATTTCCAGATGAAATTAAGGATAAAAATATACTACAAGATTTCTTGGATGTCTAAATTATGTTCGATTTTTCTATCAAGATTAAGCTAAAGATAGAAAACTTCTCCAAGAAAGATTAAAGAAAAATCCTAAAGAGTGGTCTATCCATCATACTATTGCAGTAAAAAAGATTAAAGAAAGAGTTAAAAACCTTCCTTGTAGATGTTTATCTGACCCAGAAGCTTTCAAAATAGTTCAAACTGATGCCTCTGATGTCGGATATGGTGGAATCCTTTTACAACAAAAAGATTCACAAGAAGAATTAATAAGATTTAATTCAGGATTATGGAATGAAGCTCAAAAGAAATATTCAACCATCAAAAAAGAAGTTCTTGCCATAGTTATTTGTGTGACGAAATTCCAACATGATTTATTAAACAAAGAATTCCTGATCAGAGTTGATGCTAAGGCTGCAAAAGAAATTCTGGAAAAAGATGTCAAAAATCTTGTCTCTAAGCAAATATTTGCTAGATGGCAAGCCATTTTATCAGTGTTTGAATTTAAAATTGAATTTATTAATGGAAATTCTAACTCTCTCCCTGACTTTCTTACTAGAGAATTTCTTCAGGGACGACAAAATGGCAAGTAGTTCTTCCCCGTTCATGAAGAAGAAAGGGTTTGAGAATTTGGCAGATCAAGAAGAAAGCCAAAAGGGTTTTACTCCAACAAAAGACCCAAGTCAATCAGAATTATATCTTTACACTGGTAACAGAATTCTTGTTACTTCAGATTGTCTTATGGAAGAAAGATCTGTAGAAGATAATGTTTATTTTCTCTTTGGAAAGGGGCTTCATTATTATTCCCCTGATAAAAGAAAAACCAGAGATTGGTATCTCAATATTTTGCATCAGACGAAAAGTGTCCTCATCTTCCACAACAAGAATGCAAATGGTATCATCACTTATTCAAAGTTCACTATTCTCAAAATCCTTACTGAGGAAGATTGGGATGGTCCCTTGTACATGACAAAATCAGTCAAATTATTCAATTCGACTGAGTTCTATAATTATTGGGACTATATTGATGCCTGAAAATTTGCTTTGATGTGGCAAAATCCCCAGTATAATCACTCCTGGTTCATCAGATTTAAAGAAGAAAGTCCTGATGTCACTCCTATTCATCGCAATTTTCCATCCTGGTTTCTCTTCACATGGTGGTCATATTATGGTGCTTCTCAGAAAATCCTTCCTGATAATTTTCGTTATTTGTTTATTAAGTTCTCTCAGGTTAAAGAAAAAGTTCCATGTGAAGCCATCAATATGCTTCGCTTCTTTGCTAAATTTCATATCCCTTATATATTCCAATGGAAGTTTGAAGTAAAAAATGACTTATATGATTTACCATCTCTTTATCAGACTTTTTATCAAAAGTGGTGGTCTAAAATTAAAAATGATACTTATGAGAGAATTCTGAATCAAATCTCTCCTCCTGTTAAAGAAGAAATTCCTCTTCCTGAAGAAAAGCCTTTTGAGAATGAAACGCTCATGGCTGATCTATTAGCCAAAAAGATTGCCAAAGAAATTGCTCGAGAAAAAATCTCCTGAACCGATGGATATGTCTGTTGACTCCGTCAATTTTGAAGAAAAGATCAAGCAAATTTTAGAAGAATATCTCCCACGGAAAAAAATTGGTGATCATGATTGGGATAGTAACCATGATCCAGATAAAAATCTTGATGATGAAGTTGTGCCTCTTGAAGATCTCCATCCTCGTTGGGACCCTGACTCTCATGTTAATCCCGATGGCTCAGTTACAGAATATCTTCGTGGTGGAAAGTTTTGGTACTCTTCAGCAAAAATAAAGGGAAAGAAAAAGAAGTCGAAAAGGAATCTCAGTTAGCTGAATTATTCCGGAAGAATTCGGCTAAAGCAAAAGAATTAATGAAAAAGAAGATGTAAAAAGAGATGATTCCTATCAAATAATTCGTTCCTGGCAGAAATTGGTATCAGAGCCAGTGGACTCATCTCTTTTTGGTGGAGGTATATGGTTAGTATGAAGAAAAGAAGAAAAGTGGTCCCATCAATGTTAGATGTTCATAATAATATCTTGATATTATCCTATAGGTGTCCTGCATAGAAGAAATGGTGTCTTCATTCAAAATGATGCTTGAGAAGAAATGTTGCTACTCATCATTCCCTGGCTTGTATGATATGTGTAGGTGTCATTCGGAGAAAAGTTGGAATAGACACATGTTGATAAAGTTGATATCATTACTATGAAGAAAAGGAGATGATATCTTTGAAAACAATTTGCTTGGTTTGGTAAATGTCCCATCCTTGTCTAAAGTTGATATCCATGGCATCGTAGGACATTTCATTTGGTTGAAAAATATTAAAGTTATGGTGGGGGTCTATCCTCATGACATCAAAAGAAGATAAGGTTTGCCACATGTGTTGCCATGTGTCAAGTTCCTTTGATATGTTGCAAAATGGAGCTCTACCTTTTGTACATGTGCCCAAAGTGGGAATCTCCTTTTGTAAAGTTATTTTGGAAGTTTGTGTCGGTAGAATTGTTTTCTTGTTTGCCTTATTCTCTTGGTCAGGAGAGAATAAGTCCTGGTTGTATTTGCTCCATCTATATAAGGAGCTGGTGTTTCCATTTGTGAAAGAGCAATCATATAAAATAGAAAAAAGCATAAGTGTGAGGGTGAGTGTGAGTTTGAAGTTTGAGTGCTAGAGCTTGAAGTTTAAGTGTGCTAGAGTCTGAAGTCCTGTATCATCTTCTGTAAGTGATCAAGTTTTTAAGTTTGATGTTATATGTTTGTTGTTATCTAATCATGCTGTTTCTTTTACATTATGTCTATCCGTCTTGCTTTGCTTAAAAAATATTATGATGATGTCCGAAGACTAAGAAAAATAGAGCGAGCCATTGAAATCATAAGAAGACATTTGCAAACTTGCCCGCATAAGAATAATCCACAACATTATCAACACGAAATAAGAAGGATTCTCTTGCTTCGAGCCTATGCTGTAATACAATTAGAAGTTTTTAGGATTGAATCAAAGCTACAAGCTATGGCCTTCTGAGATGCCACCTCGTTCTATTAGGAGAGAAGAATTATTGCGTGATCTAAGAAGACGTGAAAATCAGCTTAGAACATTAGAAAATGCTATCAGACAAATTGATGAAAATATAGCTGTAGGAGGATATCTTGTTATCCGTGTTCAAGCTATTAGACGATCTATGTTACTACGCTTGTGTAATCGAGTGAGAGAATATTGTAATAGACTGAATGAAGAATTAGAATTATTATCTCGTATTTAAATTTGTGTTAATTAAAAAAAAAAAAAAAAAACGGGATTTAGATGAATTGAATCTATTATTCAGGATCTGAAGCTTTTTAGCCAAATTCTCTTTAGAGTTTTTATTTTCCTTCTTATTCTCCACTTCTGTGCCTCGTTCATCTTTTTAAAAGAGTGTGTGGTCGCGTTGTAAGTCCCACTTCAGGCCGTGATCAGGCGTCAAGGGCGGTAAATCGTTGACAGAACTCTTCTTGTTTCTAACGAGTTACAAAAGATGGAAAATTCTAAGGGAAAAACAAAACTTTTTAAGAATTGGTTTAAATCATTTCAGCATCCTTCTAATAGATCTTATTCGTCTTCTTCATCCTACCAGTCTGCTTTAACTAGTTTCACCCGTAATAGTTTAGAAAAGGAAAATTCAGAAAAAACAAAAAATTCAGAAGAAATGATATATGAAAAGTTTGACCAAGCAATATCAAACTGGATGTTGTCAGCCTTGCCTGTAACAGAAATATATAGCAATGGCACATTTGAAGAGCAAAATGATTATCACATAAAAACTGTTGAAAAAACTGTTTCTCTCTCTAGAGAAAACAGACAATCAAAGTTCTTGATAGAAGAATTATTGAACAAATCAGAACCAAATACAACTACCTACCTGCACATAGGATTAATTCAGGTAGGAATCAAACCGTTGTTTCGATTAGGATTAAATGTTGCAGTCTGTGCTTATGTGCGAGATCAGAGACATGATGAATTTGATGATTCTCTTTATGCTATGATTGAATCAAGTCTCTGTCATGGACCTGTTTATTTTAACTGCTTTCCCAATATCACAATTGATGCTCATGATGAAGATATCCTTGATTGTGCAACTATTGGATTTCAAAGCAAAGGATTAAAAATGAGTCCAAGAAGTAAACCTTTTGCTATAGTTTATCGTGTGTTCCACAAATCCATGATATCTGTCTTTCCCATGATAGCCTATAGAGATAAGGTTGATAAAGAAAAACTACAGTTCTCATGGAAACAAACTTTAACAATAACGTGTTCATCCCAAAAGTCATCAGCTGGGAAGAAGTTGTTCTTCTAGGAAATTGGCAGATTGAAGATGTCACCCCAAGAGTAAATGAAATGACAGATGATTTACAAAGTATAGTCAAATTACCCAATGGTAATGTTGAAGTCAATTTTAGGAGAAAAATGGAAAAAGCTAGGAGAAGTTTTGCCACTTATACGGAAGGAAGAAAAAGTTTTAAATTAGAAGAAATAGATGATGACCAAAGGAGTAGTGAAAAGGAAGAAATGGATCAAAAAGTTTTTAGGAATAAAGAAAGTGGAATTGAACACCCTATCTATAAAAGATCCTCATCAGCAAAAACCTATAATCCAAGTGAAAGTGATTTTCTCCAAGGAGCCATAAGAGTGGTGAGCATTCTAAAGCTAGAAGAAATACCTGTTAAAAAGTTTCAAATTGATAAACCATATCTTAAAGAAAATTTGAAAAATCATCCTTTAAAAGATTGGTTCTTTAAAAAGTTTAATACAGAGGAAAAAGATAAGATGAGAGAATTATGGTATTCCCAAATGGAGGAAGAAGAAAGAAATATACCTTTCTTTGATTGGTTTATGAAATATTTTAGAAAGGGAAAAATCAAAGAAAAAGAAAATCAAAGCCCAGAACAAATAAGAGTTATAGGAAAAACAACAAGAACTTGGAAAGACACTGAAGGAAAGAAGTAGATAAATCTCATCCACTTGGAAGAAACATGATATTTCTGTCCCTAATACGGACACCAAGAATTATGCCATGCCTGTAAAAAATGCATCCATTTATGAATCAAAACCAGACCCAAATGCTAAAGACATAAGTATAGGCATTGGAGATATAATTGAACAAAACAATTATAACAATCTATGTCTATTAACCATTGGAGAACAAACAGATCGAATAGAAAGAACAATCAAATTAAAATCTGAATTAGTAAAGATAAAAAAGAAAAATTAGAAGAAAGCTCTGCCAATGCAGTTTATGTTCCCAGACAATTACCTAAAAGGATTACTCTGCAAGAAGGACCATTCATATTGACAGATGAAATGCAAAAAGAATTATCCAATAGGATGGAAAGCCTCAATATGGGAGGAAAAGGATTCAGTATCCTAAGGGTCTCTGCGTCTGAAGATATATTAATAAATCGCCTAAAGAAATGGAATCCTCAGGTAAAATTGCCAGAAACAAAGAATTATTATCCTAGACCAACCCCTGTTGATCTACAACTTGAAGAAGCTCCATACAGTTAGTTATACCTCAGAATTAACCTATTCAGGAAATTCTTTATATAAGTGTAATTTAGATGGATTAAGAGAATACCAAATTGTCCAAATGGTTCACAGTATGTTAATATACTGTAATGCCTGTGAAGTCAGAGGAAATACTCCAAGAAATATCTTTCTGATGATAACCACCTCTTTCAATGGAATATTAAGAGGATGGTGGAATTATGGATTATCTGGAGCTCAAAGACTTGAAATAGAAAATGCTGTCAAAATGGATGAATTTGGAAGAATCCTTTATAGAGACAAAACTACACGAAATTTAGTTGATTCAAATGTTAAGCTTGAAGCAGGTACTAGTCAAATCCCTGATAATTGGGAAACTCAATCTGATTGTGTTACACTGAATGCATCCTCAATGAATTCACTGGAGGAATTGCTCTAATTAAGGAGAAAAATAGGCAGCAATTACACCGTTTAAGATGTAGAAATTTAGGAGAATTTCGTTGGTACAGAGATGTATTCTTGTCAAAAGTTTACCAACTCAATGATTGTAATTCTGATTTTTGGAAAGAAAGATTCATTTCAGGATTACCACCCTTATTTGCTGAAAAGGTGCGTAATTCCCTGAGAGAAGAAATGCATGGTACTATTAATTATAGTTTGCTGACTTTCGGAGGAATCATACAAAGAATTAACAAAGTTGGCATGAATCTTTGTACTGATTTAAAGATCAGTAAACAAGCTGAACAAATGAGAAAATATTCTGGAGATAAAGAATTAGGAGATTTTTGTTTCCAGTTTGGTTTAGATCAAACTCCTGAATCAAAGAGAAAACCTTTGCGTTCTAGATTTACTCCTGATAGAAGAAACAAAATGGTAAAAAGTATAAACCTGGAAGATATAAAAAAGGAAGAAAATCCGATGATCTCATCCCATTCAAAAGAAAATCCAGAAAATATTTCAAAAAGAAATATATAAAAGAAAATGTTCCAACTTGTTATAATTGCGGGAAGAAGGGTCATTATGCAAGTAAATGTTTTAAAAAAGAAAATCCTTCTAAGAAGAAACTTAGAAAAATCAATACCGAAATTGATGATGAAAATACTGAAAAGGAACAATCTGATTCAAGTTCCTCAGAAGAGGAAGAAGAATATGAATCCAATTCATCAACTGACATTGAAGAAGATAGTCCTCAGATTCAGCTCATCAAACAATTCCAATCATGTACATGTCATTCAGATGATGAAGAATCTGAAGGAGAATGGTCGATACCATCTGATGAAGATCTTGGTATCCACATTCGTGTCCTCACGGCTCCTCAAAAATTACTTTTAGAAATGATTGATAACATACCTGATCCAGAGAAAAAAGTTCAATTTTAAATCAGATTTCAAAATTGGGGGAGGAGAAGAAGGAGAAAGTTCACAACAAAAAATTTCCTTTGAAGAAAATGAAAATGATAATAAAACACCATATTATCCAAAAAGGATAAAGGAGAAAGAAACATTTCATACACCAACCTATTCCATGATTGACCTCATGAATAGAGCAGAAAAAATTCATACTATAAATAAACCCTTAACTCTCTCAGATTTATAAAAAGAATTAAATGATCAGAAAGAGAACTTCGTGAATTAAAATTAGAATTAACCAAAAAACAAAATGAGCTTGATGAAAGGTTAACTTGGTTAGAAAGTGATGGTGCTATTGAAAAATATGATGAAGAAAAATTTGTCCAAAGAATTAAAGGAGAAATTAGCAAAATCTCTACTGGTGTAATTCCTACAAAATGTATTTACCAACAGTGGAGAGTTCAGGTAAAAATAAAAATTAAAAACTTCGAAAGGATTGTTAATGCCATAATTGACACTGGTGCTGACTTAAATGTTATCAGACTTGGAATCGTTCCCATTGAATTTACAAGTGAATCAAAACAGTTTGTGTCTGCTGCTAATGGAACGACCATTTCCATAGAAAGAAAAATTCCAAATGTTTATGTTTGCATGAAAGGAGTCTGTGTTACTTCACCCTTTATTATTTCAGAAGATATTGTTAACGATGTACTCCTTGGATCTCCATTTATTCTTCAGATCCAACCTTTTTCTGTAACAACAAAGGGAATTTCTACGAATATCAAAGGGATTGAAGTAAATCTTGATTTTATAGATGATCCTTGTGAGACGAAAATCCAAAGGATAAATCAAGTTATTGCCACCAGAGAAAATTACATAAATGGATTAAAAAATGAAATTAAATGTGTCCAAATGACAAAAGAATTAGAGAAAAAAGAATTTAAAACAAAATTAGAAGAATTCACCAAACAGATTGAAGAAGAATGCTGTTCTGAATTACCATCAGCCTTTTGGAATAGAAAAAGACACATAGTAGGATTACCATATGTAAAAAAATTTAATGAAAAAGATATTCCTACTAAAGCTCGTCCATCTCAAATGGATGCTGCCCATTTGAAGCTTTGCCAAGAAGAAATCAATGATCTTCTGAAGAAAGGATTAATTAGAAAAAGCAAATCCCCTTGGAGCTGTACGGCATTTTATGTTGAAAAGGCCGTTGAAATTGAAAGAGGAGTTCCAAGATTGGTAATCAATTATAAACCTTTAAACAAAGTCTTACAATCTATTAGGTATCCTTTACCTAATACTCAGGATTTGCTCAACAGATTAAACAATGCCAAAATATTTTCAAAATTTGATTTAAAATCAGGATTTTGGCAGATTCAGATAAAAGAAGAAGATAGATATAAAACTGCATTCACTGTTCCAATGGGGCATTATGAATGGAATGTTATGCCTTTTGGATTGAAAAATGCTCCGTCTGAATTTCAGAATATTATGAATAATATCTTCTCGTCTTATACCCAGTTTGCCATTGTTTACATTGATGATATTCTTATCTTTTCAGAATCTGTGTTACAACATTGGAAACATTTGACTATCTTCAAAAGAGTCATAAAAGAAAATCGATTGGCTTTATCTAAAAGAAAGATGAATCTCTTTCAGCAGAAAATCAGGTTCTTAGGATTTGAAATCCAAGATAGAAAAATAACTCCGACTAATAGAGTTATTCAATTTGCTGATAAATTTCCAGATGAAATTAAGGATAAAAATATGCTACAAAGATTTCTTAGATGTCTAAACTATGTTGGATTTTTCTATCAAGATTTGGCTAAAGATAGAAAACTTCTCCAAGAAAGATTAAAGAAAAATCCTAAAGAGTGGTCTATCCATCATACTATTGCAGTAAAAAAGATTAAAGAAAGAGTTAAAAACCTTCCTTGTAGATGTTTATCTGACCCAGAAGCTTTCAAAATAGTTCAAACTGATGCCTCTGATGTCGGATATGGTGGAATCCTTTTACAACAAAAAGATTCACAAGAAGAATTAATAAGATTTAATTCAGGATTATGGAATGAAGCTCAAAAGAAATATTCAACCATCAAAAAAGAAGTTCTTGCCATAGTTATTTGTGTGACGAAATTCCAACATGATTTATTAAACAAAGAATTCCTGATCAGAGTCGATGCTAAGGCTGCAAAAGAAATTCTGGAAAAAGATGTCAAAAATCTTGTCTCTAAGCAAATATTTGCTAGATGGCAAGCCATTTTATCAGTGTTTGAATTTAAAATTGAATTTATTAATGGAAATTCTAACTCTCTCCCTGACTTTCTTACTAGAGAATTTCTTCAGGGACGACAAAATGGCAAGTAGTTCTTCCCCGTTCATGAAGAAGAAAGGGTTTTGAGAATTTGGCAGATCAAGAAGAAAGCCAAAAGGGTTTTACTCCAACAAAAGACCCAAGTCAATCAAAATTATATCTTTACACTGGTAACAGAATTCTTGTTACTTCAGATTGTCTTATGGAAGAAAGATCTGTAGAAGATAATGTTTATTTTCTCTTTGGAAAGGGGCTTCATTATTATTCCCCTGATAAAAGGAAAACCAGAGATTGGTATCTCAATATTTTTGCATCAGATGAAAACTGTCCTCATCTTCCACAACAAGAATGCAAATGGTATCATCACTTATTCAAAGTTCACTATTCTCAAAATCCTTACTGAGGAAGATTGGGATGGTCCCTTGTACATGACAAAATCAGTCAAATTATTCAATTCGACTGAGTTCTATAATTATTGGGACTATATTGATGCCTGGAAATTTGCTTTGATGTGGCAAAATCGCCAGTATAATCACTCCTGGTTCATCAGATTTAAAGAAAAAAGTCCTGATGTCACTCCATTCATCGCAATTTTCCATCCTGGTTTCTCTTCACATGGTGGTCATATTATGGTGCTTCTCAGAAAATCCTTCCTGATAATTTTCGTTATTTGTTTATTAAGTTCGCTCAGGTTGAAGAAAAGGTTCCATGTGAAGCCATCAATATGCTTCGCTTCTTTGCTAAATTTCATATCCTTTATATATTCCAATGGAAGTTTGAAGTAAAAAAGGACTTATATGATTTACCATCTCTTTATCAGACTTTTTATCAAAAGTGGTGGTCTAAAATTGAAAATGATACTTATGAGAGAATTCTGAATCAAATCTTTCCTCCTGTTAAAGAAGAAATTCCTATTCCTGAAGAAAAGCCTTTTGAGAATGAAACGCTCATGGCTGATCTATTAGCCAAAAAGATTGCCAAAGAAATTGCGCGAGAAAAATCTCCTGAACCGATGGATATGTCTGTTGACTCCGTCAATTTTGAAGAAAAGATCAAGCAAATTTTAGAAGAATATCTCCCACGGAAAAAAATTGGTGATCATGATTGGGATAGTAACCATGATCCAGATGAAAATCTTGATGATGAAGTTGTGCCTCTTGAAGATCTCCATCCTCGTTGGGACCCTTTCTCTCATGTTAATCCCGATGGCTCAGTTACAGAATATCTTCATGGTGGAAAGTTTTGGTACTCTTCAACAAAAAATAAAGGGAGAGAAAAAGAAGTCGAAAAGGAATCTCAGTTAGCTGAATTATTCCGGAAGAATTCGGCTAAAGCAAAAGAATTAATGAAAAAGAAGATGTAAAAAGAGATGATTCCTATCAAATAATTCTAGACAAACAAGACCAACTGAACAAAGTGCACAAGCTGGACTGGACAAATCAGATAAACCGTACAAAATAGAGAACTCGGACAAAATGGACCAGCAGGACAAATTGGACCAACTGGACCAACTGGACAAAGTAGACGAATTGGATAAATTAGATCAACTGGTCAAACTAGACAAATTGGACAAACTGAACCATCTTATCAAACTTGTCAAACTACACAAAGTGAACAACGTGAGCAAAGTGAACAAAGTGGACGAACTGGACAAAGTGGACAAACTGGTCGAATTGGAAAAACTAGACGAACATAACAAAGTGGATGAAAATGGGCAAACTGGAAAAAGTGGAATAACTGGACAAACTCGACGAATTGGACAAAATGGACAAACAGCACAAACTGAACAAATTTGAAAAATTGGACAAACAGGAGAAACTTGACAAAATGAAGAAAGTGGACAAACTAGATAAACAAGAGGAACAGGACAAAGTGGACATACATACGAATTGGAAAAAGTTGATGAACTGTACAAAGTGGACAAACTGGAAAACTACTCAAATTGGACGAACAAGACAAACTGGACCGACTGACCAAAGTGGAGAAACTAGTTAAACTGGACGAACAATACAAAGTGGACAAACTGTAGGAATCGCACAAAGTGGACAAATTGGATAAACAAGAGGAACATGACAAAGTGGACATACATAACGAATTGGAAAAAGTGGATGAACTGTACAAAGTGGACAAACTGGAAAACTACTCAAATTGGACGAACAAGACAAACTGGACCGACTGACCAAAGTGGAGAAACTAGTTAAACTGGACGAACAATACAAAGTGGACAAACTGTACGAATCGCACAAAGTGGACAAACTGGGTAAATTGACGAAGTGAACAAACAAGACAAACTGCACAAACTGGCTCAGTTGGACTCACTCGACAAAGTAGACAAACTTACCAACTGCACAAACTAGACGAATTGGACAAATTAGATAAACAGGTCAAACTGGACAACATGAACCATATAGACAAACTTGACAAACGCGACAAACTGGACCAAGTGAGCAAGGTGAACAAAGTGGACAACTTGTACAAACTGGGTGAAGTTTGGACAAAGTGGACAAGCCGAACGAATTGGAAAGAGTGGACAAACATGACAAAGTTAACAAACTGTAGAAAGTGGGCAAACTGGTAAAAGTGGACTAACTTAACAAACTGGCCGAATTGGACAAGGTGGACAAACAGGACGAACCGGACAAATTAGATAAACTAGACAAACTGGACAAATTCGTCAAACTGGATAAAGTAGACGACGTGGACAAACAAGTCAAATTGCTAAAACGGAACAAAGTGGACAAACTGGACGTCTTGTGCACGCTGGACAAACTGCACAAATTGGCTAAACTTGACCAACTGGACAAAGTGGAAAAACTTGACCATCTGGATGAACTAGAAGATTTGGATAAATTAGATAAACTGGTCAAAATGAACGAACTGGACAAAGTGAGCAAAGTGAGCAAACTGGACAAACTGGACGAAATGGAGAAAGTGGACAAATTGGAAAGATTGGACAAACATGACAATGTTGATGAATTGTACAAAGTGGGCAAATTGGACAAATTTGAAAAATTGGATTAACATGACAAAGTTGACGAACAGTACAAAGCGGGCAAACTGGATAAAGTGGATAGCTAGACGAATAGGACGAATTGGACAAACTAGACGAACAGGACGAAGTGGACAAATAAAATAACTGGTCGAACAGGTCGTAGTGGACAAATAAAATAAACTGGACGAACAGGCCAAATTGGACAAACTGGACCAAGTGGACAAACTCAACAAACTAGACAAACGGGACAAACTGAACAAACTTAACAAACTAGACAAACGGGACAAAGTGAACAAAGTGGACAAACTGGACGAACAGGACAAAGTGCACAAATTGTAAAAACTAGTCAAAATAGACGAACAGGACCAACTGAACAAAGTGCAGAAACTGGACTCGACAAATCAGATAAACCGTACAAAATAGAGAACTTGGACAAAATGGACTAGCAGGACAATTGGACCAACTGGACCAACTGGACAAAGTAGACGAATTGGATAAATTAGATCAACTGGTCAAACTAGACAAATTGGACAAACTGAACCATCTAGACAAACTTGTCAAACTACACAAACTGAACAAAGTGAGCAAAGTGAACAAAGTGGACGAACTGGTCGAATTGGAAAACTAGACGAACATGACAAAGTGGATGAAAGTGGGCAAACTGGAAAAAGTGGAGTAACTGGACAAACTGGACGAATTGGACAAATTGCACAAATAGTACAAACTGAACAAATTTGAAAAATTGGACAAACAGGACAAACTTGACAAAGTGAAGAAAGTGGACAAACTGGATAAACAAGAGGAACAGGACAACGTGGGCATACATACGAATTGGAAAAAGTTGATGAACTGTACAAAGTGGACAAACTGGAAAACTACTCAAATTGGACGAACAAGACAAACTGGACCGACTGACCAAAGTGGAGAAACTAGTTAAACTGGACGAACAATACAAAGTGGACAAACTGTACGAATCGCACAAAGTGGACAAACTGGGTAAATTGACGAAGTGAACAAACAAGACAAACTGCACAAACTGGCTCAGTTGGACTCACTCGACAAAGTAGACAAACTTACCAACTGCACAAACTAGACGAATTGGACAAATTAGATAAACAGGTCAAACTGGACAACATGAACCATATAGACAAACTTGACAAACGCGACAAACTGGACCAAGTGAGTAAGGTGAACAAAGTGGACAAATTGTACAAACTGGGTGAAGTTTGGACAAAGTGGACAAGCCGAACGAATTGGAAAGAGTGGACAAACATGACAAAGTTAACAAACTGTAGAAAGTGGGAAAACTGGAAAAAGTGGACTAACTTAACAAACTGGCCGAATTGGACAAGGTGGACAAACAGGACGAACTGGACAAATTAGGTAAACTAGACAAACTGGACAAATTCGTCAAACTGGACCAACTGGACAAACTAGACAAACTAGACGAACAGGACAAAGTGGACAAACTGAAAGAATTGGAAAAAGAGTACAAATTACTCAAACTGGACGAACATGACAAAGTGAACAAACTGTACGAATTGGACAAAGTGGACAAACTCGACATAGTGGACAAAGTGAACAAACAGGATAAAGTAGACGACGTGGACAAACAAGTCAAATTGCTAAAACGGAACAAAGTGGACAAACTGGACGTCTTGTGCACACTGGAAACTGCACAAATTGGCTAAATTTGACCAACTCGACAAAGTGGAAAAACTTGACCATCTGGACGAACTGGAAGATTTGGATAAATTAGATAAACTGGTCAAAATGGACAAACTGGACAAAGCGAGCAAAGTGACCAAACTGGACAAACTGGACGAAATGGAGAAAGTGGACAAATTGGAAAGATTGGACAAACATGACAATGTTGATGAATTGTACAAAGTGGGCAAATTGGACAAATTTGAAAAATTGGATTAACATGACAAAGTTGACGAACAGTACAAAGCGGGCAAACTGGATAAAGTGGATAGCTAGACGAATAGGACGAATTGGACAAACTAGACGAACAGGACGAAGTGGACAAATAAAATAACTGGTCGAACAGGTCGTAGTGGACAAATAAAATAAACTGGACGAACAGGCCAAATTGGACAAACTGGACCAAGTGGACAAACTCAACAAACTAGACAAACGGGACAAACTGAACAAACTTAACAAACTAGACAAACGGGACAAAGTGAACAAAGTGGACAAACTGGACGAACAGGACAAAGTGCACAAATTGTAAAAACTAGTCAAAATAGACGAACAGGACCAACTGAACAAAGTGCAGAAACTGGACTCGACAAATCAGATAAACCGTACAAAATAGAGAACTTGGACAAAATGGACTAGCAGGACAAATTGGACCAACTGGACCAACTGGACAAAGTAGACGAATTGGATAAATTAGATCAACTGGTCAAACTAGACAAATTGGACAAACTGAACCATCTAGACAAACTTGTCAAACTACACAAACTGAACAAAGTGAGCAAAGTGAACAAAGTGGACGAACTGGTCGAATTGGAAAACTAGACGAACATGACAAAGTGGGATGAAAGTGGGCAAACTGGAAAAAGTGGAGTAACTGGACAAACTGGACGAATTGGACAAATTGCACAAATAGTACAAACTGAACAAATTTGAAAAATTGGACAAACAGGACAAACTTGACAAAGTGAAGAAAGTGGACAAACTGGATAAACAAGAGGAACAGGACAACGTGGGCATACATACGAATTGGAAAAAGTTGATGAACTGTACAAAGTGGACAAACTGGAAAACTACTCAAATTGGACGAACAAGACAAACTGGACCGACTGACCAAAGTGGAGAAACTAGTTAAAACTGGACGAACAATACAAAGTGGACAAACTGTACGAATCGCACAAAGTGGACAAACTGGGTAAATTGACGAAGTGAACAAACAAGACAAACTGCACAAACTGGCTCAGTTGGACTCACTCGACAAAGTAGACAAACTTACCAACTGCACAAACTAGACGAATTGGACAAATTAGATAAACAGGTCAAACTGGACAACATGAACCATATAGACAAACTTGACAAACGCGACAAACTGGACCAAGTGAGTAAGGTGAACAAAGTGGACAAATTGTACAAACTGGGTGAAGTTTGGACAAAGTGGACAAGCCGAACGAATTGGAAAGAGTGGACAAACATGACAAAGTTAACAAACTGTAGAAAGTGGGCAAACTGGAAAAAGTGGACTAACTTAACAAACTGGCCGAATTGGACAAGGTGGACAAACAGGACGAACTGGACAAATTAGGTAAACTAGACAAACTGGACAAATTCGTCAAACTGGACCAACTGGACAAACTAGACAAACTAGACGAACAGGACAAAGTGGACAAACTGAAAGAATTGGAAAAAGTGTACAAATTACTCAAACTGGACGAACATGACAAAGTGAACAAACTGTACGAATTGGACAAAGTGGACAAACTCGACATAGTGGACAAAGTGAACAAACAGGATAAAGTAGACGACGTGGACAAGTCAAATTGCTAAAACGGAACAAAGTGGACAAACTGGACGTCTTGTGCACACTGGAAACTGCACAAATTGGCTAAATTTGACCAACTCGACAAAGTGGAAAAACTTGACCATCTGGACGAACTGGAAGATTTGGATAAATTAGATAAACTGGTCAAAATGGACAAACTGGACAAAGCGAGCAAAGTGACCAAACTGGACAAACTGGACGAAATGGAGAAAGTGGACAAATTGGAAAGATTGGACAAACATGACAATGTTGATGAATTGTACAAAGTGGGCAAATTGGACAAATTTGAAAAATTGGATTAACATGACAAAGTTGACGAACAGTACAAAGCGGGCAAACTGGATAAAGTGGATAGCTAGACGAATAGGACGAATTGGACAAACTAGACGAACAGGACGAAGTGGACAAATAAAATAACTGGTCGAACAGGTCGTAGTGGACAAATAAAATAAACTGGACGAACAGGCCAAATTGGACAAACTGGACCAAGTGGACAAACTCAACAAACTAGACAAACGGGACAAACTGAACAAACTTAACAAACTAGACAAACGGGACAAAGTCAACAAAGTGGACAAACTGGACGAACAGGACAAAGTGCACAAATTGTAAAAACTAGTCAAAATAGACGAACAGGACCAACTGAACAAAGTGCAGAAACTGGACTCGACAAATCAGATAAACCGTACAAAATAGAGAACTTGGACAAAATGGACTAGCAGGACAAATTGGACCAACTGGACCAACTGGACAAAGTAGACGAATTGGATAAATTAGATCAACTGGTCAAACTAGACAAATTGGACAAACTGAACCATCTAGACAAACTTGTCAAACTACACAAACTGAACAAAGTGAGCAAAGTGAACAAAGTGGACGAACTGGTCGAATTGGAAAACTAGACGAACATGACAAAGTGGATGAAAGTGGGCAAACTGGAAAAAGTGGAGTAACTGGACAAACTGGACGAATTGGACAAATTGCACAAATAGTACAAACTGAACAAATTTGAAAAATTGGACAAACAGGACAAACTTGACAAAGTGAAGAAAGTGGACAAACTGGATAAACAAGAGGAACAGGACAACGTGGGCATACATACGAATTGGAAAAAGTTGATGAACTGTACAAAGTGGACAAACTGGAAAACTACTCAAATTGGACGAACAAGACAAACTGGACCGACTGACCAAAGTGGAGAAACTAGTTAAACTGGACGAACAATACAAAGTGGACAAACTGTACGAATCGTACAAAGTGGACAAACTGGGTAAATTGACGAAGTGAACAAACAAGATAAACTGCACAAACTGGCTCAGTTGGACTCACTCGACAAAGTAGACAAACTTACCAACTGCACAAACTAGACGAATTGGACAAATTAGATAAACAGTACAAGCCATGCCTGTAAAAAATGCATCCATTTATGAATCAAAACCAGACCCAAATGCTAAAGACATAAGTATAGGTATTGGAGATATAATTGAACAAAACAATTATACCAATCTATGTCTATTAACCATTGGAGAACAAACAGATCGAATAGAAAGAACAATCAAATTAAAATCTGAATTTAGTAAAGATAAAAAAGAAAAATTAGAAGAAAGCTCTGCCAATGCAGTTTATGTTCCCAGACAATTACCTAAAGGGATTACTCTGCAAGAAGGACCATTCATATTGACAGACGAAATGCAAAAAGAATTATCCAATAGGATGGAAAGCCTCAATATGGGGGGAAAAGGATTCAGTATCCTAAGGGTCTCTGCGTCTGAAGATATATTAATAAATCGCCTAAAGAAATGGAATCCTCAGGTAAAATTGCCAGAAACAAAGAATTATTATCCTAGACCAACCCCTGTTGATCTACAACTTGAAGAAGCTCCATACAGTTACACCTCAGAATTAACCTATTCAGGAAATTCTTTATATGAGTGGAATTTAGATGGATTAACAGAATATCAGATTGTCCAAATGGTTCACAGTATGTTAATATACTGTAATGCCTGTGAAGTCACTCCAAGAAATATCTTTCTGATGATAACCACCTCTTTCAATGGAATATTAAGAGGATGGTGGAATTATGGATTATCTGGAGCTCAAAGACTTGAAATAGAAAATGCTGTCAAAATGGATGAATTTGGAAGAATCCTTTATAGAGACAAAAAACTGGAAATTTAGTTGATCCAAATGTTAAGCTTGAAGCAGGTACTAGTCAAATCCCTGATAATTGGGAACTCAATCTGATTGTGTTAGTGTCTTGCTTCTATGCATCCTCAATGAATTCACTGGAGGAATTGCTCTAATTAAGGAGAAAAATAGGCAGCAATTACACCGTTTAAGATGTAGAAATTTAGGAGAATTTCGTTGGTATAGAGATGTATTCTTGTCAAAAGTTTACCAACTCAATGATTGTAATTCCGATATTTGGAAAGAAAGATTCATTTCAGGATTACCACCCTTATTTGCTGAAAAGGTGCGTAATTCCCTGAGAGAAGAAATGCATGGTACTATTAATTATAGTTTGCTGACTTTCGGAGGAATCATACAGAGAATTAACAAAGTTGGCATGAATCTTTGTACTGATTTAAAGATCAGTAAACAAGCTGAAAAAATGAGAAAATATTCTGGAGATAAAGAATTAGGAGATTTTTGTTTCCAGTTTGGTTTAGATCAGACGCCTGAATCAAAGAGAAAACCTTTGCGTTCTAAATTTACTCCCGATAGAAGAAACAAAATGGTAAAAAAGTATAAACCCGGAAGATATAAAAAAGGAAGGAAATCCAATGATCTCTTCCCATTCAAAAGAAAATCCAGAAAATATTTCGAAAAGAAATATATAAAAGAAAATGTTCCAACTTGTTATAATTGCGGGAAGAAGGGTCATTATGCAAGTAAATGTTTTAAAAAAGAAAATCCCTCTAAAAAGAAACTTCGAAAAATCAATACCAAAAATGATGATGAAAATACTGAAAAGGAACAAACTGATTCAAGTTCCTCAGAAGAAGAAGAAGAATATGAATCTGATTCATCAACTGATACTGAAGAAGATAGTCCTCAGATTCAGCTCATCGAACAATTCCAATCATGTACATGTCATTCAGATGATGAAGAATCTGAAGGAGAATGGTCGATACCATCTGATGAAGATCTTGGTATCCACATTCGTGTCCTCACGGCCCCTCAAAAATTACTTTTAGAAATGATTGATAACATACCTGATCCAGAGAAAAAAGTTCAATTTTTAAATCAGATTTCAAAATTGGGGGGAGGAGAAGAAGGAGAAAGTTCACAACAAAAAATTTCCTTTGAAGAAAATGAAAATGATAATAAAACACCATATTATCCAAAAAGGATAAAGGAGAAAGAAACATTTCATACACCAACCTATTCCATGATTGACCTCATGAATAGAGCAGAAAAAATTCATACTATAAATAAACCCTTAACTCTCTCAGATTTACAAAGAGAATTAAATGATCAAAGAGAGAACTCCGTGAATTAAGGATTGAGTTAACCAAAAAACAAAATGAGCTTGATGAAAGGTTAACTTGGTTAGAAAGTGATGGTGCTATTGAAAAATATGATGAAGAAAAATTTGTCCAAAGAATTAAAGGAGAAATTAGCAAAATCTCTACTGGTGTAATTCCTACAAAATGTATTTACCAACAGTGGAGAGTTCAAGTAAAAATAAAAATTAAAAACTTCGAGAAGATTGTTAATGCCATAATTGACACTGGTGCTGACTTAAATATTATCAGACTTGGAATCGTTCCTATTGAATTTACAAGTGAATCAAAACAGTTTGTGTCTGCTGCTAATGGAACGACCATTTCCATAGAAAGAAAAATTCCAAATGTTCATGTTTGCATGAAAGGAGTCTGTGTCACTTCACCCTTTATTATTTCAGAAGATATTGTTAATGATGTACTCCTTGGATCTCCATTTATTCTTCAAATCCAACCTTTTTCTGTAACAACAAAAGGAATTTCTACGAATATCAGAGGGATTGAAGTAAATCTTGATTTTATAGATGATCCTTGTGAGACGAAAATCCAAAGGATAAATCAGGTTATTGCCACAAGAGAAAATTACATAAATGGATTAAAAAATGAAATTAAATGTGTCCAAATGACAAAAGAATTGGAGAAAAAAGAATTTAAACCAAAATTAGAAGAATTCACCAAACAGATTGAAGAAGAATGCTGTTCTGAATTATCATCAGCCTTTTGGAATAGAAAAAGACACATAGTAGGATTACCATATGTAAAAGATTTTAATGAAAAGGATATTCCTACTAAAGCTCGTCCATCTCAAATGGATGCTGCCCATTTGAAGCTTTGCCAAGAAGAAATCAATGATCTTTTGAAGAAAGGATTAATTAGAAAAAGCAAATCCCCTTGGAGCTGTACGGCATTTTATGTTGAAAAGGCCACTGAAATTGAAAGAGGAGTTCCAAGATTGGTAATCAATTATAAACCTTTAAACAAAGTCTTACAATCTATTAGGTATCCTTTACCTAATACTCAAGATTTGCTAAACAGATTAACAATGCCAAAATATTTTCAAAATTTGATTTAAAATCAGGATTTTGGCAGATTCAGATAAGAAGAAGATAGATATAAAACTGCATTCACTGTTCCAATGGGGCATTATGAATGGAATGTTATGCCTTTTGGATTGAAAAATGCTCCATCTGAATTTCAGAATATTATGAATAATATCTTCTCGTCTTATACCCAGTTTGCCATTGTTTACATTGATGATATTCTTATCTTTTCAGAATCTGTGTTACAACATTGGAAACATTTGAATATCTTCAAAAGAGTCATAAAAGAAAATGGATTGGCTTTATCTAAAAGGAAGATGAATCTCTTTCAGCAGAAATCAGGTTCTTAGGATTTGAAATCCAAGATAGAAAAATAACTCCGACTAATAGAGTTATTCAATTTGCTGATAAATTTCCAGACGAAATTAAGGATAAAAATATGCTACAAAGATTTCTTGGATGTCTAAATTATGTTGGATTTTTCTATCAGGATTTGGCAAAAGATAGAAAACTTCTCCAAGAAAGATTAAAGAAAAATCCTAAGGAGTGGTCTATCCATCATACTAATGCAGTAAAGAAGATTAAGGAAGAGTTAAAAATCTTCCTTGTAGATGTTTATCTGACCCAGAAGCTTTCAAAATAGTTCAAACTGATGCCTCTGATGTCGGATATGGTGGAATCCTTTTACAACAAAAAGATTCACAAGAAGAATTAATAAGATTTAATTCAGGATTATGGAATGAAGCTCAAAAGAAATATTCAACCATCAAAAAGGAAGTTCTTGCCATAGTTATTTGTGTGACGAAATTCCAGCATGATTTATTAAACAAAGAATTTCTGATCAGAGTTGATGCTAAGGCTGCAAAAGAAATTCTGGAAAAAGATGTCAAAAATCTTGTCTCTAAGCAAATATTTGCTAGATGGCAAGCCATTTTATCAGTGTTTGAATTTAAAATTGAATTTATTAATGGAAATTCTAACTCTCTCCCTGACTTTCTTACTAGAGAATTTCTTCAGGGACGACAAAATGGCAAGTAGTTCTTCCCCGTTCATAAAGAAGAAAGGGTTTGAGAATTTGGCAGATCAAGAAGAAAGCCAAAAGGGTTTTATTCCAACAAAAGACCCAAGTCAATCAGAATTATATCTTTACACCGGTAACAGAATTCTTGTTACTTCAGATTGTCTTATGGAAGAAAGATCTGTAGAAGATAATGTTTATTTTCTCTTTGGAAAGGGGCTTCATTATTATTCCCCTGATAAAAAGAAAACCAGAGATTGGTATCTCAATATTTTGCATCAGACGAAAAGTGTCCTCATCTTCCACAACAAGAATGCAAATGGTATCATCACTTATTCGAAGTTCACTATTCTCAAAATCCTTACTGAGGAAGATTGGGATGGTCCCTTGTACATGACAAAATCAGTCAGACTATATAATTCGACTGAGTTCTATAATTATTGGGATTATATTGATGCCTGGAAATATGCTTTGATGTGGCAAAATCGTCAGTATAATCACTCCTGGTTCATCAGATTCAAAGAAGAAAGTCCTGATGTCACTCCTATTCATCGCAATTTTCCATCCTGGTTTCTCTTCACATGGTGGTCATATTATGGTGCTTCTCAGAAAATCCTTCCTGATAACTTTCGTTATTTGTTTATTAAGTTTTCTCAGGTTGAAAAAAAGGTTCCATGTGAAGCCATCAATATGCTTCGCTTCTTTGCTAAATTTCATATCCCTTATATTTTCCAATGGAAGTTTGAAGTAAAAAAGGACTTATATGATTCACCATCTCTTTATCAGACTTTTTATCAAAAGTGGTGGTCTAAAATTGAAAATGATACTTATGAGAGAATTCTGAATCAAATCTCTCCTCCTGTTAAAGAAGAAATTCCTCATCCTGAAGAAAAGCCTTTTGAGAATGAAACGCTCATGGCTGATCTATTAGCCAAAAAGATTGCCAAAGAAATTGCTCGAGAAAAATCTCCTGAACCGATGGATATGTCTGTTGACTCCGTCAATTTTGAAGAAAAGATCAAGCAAATTTTAGAAGAATATCTCCCACGGAAAAAGGTTGGTGATCATGATTGGGATAGTAACCATGATCCAGATGAAAATCTTGATGATGAAGTTGTGCCTCTTGAAGATCTCCATCCTCGTTGGGGACCCTGACTCTCATGTTAATCCCGATGGCTCAGTTACAGAACATCTTCGTGGTGGAAAGTTTTGGTACTCTTCAGCAAAAAATAAAGGGAAAGAAAAAGAAGTCGAAAAGGAATCTCGGTTAGCTGAATTATTCCGGAAAAATTCTGCTAAAGCAAAAGAATTAATAAAAAAGAAGATGTAATTTGAGATGATTCCAATCAAATAATTCGTTCCTGTCAGTAATTGCTCTATTGAACAAATCAGAATCAAATACAACTACCTGCACATAGGATTAATTCAGGTAGGAATCAAACCGTTGTTTCGATTAGGATTAAATGTTGCAGTTTGTGCTTATGTGCGAGATCAGAGACATGATGAATTTGATGATTCTCTTTATGCTATGATTGAATCAAGTCTCTGTCATGGACCTGTTTATTTTAATTGCTTTCCCAAATATCACAATTGATGCTCATGATGAAGATATCCTTGATTGTGCAACTATTGGATTTCAAAGCAAAGGATTAAAAATGAGTCCAAGAAGTAAACCTTTTGCTATAGTTTATCGTGTGTTCTACAAATCCATGATATCTGTCTTTCCCATGATAGCCTATAGAGATAAGGTTGAGAAAGAGAAAACTACAGTTCTTATGGAAACAAACTTTAACAATAACGTGTTCATCCCAAAGATCATCAGCTGGGAAGAAGTTGTTCTCCCAGGAAATTGGCAAATAGAAGATGTCACCCCAAGAGTAAATGAAATAACAGATGATTTACAAAGTATAGTCAAATTACCAAATGGTAATGTTGAAGTCAATTTTAGGAGAAAAATGGAAAAAGCTAGGAGGAGTTTTGCCAGTTATACGGAAGGAAGAAAAAGCTTTAAATTAGAAGAAATAGATGATGACCAAAGGAGTAGTGAAAAGGAAGAAATGGATCAAAAAGTTTTTAGGAATAAAGAAAGTGGAATTGAACACCCTATCTATAAAAGATCCTCATCAGCAAAAACCTATAATCCAAGTGAAAGTGATTTTCTCCAAGGAGCCATAAGAATGGTGAGCATTCTAAAGCCAGAAGAAATACCTGTTAAAAAGTTTCAAATTGATAAACCATATCTTAGAGAAAATTTGAAAAATCATCCTTTAAAAGATTGGTTCTTTAAAAAGTTTAACATAGAAGAAAAGGATAAGATGAGAGAATTATGGTATTCCCAAATGGAGGAAGAAGAAAGAAATATACCTTTCTTTGATTGGTTCATGGAATACTTCAAAAAAGGGAAAATCAAAGAAAAGGAAAATCAAAGCCCAGAACAGATAAGAGTTATAGGAAAAAAAAACAAGAACTTGGAAAGACACTGAAGGAAAAGAAGTAGATAAATCTCATCCACCTTGGAAGAAACTTGATATTTCTGTCCCTAATACGGACACCAAGAATTATGCCATGCCTGTAAAAAATGCATCCATTTATGAATCAAAACCAGACCCAAATGCTAAAGACATAAGTATAGGTATTGGAGATATAATTGAACAAAACAATTATACCAATCTATGTCTATTAACCATTGGAGAACAAACAGATCGAATAGAAAGAACAATCAAATTAAAATCTGAATTTAGTAAAGATAAAAAAGAAAAATTAGAAGAAAGCTCTGCCAATGCAGTTTATGTTCCCAGACAATTACCTAAAGGGATTACTCTGCAAGAAGGACCATTTATATTGACAGACGAAATGCAAAAAGAATTATCCAATAGGATGGAAAGCCTCAATATGGGAGGAAAAGGATTCAGTATCCTAAGGGTCTCTGCGTCTGAAGATATATTAATAAATCGCCTAAAGAAATGGAATCCTCAGGTAAAATTGCCAGAAACAAAGAATTATTATCCTAGACCAACCCCTGTTGATCTACAACTTGAAGAAGCTCCATACAGTTACACCTCAGAATTAACCTATTCAGGAAATTCTTTATATGAGTGGAATTTAGATGGATTAAAGAATATCAGATTGTCCAAATGGTTCACAGTATGTTAATATACTGTAATGCCTGTGAAGTCAGAGGAAATACTCCAAGAAATATCTTTCTGATGATAACCACCTCTTTCAATGGAATATTAAGAGGATGGTGGAATTATGGATTATCTGGAGCTCAAAGACTTGAAATAGAAAATGCTGTCAAAATGGATGAATTTGGAAGAATCCTTTATAGAGACAAAAAACAGGAAATTTAGTTGATCCAAATGTTAAGCTTGAAGCAGGTACTAGTCAAATCCCTGATAATTGGGAAACCCAATCTGATTGTGTTAGTGTCTTGCTTCTATGCATCCTCAATGAATTCACTGGAGGAATTGCTCTAATTAAGGAGAAAAATAGACAGCAATTACACCGTTTGAGATGTAGAAATTTAGGAGAATTTCGTTGGTACAGAGATGTATTCTTGTCAAAAGTTTACCAACTCAATGATTGTAATTCCGATATTTGGAAAGAAAGATTCATTTCAGGATTACCACCCTTATTTGCTGAAAAGGTGCGTAATTCCCTGAGAGAAGAAATGCATGGTACTATTAATTATAGTTTCCTGACTTTCGGAGGAATCATACAGAGAATTAACAAAGTTGGCATGAATCTTTGTACTGATTTAAAGATCAGTAAACAAGCTGAAAAAATGAGAAAATATTCTGGAGATAAAGAATTAGGAGATTTTTGTTTCCAGTTTGGTTTAGATCAGACGCCTGAATCAAAGAGAAAACCTTTGCGTTCTAAATTTACTCCCGATAGAAGAAACAAAATGGTAAAAAAGTATAAACCCGGAAGATATAAAAAAGGAAGGAAATCCAATGATCTCTTCCCATTCAAAAGAAAATCCAGAAAATATTTCGAAAAGAAATATATAAAAGAAAATGTTCCAACTTGTTATAATTGCGGGAAGAAGGGTCATTATGCAAGTAAATGTTTTAAAAAAGAAAATCCTTCTAAAAAGAAACTTCGAAAAATCAATACCAAAAATGATGATGAAAATACTGAAAAGGAACAAACTGATTCAAGTTCCTCAGAAGAAGAAGAAGAATATGAATCTGATTCATCAACTGATACTGAAGAAGATAGTCCTCAGATTCAGCTCATCAAACAATTCCAATCATGTACATGTCATTCAGATGATGAAGAATCTGAAGGAGAATGGTCGATACCATCTGATGAAGATCTTGGTATCCACATTCGTGTCCTCACGGCCCCTCAAAAATTACTTGTAGAAATGATTGATAACATACCTGATCCAGAGAAAAAAGTTCAATTTTTAAATCAGATTTCAAAATTGGGGGGAGGAGAAGAAGGAGAAAGTTCACAACAAAAATTTCCTTTGAAGAAAATGAAAATGATAATAAAACACCATATTATCCAAAAAGGATAAAGGAGAAAGAAACATTTCATACACCAACAACCTATTCCATGATTGACCTCATGAATAGAGCAGAAAAATTCATACTATAAATAAACCCTTAACTCTCTCAGATTTACAAAGAGAATTAAATGATCAAAAGAGAGAACTCCGTGAATTAAGGATTGAGTTAACCAAAAAACAAAATGAGCTTGATGAAAGGTTAACTTGGTTAGAAAGTGATGGTGCTATTGAAAAATATGATGAAGAAAAATTTGTCCAAAGAATTAAAGGAGAAATTAGCAAAATCTCTACTGGTGTAATTCCTACAAAATGTATTTACCAACAGTGGAGAGTTCAAGTAAAAATAAAAATTAAAAACTTCGAGAAGATTGTTAATGCCATAATTGACACTGGTGCTGACTTAAATATTATCAGACTTGGAATCGTTCCTATTGAATTTACAAGTGAATCAAAACAGTTTGTGTCTGCTGCTAATGGAACGACCATTTCCATAGAAAGAAAAATTCCAAATGTTCATGTTTGCATGAAAGGAGTCTGTGTCACTTCACCCTTTATTATTTCAGAAGATATTGTTAATGATGTACTCCTTGGATCTCCATTTATTCTTCAAATCCAACCTTTTTCTGTAACAACAAAAGGAATTTCTACGAATATCAGAGGGATTGAAGTAAATCTTGATTTTATAGATGATCCTTGTGAGACGAAAATCGAAAGGATAAATCAGGTTATTGCCACAAGAGAAAATTACATAAATGGATTAAAAAATGAAATTAAATGTGTCCAAATGACAAAAGAATTAGAGAAAAAAGAATTTAAACCAAAATTAGAAGAATTCACCAAACAGATTGAAGAAGAATGCTGTTCTGAATTACCATCAGCCTTTTGGAATAGAAAAAGACACATAGTAGGATTACCATATGTAAAAGATTTTAATGAAAAGGATATTCCTACTAAAGCTCGTCCATCTCAAATGGATGCTGCCCATTTGAAGCTTTGCCAAGAAGAAATCAATGATCTTTTGAAGAAAGGATTAATTAGAAAAAGCAAATCCCCTTGGAGCTGTACGGCATTTTATGTTGAAAAGGCCGCTGAAATTGAAAGAGGAGTTCCAAGATTGGTAATCAATTATAAACCTTTAAACAAAGTCTTACAATCTATTAGGTATCCTTTACCTAATACTCAAGATTTGCTAAACAGATTAAACAATGCCAAAATATTTTCAAAATTTGATTTAAAATCAGGATTTTGGCAGATTCAGATAAAAGAAGAAGATAGATATAAAACTGCATTCACTGTTCCAATGGGGCATTATGAATGGAATGTTATGCCTTTTGGATTGAAAAATGCTCCATCTGAATTTCAGAATATTATGAATAATATCTTCTCGTCTTATACCCAGTTTGCCATTGTTTACATTGATGATATTCTTATCTTTTCAGAATCTGTGTTACAACATTGGAAACATTTGAATATCTTCAAAAGAGTCATAAAAGAAAATGGATTGGCTTTATCTAAAAGGAAGATGAATCTCTTTCAGCAGAAAATCAGGTTCTTAGGATTTGAAATCCAAGATAGAAAAATAACTCCGACTAATAGAGTTATTCAATTTGCTGATAAATTTCCAGACGAAATTAAGGATAAAAATATGCTACAAAGATTTCTTGGATGTCTAAATTATGTTGGATTTTTCTATCAGGATTTGGCAAAAGATAGAAAACTTCTCCAAGAAAGATTAAAGAAAAATCCTAAGGAGTGGTCTATCCATCATACTAATGCAGTAAAGAAGATTAAGGAAAGAGTTAAAAATCTTCCTTGTAGATGTTTATCTGACCCAGAAGCTTTCAAAATAGTTCAAACTGATGCCTCTGATGTCGGATATGGTGGAATCCTTTTACAACAAAAAGATTCACAAGAAGAATTAATAAGATTTAATTCAGGATTATGGAATGAAGCTCAAAAGAAATATTCAACCATCAAAAAGGAAGTTCTTGCCATAGTTATTTGTGTGACGAAATTCCAGCATGATTTATTAAACAAAGAATTTCTGATCAGAGTTGATGCTAAGGCTGCAAAAGAAATTCTGGAAAAAGATGTCAAAAATCTTGTCTCTAAGCAAATATTTGCTAGATGGCAAGCCATTTTATCAGTGTTTGAATTTAAAATTGAATTTATTAATGGAAATTCTAACTCTCTCCCTGACTTTCTTACTAGAGAATTTCTTCAGGGACGACAAAATGGCAAGTAGTTCTTCCCGTTCATAAAGAAGAAAGGGTTTGAGAATTTGGCAGATCAAGAAGAAAGCCAAAAGGGTTTTATTCCAACAAAAGACCCAAGTCAATCAGAATTATATCTTTACACCGGTAACAGAATTCTTGTTACTTCAGATTGTCTTATGGAAGAAAGATCTGTAGAAGATAATGTTTATTTTCTCTTTGGAAAGGGGCTTCATTATTATTCCCCTGATAAAAAGAAAACCAGAGATTGGTATCTCAATATTTTGCATCAGACGAAAAGTCATCTTCCACAACAAGAATGCAAATGGTATCATCACTTATTCGAAGTTCACTATTCTCAAAATTACTGAGGAAGATTGGGATGGTCCTTGTACATGACAAAATCAGTCAGACTATATAATTCGACTGAGTTCTATAATTATTGGGATTATATTGATGCCTGGAAATATGCTTTGATGTGGCAAATCGTCAGTATAATCACTCCTGGTTCATCAGATTCAAAGAAGAAAGTCCTGATGTCACTCCTATTCATCGCAATTTTCCATCCTGGTTTCTCTTCACATGGTGGTCATATTATGGTGCTTCTCAGAAAATCCTTCCTGATAACTTTCGTTATTTGTTTATTAAGTTTTCTCAGGTTGAAAAAAAGGTTCCATGTGAAGCCATCAATATGCTTCGCTGAAAGAGATTCATCTTGGATTTCAAATCCTAAGAACCTGATTTTCTGCTGAAAGAGATTCATCTTTCTTTTAGATAAAGCCAATCCATTTTCTTTTATGACTCTTTTGAAGATATTCAAATGTTTCCAATGTTGTAACACAGATTCTGAAAAGATAAGAATATCATCAATGTAAACAATGGCAAACTGGGTATAAGACGAGAAGATATTATTCATAATATTCTGAAATTCAGATGGAGCATTTTTCAATCCAAAAGGCATAACATTCCATTCATAATGCCCCATTGGAACAGTGAATGCAGTTTTATATCTATCTTCTTCTTTTATCTGAATCTGCCAAAATCCTGATTTTAAATCAAATTTTGAAAATATTTTGGCATTGTTTAATCTGTTTAGCAAATCTTGAGTATTAGGTAAAGGATACCTAATAGATTGTAAGACTTTGTTTAAAGGTTTATAATTGATTACCAATCTTGGAACTTTCAATTTCAGCGGCCTTTTCAACATAAAACGTACAGCTCCAGGGGATTTTTTCTAATTAATCCTTTCTTCAAAAGATCATTGATTTCTTCTTCAAAGCTTCAAATGGGCAGCATCCATTTGAGATGGACGAGCTTTAGTAGGAATATCCTTTTCATTAAAATCTTTTACATATGGTAATCCTACTATCTTTTTCTATTCCAAAAGGCTGATGGTAATTCAGAACAGCATTCTTCTTCAATCTGTTTGGTGAATTCTTCTAATTTTGGTTTAAATTCTTTTTTCTCCAATTCTTTTGTCATTTGGACACATTTAATTTCATTTTTTAATCCATTTATGTAATTTTCTCTTGTGGCAATAACCTGATTTATCCTTTGGATTTTCGTCTATCATTTTGCTCTTCAAATGTACCATTGCTATATATTTCTGTTACAGGCAAGGTTGGCAACTTCCAGTTTGATATTGCTTGGTCAAAATTTTCATATATCATTTCTTCTGAATTTTTTGTTTTTTCTGAATTTTCTTTTTGTAAGCTATTACGGGTAAAACTAGTTAAAGCAGACTGGTAGGATGAAGAAGACGAATAAGATCTATTAGAAGGATGCTGAAATGATTTAAACCAATTCTTGAAAAGTTTTGTTTTTCCCTTAGAATTTTCCATCTTTTGTAACTCGTTAGAAACAAGAAGAGTTCTGTCAACGATTTACTGCCCTTAACGCCTGATCACGGCCTGAAGCGGGACTTACAACGCGACCACACACTCTTTTAAAAAGATGAACGAGGCACAGAAGTGGTAAATAAGAAGGAAAATAAAAACTCTAAAGAGAATTTGGCTAAAAAGCTTCAGATCCTGAATAATAGATTTAATTCATCTAAATCCCGTTTTTTTTTTTTTTTTAACACAAATTTAAATACGAGATAATAATTCTAATTCTTCATTCAGTCTATTACAATATTCTCTTACCTGATTACACAAGCGTACTAACATAGATCGTCTAATAGCTTGAACACGAATAACAAGATATCCTCCTGCAGCTATATTTTCATCTATCTGTCTGATAGCATTCTCTAATGTCCTAAGCTGATTTTCACGTCTTCTTAGATCACGCAATAGTTCTTCTCTCCTAATAGAACGAGGTGGCATCTCAGAGGGCCATAGCTTGTAGTGTTGATTTAGTTCGGAATTATCTAGTTGGAAGATGGCATAAGAACGCTTTAAAACAATCCTTCTCCTTTCAAACTTACGATGGCGAGGATTATTTCTGTGGGTACAGGTTTGCAGATGTCTTCTTATGTTGTCTAACAAGAATTCAATTTTTCTTAATATATCCGAACATCATCATAGTATCTTTTAAGCAGAGTAAGACGAATAGACATGTTAACAAGAGAAACAACATGATTAGATAATAACAAGCATATAACATTAAACTTGTAAAAACTTAATCACTTACAGGAGATTTGTACAAGACTTCAGACTCTAGCAGCACTCTAAACTTCAACTCACTTACACTTATGTTTTTTTTTTTTTTTTTACAATTTTTTGGAGATGATTCCCAAAGGAAACCTCCAGCTCCTTATATAGATGGAGCATACAAAAGATCCTCCTCTCATCCGACCATGAGAGGACTTACACCAAAAGCAACAGAAAAAGGAATGGTTCCCACACAAACTTCCAAACACATTTTTCAAAGGTTGATGGGCAAGGTACAAAAGTTGATGGGCAAGGTACATGAGGTGAAATATCTATATGCCACATGGAAAGCATAAGATAAACATACCCCCACAACTTCATCAACTTTTGACATTTGGCAATAAAGCACACATTTACAAACCCAATACCTTTATTTACAAATGCCAACACAAGAGGCAGCCCCTACCAACTTAATTTACATGTGGCAACTTAAAAGGCAGCCCCTACCAACAAAATATATTCTCTGTTGGCAAGATGACAACTTTTCTTCAAATCAAACCTTTGTTTTTCTTCCAAGCAATGATAGCTAGCAACTTTTCTTCTCAAGCATCATTATGTGTCTATTCCAAAATTCTTCTTCGTATGACACCTACACATATCATACAAGCCAGGCAATGATGAGTAGCACCATTTCTTCAATGCATATCAAGATATTATTATCTAACATTGATGGGACCACTTTTCTTCTTTTCCCACTTTCTTCTTTTCTTCATACTAACCACATACCTCCACCAAAAAGAGATGAGTCAACCTGGCTCTGATACCAATTACTGACAGGATCGAATTATTGGATTAGAATCATCTCTTTTTACATCTTCTTTTTCAGTATGGTCAGTATGAAGAAATATATTTCTTTCTTCTTCCTCCATTTGGGAATACCATAATTCTCTTGTCACCCCAAGAGTAAATGAAATAACAGATGATTTACAAAGTATAGTCAAATTACCAAATGGTAATGTTGAAGTCAATTTTAGGAGAAAAATGGAAAAAGCTAGGAGGAGTTTTGCCAGTTATACGGAAGGAAGAAAAAGCTTTAAATTAGAAGAAATAGATGATGACCAAAGGAGTAGTGAAAAGGAAGAAATGGATCAAAAAGTTTTTAGGAATAAAGAAAGTGGAATTGAACACCCTATCTATAAAAGATCCTCATCAGCAAAAACCTATAATCCAAATGAAAGTGATTTTCTCCAAGGAGCCATAAGAATGGTGAGCATTCTAAAGCCAGAAGAAATACCTGTTAAAAAGTTTCAAATTGATAAACCATATCTTAGAGAAAATTTGAAAAATCATCCTTTAAAAGATTGGTTCTTTAAAAAGTTTAACATAGAAGAAAAGGATAAGATGAGAGAATTATGGTATTCCCAAATGGAGGAAGAAGAAAGAAATATATTTCTTCATACTGACCATATACCTCCACCAAAAAGAGATGAGTCCACTGGCTCTGATACCAATTACTGACAAACTGGACCAACTGGACCAACTCGACATAGTGAACGATTCCAAGTCTGATAACATTAACAATCTTCTTTTATCTGAATCTGCCAAAATCCTGATTTTAAATCAAATTTTGAAAATATTTTGGCATTGTTTAATCTGTTTAGCAAATCTTGAGTATTAGGTAAAGGATACCTAATAGATTGTAAGACTTTGTTTAAAGGTTTATAATTGATTACCAATCTTGGAACTCCTCTTTCAATTTCAGCGGCCTTTTTAAAATGTACAGCTCCAAGGGGATTTGCTTTTTCTAATTAATCCTTTCTTCAAAAGATCATTGATTTCTTCTTGGCAAAGCTTCAAATGGGCAGCATCCATTTGAGATGGACGAGCTTTAGTAGGAATATCCTTTTCATTAAAATCTTTTACATATGGTAATCCTACTATGTGTCTTTTTCTATTCCAAAAGGCTGATGGTAATTCAGAACAGCATTCTTCTTCAATCTGTTTGGTGAATTCTTCTAATTTTGGTTTAAATTCTTTTTTCTCCAATTCTTTTGTCATTTGGACACATTTAATTTCATTTTTTATCCATTTATGTAATTTTCTCTTGTGGCAATAACCTGATTTATCCTTTGGATTTTCGTCTCACAAGGATCATCTATAAAATCAAGATTTACTTCAATCCCTTTGATATTTGTAGAAATTCCTTTTGTTGTTACAGAAAAGGGTTGGATTTGAAGAATAAATGGAGATCCAAGGAGTACATCATTAACAATATCTTCTGAAATAATAAAGGGTGAAGTAACACAGACTCCTTTCATGCAAACATGAACATTTGGGATTTTTCTTTCTATGGAAATGGTCGTGCCATTAGCAGCTGAAACAAATTGTTTTGATTCACTTGTAAATTCAATAGGAACGATTCCAAGTCTGATAACATTTAAGTCAGCGCCAGTGTCAATTATGGCATTAACAATCTTCTCGAAGTTTTTAATTTTTATTTTTACTTGAACTCTCCACTGTTGGTAAATACATTTTGTAGGAATTACACCAGTAGAGATTTTGCTAATTTCTCCTTTAATTCTTTGGACAAATTTTTCTTCATCATATTTTTCAATAGCACCATCACTTTCTAACCAAGTTAACCTTTCATCAAGCTCATTTTGTTTTTTGGTTAACTCAATCCTTAATTCACGGAGTTCTCTCTTTTGATCATTTAATTCTCTTTGTAAATCTGAGAGAGTTAAGGGTTTATTTATAGTATGAATTTTTTCTGCTCTATTCATGAGGTCAATCATGGAATAGGTTGGTGTATGAAATGTTTCTTTCTCCTTTATCCTTTTTGGATAATATGGTGTTTTATTATCATTTCATTTTCTTCAAAGGAAATTTTTTGTTGTGAACTTTCTCCTTCTTTCCTCCCCCCAATTTTGAAATCTGATTTAAAAATTGAACTTTTTTCTCTGGATCAGGTATGTTATCAATCATTTCTAAAAGTAATTTTTGAGGGCCGTGGACACAAATGTGGATACCAAGATCTTCATCAGATGGTATCGACCATTCTCCTTCAGATTCTTCATCATCTGAATGACATGTACATGATTGGAATTGTTTGATGAGCTGAATCTGAGGACTATCTTCTTCAGTATCAGTTGATGAATCAGATTCATATTCTTTCTTCTTCTTCTGAGGAACTTGAATCAGTTTGTTCCTTTTCAGTATTTTCATCATCATTTTTGGTATTGATTTTTCGAAGTTTCTTTTTAGAGGGATTTTCTTTTTTAAAACATTTACTTGCATAATGACCCTTCTTCCCGCAATTATAACAAGTTGGAACATTTTTTTATATATTTCTTTTTGAAATATTTTCTGGATTTTCTTTTGAATGGGAAGAGATCATTGGATTTCCTTCCTTTTTATATCTTCCGGGTTTATACTTTTTTACCATTTTGTTTCTTCTATCAGGAGTAAATCTAGGACGCAAAGGTTTTCGCTTTGATTCAGGCGTTTGATCTAAACCAAACTGGAAACAAAAATCTCCTAATTCTTTATCTCCAGAATATTTTCTCATTTTTTCAGCTTGTTTACTGATCTTTAAATCAGTACAAAGATTCATTCCAACTTTGTTAATTCTCTGTATGATTCCTCCGAAAGTCAGCAAACTATAATTAATAGTACCATGCATTTCTTCTCTCAGGGAATTACGCACCTTTCAGCAAATAAGGGTGGTAATCCTGAAATGAATTTTTCCAAATATCGGAATTACAATCATTGAGTTGGTAAACTTTTGACAAGAATACATCTCTATACCAACGAAATTCTCCTAAATTTCTACATCTTAAACGGTGTAATTGCTGCCTATTTTTCTCCTTAATTAGAGCAATTCCTCCAGTGAATTCATTGAGGATGCATAGAAGCAAGACACTAACACAATCAGATTGAGTTTCCCAATTATCAGGGATTTGACTAGTACCTGCTTCAAGCTTAACATTTGGATCAACTAAATTTCCAGTGTTTTTGTCTCTATAAAGGATTCTTCCAAATTCATCCATTTTGACAGCATTTTTATTTCAAGTCTTTGAGCTCCAGATAATCCATAATTCACCATCCTCTTAATATTCCATTGAAAGAGGTGGTTATCATCAGAAAGATATTTCTTGGAGTATTTCCTCTGACTTCACAGGCATTACAGTATATTAACATACTGTGAACCATTTGGACAATCTGATATTCTGTTAATCCATCTAAATTCCACTCATATAAAGAATTTCCTGAATAGGTTAATTCTGAGGTGTAACTGTATGGAGCTTCTTCAAGTTGTAGATCAACAGGGGTTGGTCTAGGATAATAATTCTTTGTTTCTGGCAATTTTACCTGAGGATTCCATTTCTTTAGGCGATTTATTAATATATCTTCAGACACAGAGACCCTTAGGATACTGAATCCTTTTCCTCCCATATTGAGGCTTTCCATCCTATTGGATAATTCTTTTTGCATTTCGTCTGTCAATATGAATGGTCCTTCTTGCAGAGTAATCCCTTTAGGTAATTGTCTGGGAACATAAACTGCATTGGCAGAGCTTTCTTCTAATTTTTCTTTTTTATCTTTACTAAATTCAGATTTTAATTTGATTGTTCTTTCTATTCGATCTGTTTGTTCTCCAATGGTTAATAGACATAGATTGGTATAATTGTTTTGTTCAATTATATCTCCAATACCTATACTTTGATGGGCAAGGTACAAAAGTTGATGGGCAAGGTACATGAGGTGAAATATCTATATGTCACATGGAAAGCATAAGATAAACATACCCCCACAACATCACCAACTTTTGACATTTGGCAATAAAGCACCCCCACATCATTTACAAACCCAATACCTTTATTTACAAGTGTCAACACAAGAGGCAGCCCCTACCAACTTAATTTACATGTGGCAACTTAAAAGGCAGCCCCTACCAACAAAATATATTCTCTGTTGGCAAGATGACAACTTTTCTTCAAATCAAACCTTTGTTTTTCTTCCAAGCAATGATAGCTAGCAACTTTTCTTCTCAAGCATCATTATGTGTCTATTCCAAAATTCTTCTTCGTATGACACCTACACATATCATACAAGCCAGGCAATGATGAGTAGCACCATTGCTTCAATGCATATCAAGATATTATTATCTAACATTGATGGGACCACTTTTCTTCTTTTCCCACTTTTCTTCTTTTCTTCATACTAACCATATACCTCCACCAAAAAGAGATGAGTGCACTTGGCTCTGATACCAATTACTGACAGGATCGAATTATTGGATTAGAATCATCTCTTTTTACATCTTCTTTTTCATTAATTCTTTTGCTTTAGCAGAATTTTTCCGGAATAATTCAGCTAACCGAGATTCCTTTTCGACTTCTTTTTCTTTCCCTTTATTTTTTGCTGAAGAGTACCAAAACTTTCCACCACGAAGATGTTCTGTAACTGAGCCATCGGGATTAACATGAGAGTCAGGGTCCCAACGAGGATGGAGATCTTCAAGAGGCACAACTTCATCATCAAGATTTTCATCTGGATCATGGTTACTATCCCAATCATGATCACCAACTTTTTTCCGTGGAAGATATTCTTCTAAAATTTGCTTGATCTTTTCTTCAAAATTGACGGAGTCAACAGACATATCCATCGGTTCAGGAGATTTTTCTCGAGCAATTTCTTTGGCAATCTTTTTGGCTAATAGATCAGCCATGAGCGTTTCATTCTCAAAAGGCTTCTCTTCAGGATGAGGAATTTCTTCTTTAACAGGAGGAGAGATTTGATTCAGAATTTCTCATAAGTATCATTTTCAATTTTAGACCACCACTTTTGATAAAAAGTCTGATAAAGAGATGGTGAATCATATAAGTCCTTTTTTACTTCAAACTTCCATTGGAAAATATAAGGGATATGAAATTTAGCAAAGAAGCGAAGCATATTGATGGCTTCACATGGAACCTTTTCTTCAACCTGAGAAAACTTAATAAACAAATAACGAAAATTATCAGGAAGGATTTTCTGAGAAGCACCATAATATGACCACCATGTGAAGAGAAACCAGGATGGAAAATTGCGATGAATAGGAGTGACATCAGGACTTTCTTCTTTGAATCTGATGAACCAGGAGTGATTATACTGACGATTTTGCCACATCAAAGCATATTTCCAGGCATCAATATAATCCCAATAATTATAGAACTCAGTCGAATTATATAGTCTGACTGATTTTGTCATGTACAAGGGACCATCCCAATCTTCCTCAGTAAGGATTTTGAGAATAGTGAACTTCGAATAAGTGATGATACCATTTGCATTCTTGTTGTGGAAGATGAGGACACTTTTCGTCTGATGCAAAATATTGAGATACCAATCTCTGGTTTTCTTTTTATCAGGGGAATAATAATGAAGCCCCTTTCCAAAGAGAAAATAAACATTATCTTCTACAGATCTTTCTTCCATAAGACAATCTGAAGTAACAAGAATTCTGTTACCGGTGTAAAGATATAATTCTGATTGACTTGGGTCTTTTGTTGGAATAAAACCCTTTTGGCTTTCTTCTTGATCTGCCAAATTCTCAAACCCTTTCTTCTTTATGAACGGGGAAGAACTACTTGCCATTTTGTCGTCCCTGAAGAAATTCTCTAGTAAGAAAGTCAGGGAGAGAGTTAGAATTTCCATTAATAAATTCAATTTTAAATTCAAACACTGATAAAATGGCTTGCCATCTAGCAAATATTTGCTTAGAGACAAGATTTTTGACATCTTTTTCCAGAATTTCTTTTGCAGCCTTAGCATCAACTCTGATCAGAAATTCTTTGTTTAATAAATCATGCTGGAATTTCGTCACACAAATAACTATGGCAAGAACTTCCTTTTTGATGGTTGAATATTTCTTTTGAGCTTCATTCCATAATCCTGAATTAAATCTTATTAATTCTTCTTGTGAATCTTTTTGTTGTAAAAGGATTCCACCATATCCGACATCAGAGGCATCAGTTTGAACTATTTTGAAAGCTTCTGGGTCAGATAAAACTACAAGGAAGATTTTTAACTCTTTCCTTAATCTTCTTTACTGCATTAGTATGATGGATAGACCACTCCTTAGGATTTTTCTTTAATCTTTCTTGGAGAAGTTTTCTATCTTTTGCCAATCCTGATAGAAAAATCCAACATAATTTAGACATCCAAGAAATCTTTGTAGCATATTTTTATCCTTAATTTCGTCTGGAAATTTATCAGCAAATTGAATAACTCTATTAGTCGGAGTTATTTTTCTATCTTGGATTTCAAATCCTAAGAACCTGATTTTCTGCTGAAAGAGATTCATCTTTCTTTTAGATAAAGCCAATCCATTTTCTTTTATGACTCTTTTGAAGATATTCAAATGTTTCCAATGTTGTAACACAGATTCTGAAAAGATAAGAATATCATCAATGTAAACAATGGCAAACTGGGTATAAGACGAGAAGATTATTCATAATATTCTGAAATTCAGATGGAGCATTTTTCAATCCAAAAAGGCATAACATTCCATTCATAATGCCCCATTGGAACAGTGAATGCAGTTTTATATCTATCTTCTTCTTTTATCTGAATCTGCCAAAATCCTGATTTTAAATCAAATTTTGAAAATATTTTGGCATTGTTTAATCTGTTTAGCAAATCTTGAGTATTAGGTAAAGGATACCTAATAGATTGTAAGACTTTGTTTAAAGGTTTATAATTGATTACCAATCTTGGAACTCCTCTTTCAATTTCAGCGGCCTTTTCAACATAAAATGCCGTACAGCTCCAAGGGGATTTGCTTTTTCTAATTAATCCTTTCTTCAAAAGATCATTGATTTCTTCTTGGCAAAGCTTCAAATGGGCAGCATCCATTTGAGATGGACGAGCTTTAGTAGGAATATCCTTTTCATTAAAATCTTTTACATATGGTAATCCTACTATGTGTCTTTTTCTATTCCAAAAGGCTGATGGTAATTTAGAACAGCATTCTTCTTCAATCTGTTTGGTGAATTCTTCTAATTTTGTTTTAAATTCTTTTTTCTCCAATTCTTTTGTCATTTGGACACATTTAATTTCATTTTTTAATCCATTTATGTAATTTTCTCTTGTGGCAATAACCTGATTTATCCTTTGGATTTTCGTCTCACAAGGATCATCTATAAAATCAAGATTTACTTCAATCCCTTTGATATTTGTAGAAATTCCTTTTGTTGTTACAGAAAAGGGTTGGATTTGAAGAATAAATGGAGATCCAAGGAGTACATCATTAACAATATCTTCTGAAATAATAAAGGGTGAAGTAACACAGACTCCTTTCATGCAAAATGAACATTTGGGATTTTTCTTTCTATGGAAATGGTCGTGCCATTAGCAGCTGAAACAAATTGTTTTGATTCACTTGTAAATTCAATAGGAACGATTCCAAGTCTGATAACATTTAAGTCAGCGCCAGTGTCAATTATGGCATTAACAATCTTCTCGAAGTTTTTAATTTTTATTTTTACTTGAACTCTCCACTGTTGGTAAATACATTTTGTAGGAATTACACCAGTAGAGATTTTGCTAATTTCTCCTTTAATTCTTTGGACAAATTTTTCTTCATCATATTTTTCAATAGCACCATCACTTTCTAACCAAGTTAACCTTTCATCAAGCTCATTTTGTTTTTTGGTTAACTCAATCCTTAATTCACGGAGTTCTCTCTTTTGATCATTTAATTCTCTTTGTAAATCTGAGAGAGTTAAGGGTTTATTTATAGTATGAATTTTTTCTGCTCTATTCATGAGGTCAATCATGGAATAGGTTGGTGTATGAAATGTTTCTTTCTCCTTTATCCTTTTTGGATAATATGGTGTTTTATTATCATTTTCATTTTCTTCAAAGGAAATTTTTTGTTGTGAACTTTCTCCTTCTTCTCCTCCCCCCAATTTTGAAATCTGATTTAAAAATTGAACTTTTTTCTCTGGATCAGGTATGTTATCAATCATTTCTAAAAGTAATTTTTGAGGGGCCGTGAGGACACGAATGTGGATACCAAGATCTTCATCAGATGGTATCGACCATTCTCCTTCAGATTCTTCATCATCTGAATGACATGTACATGATTGGAATTGTTTGATGAGCTGAATCTGAGGACTATCTTCTTCAGTATCAGTTGATGAATCAGATTCATATTCTTCTTCTTCTTCTGAGGAACTTGAATCAGTTTGTTCCTTTTCAGTATTTTCATCATCATTTTTGGTATTGATTTTTCGAAGTTTCTTTTTAGAAGGATTTTCTTTTTTAAAACATTTACTTGCATAATGACCCTTCTTCCCGCAATTATAACAAGTTGGAACATTTTCTTTTTATATTTCTTTTTGAAATATTTTCTGGATTTTCTTTTGAATGGGAAGAGATCATTGGATTTCCTTCCTTTTTTATATCTTCCGGGTTTATACTTTTTTACCATTTTGTTTCTTCTATCGGGAGTAAATTTAGAACGCAAAGGTTTTCTCTTTGATTCAGGCGTCTGATCTAAACCAAACTGGAAACAAAAATCTCCTAATTCTTTATCTCCAGAATATTTTCTCATTTTTTCAGCTTGTTTACTGATCTTTAAATCAGTACAAAGATTCATGCCAACTTTGTTAATTCTCTGTATGATTCCTCCGAAAGTCAGGAAACTATAATTAATAGTACCATGCATTTCTTCTCTCAGGGAATTACGCACCTTTTCAGCAAATAAGGGTGGTAATCCTGAAATGAATCTTTCTTTCCAAATATCGGAATTACAATCATTGAGTTGGTAAACTTTTGACAAGAATACATCTCTGTACCAACGAAATTCTCCTAAATTTCTACATCTCAAACGGTGTAATTGCTGTCTATTTTTCTCCTTAATTAGAGCAATTCCTCCAGTGAATTCATTGAGGATGCATAGAAGCAAGACACTAACACAATCAGATTGGGTTTCCCAATTATCAGGGATTTGACTAGTACCTGCTTCAAGCTTAACATTTGGATCAACTAAATTTCCTGTGTTTTTGTCTCTATAAAGGATTCTTCCAAATTCATCCATTTTGACAGCATTTTCTATTTCAAGTCTTTGAGCTCCAGATAATCCATAATTCACCATCCTCTTAATATTCCATTGAAAGAGGTGGTTATCATCAGAAAGATATTTCTTGGAGTATTTCCTCTGACTTCACAGGCATTACAGTATATTAACATACTGTGAACCATTTGGACAATCTGATATTCTGTTAATCCATCTAAATTCCACTCATATAAAGAATTTCCTGAATAGGTTAATTCTGAGGTGTAACTGTATGGAGCTTCTTCAAGTTGTAGATCAACAGGGGTTGGTCTAGGATAATAATTCTTTGTTTCTGGCAATTTTACCTGAGGATTCCATTTCTTTAGGCGATTTATTAATATCTTCAGACGCAGAGACCCTTAGGATACTGAATCCTTTCCCTCCCATATTGAGGCTTTCCATCCTATTGGATAATTCTTTTTGCATTTCGTCTGTCAATATAAATGGTCCTTCTTGCAGAGTAATCCCTTTAGGTAATTGTCTGGGAACATAAACTGCATTGGCAGAGCTTTCTTCTAATTTTTCTTTTTTATCTTTACTAAATTCAGATTTTAATTTGATTGTTCTTTCTATTCGATCTGTTTGTTCTCCAATGGTTAATAGACATAGATTGGTATAATTGTTTTGTTCAATTATATCTCCAATACCTATACTTATGTCTTTAGCATTTGGGTCTGGTTTTGATTCATAAATGGATGCATTTTTTACAGGCATGGCATAATTCTTGGTGTCTGTATTAGGGACAGAAATATCAAGTTTCTTCCAAGGTGGATGAGATTTATCTACTTCTTTTCCTTCAGTGTCTTTCCAAGTTCTTGTTGTTTTTCCTATAACTCTTATCTGTTCTGGGCTTTGATTTTCCTTTTCTTTGATTTTCCCTTTTTTGAAGTATTCCATGAACCAATCAAAGAAAGGTATATTTCTTTCTTCTTCCTCCATTTGGGAATACCATAATTCTCTCATCTTATCCTTTTCTTCTATGTTAAACTTTTTAAAGAACCAATCTTTTAAAGGATGATTTTTCAAATTTTCTCTAAGATATGGTTTATCAATTTGAAACTTTTTAACAGGTATTTCTTCTGGCTTTAGAATGCTCACCATTCTTATGGCTCCTTGGAGAAAATCACTTTCACTTGGATTATAGGTTTTTGCTGATGAGGATCTTTTATAGATAGGGTGTTCAATTCCACTTTCTTTATTCCTAAAAACTTTTTGATCCATTTCTTCCTTTTCACTACTCCTTTGGTCATCATCTATTTCTTCTAATTTAAAGCTTTTTCTTCCTTCCGTATAACTGGCAAAACTCCTCCTAGCTTTTTCCATTTTTCTCCTAAAATTGACTTCAACATTACCATTTGGTAATTTGACTATACTTTGTAAATCATCTGTCATTTCATTTACTCTTGGGGTGACATCTTCTATTTGCCAATTTCCTGGGAGAACAACTTCTTCCCAGCTGATGATCTTTGGGATGAACACGTTATTGTTAAAGTTTGTTTCCATAAGAACTGTAGTTTTCTCTTTCTCAACCTTATCTCTATAGGCTATCATGGGAAAGACAGATATCATGGATTTGTAGAACACACGATAAACTATAGCAAAAGGTTTACTTCTTGGACTCATTTTTAATCCTTTGCTTTGAAATCCAATAGTTGCACAATCAAGGATATCTTCATCATGAGCATCAATTGTGATATTGGGAAAGCAATTAAAATAAACAGGTCCATGACAGAGACTTGATTCAATCATAGCATAAAGAGAATCATCAAATTCATCATGTCTCTGATCTCGCACATAAGCACAAACTGCAACATTTAATCCTAATCGAAACAACGGTTTGATTCCTACCTGAATTAATCCTATGTGCAGGTAGTTGTATTTGATTCTGATTTGTTCAATAATTCTTCTATCAAGAACTTTGATTGTCTGTTTTCCTCCAGAGAGAGAAACAGTTTTTTCAACAGTTTTTATGTGATAATCATTTTGCTCTTCAAATGTGCCATTGCTATATATTTCTGTTACAGGCAAGGTTGGCAACTTCCAGTTTGATATTGCTTGGTCAAAATTTCATATATCATTTCTTCTGAATTTTTTGTTTTTTCTGAATTTTCTTTTTGTAAGCTATTACGGGTAAAACTAGTTAAAGCAGACTGGTAGGATGAAGAAGACGAATAAGATCTATTAGAAGGATGCTGAAATGATTTAAACCAATTCTTGAAAAGTTTTGTTTTTCCCTTAGAATTTTCCATCTTTTGTAACTCGTTAGAAACAAGAAGAGTTCTGTCAACGATTTACTGCCCTTAACGCCTGATCACGGCCTGAAGCGGGACTTACAACGCGACCACACACTCTTTTAAAAAGATGAACGAGGCACAGAAGTGGTAAATAAGAAGGAAAATAAAAACTCTAAAGAGAATTTGGCTAAAAAGCTTCAGATCCTGAATAATAGATTTAATTCATCTAAATCCCGTTTTTTTTTTTTTGATAATAACAAGCATATAACATTAAACTTGTAAAAACTTAATCACTTACAGGAGATTTGTACAAGACTTCAGACTCTAGCAGCACTCTAACTTCAAACTCACACTCACACTCACACTTATGTTTTTTTTTTTTTTTTTACAATTTTTTGGAGATGATTCCCAAAGGAAACCCCCAGCTCCTTATATAGATGGAGCATACAAAAGATCCCTCCTCTCATCCGACCATGAGAGGACTTACACCAAAAGCAACAAACTTCCAAACACATTTTTCAAAGGTTGATGGGCAAGGTACAAAAGTTGATGGGCAAGGTACATGAGGTGAAATATCTATATGCCACATGGAAAGCATAAGATAAACATACCCCCACAACTTCACCAACTTTTGACATTTGGCAATAAAGCACCCCCACATCATTTACAAACCCAATACCTTTATTTACAAGTGTCAACACAAGAGGCAGCCCCTACCAACTTAATTTACATGTGGCAACTTAAAAGGCAGCCCCTACCAACAAAATATATTCTTGTTGGCAAGATGACAACTTTCTTCAAATCAAACCTTTGTTTTTCTTCCAAGCAATGATAGCTAGCAACTTTTCTTCTCTAGCATCATTATGTGTCTATTCCAAAATTCTTCTTCGTATGACACCTACACATATCATACAAGCCAGGCAATGATGAGTAGCAACATTTCTTCTCAAGCATCGATTTGAATGAAGACACCATTTCTTCAATGCATATCAAGATATTATTATCTAACATAGATGGGACCACTTTTCTTCTTTTCTTCATACTGACCATATACCTCCACCAAAAAGAGATGAGTCCACTGGCTCTGATACCAATTACTGACAGGAACGAATTATTTGATTGGAATCATCTCAAATTACATCTTCTTTTTTATTAATTCTTTTGCTTTAGCAGAATTTTTCCGGAATAATTCAGCTAACCGAGATTCCTTTTCGACTTCTTTTTCTTTCCCTTTATTTTTTTGCTGAAGAGTACCAAAACTTTCCACCACGAAGATGTTCTGTAACTGAGCCATCGGGATTAACATGAGAGTCAGGGTCCCAACGAGGATGGAGATCTTCAAGAGGCACAACTTCATCATCAAGATTTTCATCTGGATCATGGTTACTATCCCAATCATGATCACCAACTTTTTTCCCTGGAAGATATTCTTCTAAAATTTGCTTGATCTTTTCTTCAAAATTGACGGAGTCAATAGACATATCCATCGGTTCAGGAGATTTTTCTCGAGCAATTTCTTTGGCAATCTTTTTGGCTAATAGATCAGCCATGAGCGTTTCATTCTCAAAAGGCTTTTCTTCAGGATGAGGAATTTCTTCTTTAACAGGAGGAGAGATTTGATTCAGAATTCTCTCATAAGTATCATTTTCAATTTTAGACCACCACTTTGATAAAAAGTCTGATAAAGAGATGGTGAATCATATAAGTCCTTTTTTACTTCAAACTTCCATTGGAAAATATAAGGGATATGAAATTTAGCAAAGAAGCGAAGCATATTGATGGCTTCACATGGAACCTTTTTTTCAACCTGAGAAAACTTAATAAACAAATAACGAAAGTTATCAGGAAGGATTTTCTGAGAAGCACCATAATATGACCACCATGTGAAGAGAAACCAGGATGGAAAATTGCGATGAATAGGAGTGACATCAGGACTTTCTTCTTTGAATCTGATGAACCAGGAGTGATTATACTGACGATTTTGCCACATCAAAGCATATTTCCAGGCATCAATATAATCCCAATAATTATAGAACTCAGTCGAATTATATAGTCTGACTGATTTTGTCATGTACAAGGGACCATCCCAATCTTCCTCAGTAAGGATTTTGAGAATAGTGAACTTCGAATAAGTGATGATACCATTTGCATTCTTGTTGTGGAAGATGAGGACACTTTTCGTCTGATGCAAAATATTGAGATACCAATCTCTGGTTTTCTTTTTATCAGGGGAATAATAATGAAGCCCCTTTCCAAAGAGAAAATAAACATTATCTTCTACAGATCTTTCCCATAAGACAATCTGAAGTAACAAGAATTCTGTTACCGGTGTAAAGATATAATTCTGATTGACTTGGGTCTTTTGTTGGAATAAAACCCTTTTGGCTTTCTTCTTGATCTGCCAAATTCTCAAACCCTTTCTTCTTTATGAACGGGGAAGAACTACTTGCCATTTTGTCGTCCCTGAAGAAATTCTCTAGTAAGAAAGTCAGGGAGAGAGTTAGAATTTCCATTAATAAATTCAATTTTAAATTCAAACACTGATAAAATGGCTTGCCATCTAGCAAATATTTGCTTAGAGACAAGATTTTTGACATCTTTTTCCAGAATTTCTTTTGCAGCCTTAGCATCAACTCTGATCAGAAATTCTTTGTTTAATAAATCATGCTGGAATTTCGTCACACAAATAACTATGGCAAGAACTTCCTTTTTGATGGTTGAATATTTCTTTTGAGCTTCATTCCATAATCCTGAATTAAATCTTATTAATTCTTCTTGTGAATCTTTTTGTTGTAAAAGGATTCCACCATATCCGACATCAGAGGCATCAGTTTGAACTATTTTGAAAGCTTCTGGGTCAGATAAACATCTACAAGGAAGATTTTTAACTCTTTCCTTAATCTTCTTTACTGCATTAGTATGATGGATAGACCACTCCTTAGGATTTTTCTTTAATCTTTCTTGGAGAAGTTTTCTATCTTTTGCCAAATCCTGATAGAAAAATCCAACATAATTTAGACATCCAAGAAATCTTTGTAGCATATTTTTATCCTTAATTTCGTCTGGAAATTTATCAGCAAATTGAATAACTCTATTAGTCGGAGTTATTTTTCTATCTTGGATTTCAAATCCTAAGAACCTGATTTTCTGCTGAAAGAGATTCATCTTTCTTTTAGATAAAGCCAATCCATTTTCTTTTATGACTCTTTTGAAGATATTCAAATGTTTCCAATGTTGTAACACAGATTCTGAAAAGATAAGAATATCATCAATGTAAACAATGGCAAACTGGGTATAAGACGAGAAGATATTATTCATAATATTCTGAAATTCAGATGGAGCATTTTTCAATCCAAAAGGCATAACATTCCATTCATAATGCCCCATTGGAACAGTGAATGCAGTTTTATATCTATCTTCTTCTTTTATCTGAATCTGCCAAAATCCTGATTTTAAATCAAATTTTGAAAATATTTTGGCATTGTTTAATCTGTTTAGCAAATCTTGAGTATTAGGTAAAGGATACCTAATAGATTGTAAGACTTTGTTTAAAGGTTTATAATTGATTACCAATCTTGGAACTCCTCTTTCAATTTCAGCGGCCTTTTCAACATAAAATGCCGTACAGCTCCAACATAAAATGTCAAAAGTTTACCAACTCAATGATTGTAATTCCGATATTTGGAAAGAAAGATTCATTTCAGGATTACCACCCTTATTTGCTGAAAAGGTGCGTAATTCCCTGAGAGAAGAAATGCATGGTACTATTAATTATAGTTTGCTGACTTTCGGAGGAATCATATAGAGAATTAACAAAGTTGGCATGAATCTTTGTACTGATTTAAAGATCAGTAAACAAGCTGAAAAAATGAGAAAATATTCTGGAGATAAAGAATTAGGAGATTTTTGTTTCCAGTTTGGTTTAGATCAAACGCCTGAATCAAAGCGAAAACCTTTGCGTCCTAGATTTACTCCTGATAGAAGAAACAAAATGGTAAAAAAGTATAAACCCGGAAGATATAAAAAAGGAAGGAAATCCAATGATCTCTTCCCATTCAAAAGAAAATCCAGAAAATATTTCAAAAAGAAATATATAAAAGAAAATGTTCCAACTTGTTATAATTGCGGGAAGAAGGGTCATTATGCAAGTAAATGTTTTAAAAAAGAAAATCCCTCTAAAAAGAAACTTCGAAAAATCAATACCAAAAATGATGATGAAAATACTGAAAAGGAACAAACTGATTCAAGTTCCTCAGAAGAAGAAGAAGAATATGAATCTGATTCATCAACTGATACTGAAGAAGATAGTCCTCAGATTCAGCTCATCAAACAATTCCAATCATGTACATGTCATTCAGATGATGAAGAATCTGAAGGAGAATGGTCGATACCATCTGATGAAGATCTTGGTATCCACATTCGTGTCCTCACGGCCCCCTCAAAAATTACTTTTAGAAATGATTGATAACATACCTGATCCAGAGAAAAAAGTTCAATTTTTAAATCAGATTTCAAAATTGGGGGGAGGAGAAGAAGGAGAAAGTTCACAACAAAAAATTTCCTTTGAAGAAAATGAAAATGATAATAAAACACCATATTATCCAAAAAGGATAAAGGAGAAAGAAACATTTCATACACCAACCTATTCCATGATTGACCTCATGAATAGAGCAGAAAAAATTCATACTATAAATAAACCCTTAACTCTCTCAGATTTACAAAGAGAATTAAATGATCAAAAGAGAGAACTCGTGAATTAAGGATTGAGTTAACCAAAAAACAAAATGAGCTTGATGAAAGGTTAACTTGGTTAGAAAGTGATGGTGCTATTGAAAAATATGATGAAGAAAAATTTGTCCAAAGAATTAAAGGAGAAATTAGCAAAATCTCTACTGGTGTAATTCCTACAAAATGTATTTACCAACAGTGGAGAGTTCAAGTAAAAATAAAAATTAAAAACTTCGAGAAGATTGTTAATGCCATAATTGACACTGGCGCTGACTTAAATGTTATCAGACTTGGAATCGTTCCTATTGAATTTACAAGTGAATCAAAACAATTTGTTTCAGCTGCTAATGGCACGACCATTTCCATAGAAAGAAAAATCCCAAATGTTCATGTTTGCATGAAAGGAGTCTGTGTTACTTCACCCTTTATTATTTCAGAAGATATTGTTAATGATGTACTCCTTGGATCTCCATTTATTCTTCAAATCCAACCCTTTTCTGTAACAACAAAAGGAATTTCTACAAATATCAAAGGGATTGAAGTAAATCTTGATTTTATAGATGATCCTTGTGAGACGAAAATCCAAAGGATAAATCAGGTTATTGCCATAAGAGAAAATTACATAAATGGATTAAAAAATGAAATTAAATGTGTCCAAATGACAAAGAATTGGAGAAAAAAGAATTTAAACCAAAATTAGAAGAATTCACCAAACAGATTGAAGAAGAATGCTGTTCTGAATTACCATCAGCCTTTTGGAATAGAAAAAGACACATAGTAGGATTACCATATGTAAAAGATTTTAATGAAAAGGATATTCCTACTAAGCTCGTCCATCTCAAATGGATGCTGCCCATTTGAAGCTTTGCCAAGAAGAAATCAATGATCTTTTGAAGAAAGGATTAATTAGAAAAAGCAAATCCCCTTGGAGCTGTACGGCATTTTATGTTGAAAAGGCCGCTGAAATTGAAAGAGGAGTTCCAAGATTGGTAATCAATTATAAACCTTTAAACAAAGTCTTACAATCTATTAGGTATCCTTTACCTAATACTCAAGATTTGCTAAACAGATTAAACAATGCCAAAATATTTTCAAAATTTGATTTAAAATCAGGATTTTGGCAGATTCAGATAAAAGAAGAAGATAGATATAAAACTGCAATCACTGTTCCAATGGGGCATTATGAATGGAATGTTATGCCTTTTGGATTGAAAAATGCTCCATCTGAATTTCAGAATATTATGAATAATATTTCTCGTCTTATACCCAGTTTGCCATTGTTTACATTGATGATATTCTTATCTTTTCAGAATCTGTGTTACAACATTGGAAACATTTGAATATCTTCAAAAGAGTCATAAAAGAAAATGGATTGGCTTTATCTAAAAGAAAGATGAATCTCTTTCAGCAGAAAATCAGGTTCTTAGGATTTGAAATCCAAGATAGAAAAATAACTCCGACTAATAGAGTTATTCAATTTTGCTGATAAATTTCCAGACGAAATTAAGGATAAAAATATGCTACAAAGATTTCTTGGATGTCTAAATTATGTTGGATTTTTCTATCAGGATTTGGCAAAAGATAGAAAACTTCTCCAAGAAAGATTAAAGAAAAATCCTAAGGAGTGGTCTATCCATCATACTAATGCAGTAAAGAAGATTAAGGAAAGAGTTAAAAATCTTCCTTGTAGATGTTTATCTGACCCAGAAGCTTTCAAATAGTTCAAACTGATGCCTCTGATGTCGGATATGGTGGAATCCTTTTACAACAAAAGATTCACAAGAAGAATTAATAAGATTTAATTCAGGATTATGGAATGAAGCTCAAAAGAAATATTCAACCATCAAAAAGGAAGTTCTTGCCATAGTTATTTGTGTGACGAAATTCCAGCATGATTTATTAACAAAGAATTTCTGATCAGAGTTGATGCTAAGGCTGCAAAAGAAATTCTGGAAAAAGATGTCAAAAATCTTGTCTCTAAGCAAATATTTGCTAGATGGCAAGCCATTTTATCAGTGTTTGAATTTAAAATTGAATTTATTAATGGAAATTCTAACTCTCTCCCTGACTTTCTTACTAGAGAATTTCTTCAGGGACGACAAAATGGCAAGTAGTTCTTCCCCGTTCATAAAGAAGAAAGGGTTTGAGAATTTGGCAGATCAAGAAGAAAGCCAAAAGGGTTATATTCCAACAAAAGACCCAAGTCAATCAGAATTATATCTTTACACCGGTAACAGAATTCTTGTTACTTCAGATTGTCTTATGGAAGAAAGATCTGTAGAAGATAATGTTTATTTTCTCTTTGGAAAGGGGCTTCATTATTATTCCCTGATAAAAAGAAAACCAGAGATTGGTATCTCAATATTTGCATCAGACGAAAAGTGTCCTCATCTTCCACAACAAGAATGCAATGGTATCATCACTTATTCGAAGTTCACTATTCTCAAAATCCTTACTGAGGAAGATTGGGATGGTCCCTTGTACATGACAAAATCAGTCAGACTATATAATTCGACTGAGTTCTATAATTATTGGGATTATATTGATGCCTGGAAATATGCTTGATGTGGCAAAATCGTCAGTATAATCACTCCTGGTTCATCAGATTCAAAGAAGAAAGTCCTGATGTCACTCCTATTCATCGCAATTTTCCATCCTGGTTTCTCTTCACATGGTGGTCATATTATGGTGCTTCTCAGAAATCCTTCCTGATAATTTTCGTTATTTGTTTATTAAGTTTTCTCAGGTTGAAGAAAAGGTTCCATGTGAAGCCATCAATATGCTTCGCTTCTTTGCTAAATTTCATATCCCTTATATTTTCCAATGGAAGTTTGAAGTAAAAAAGGACTTATATGATTCACCATCTCTTTATCAGACTTTTTATCAAAAGTGGTGGTCTAAAATTGAAAATGACTTATGAGAGAATTCTGAATCAAATCTCTCCTCCTGTTAAAGAAGAAATTCCTCATCCTGAAAGAAAAGCCTTTTGAGAATGAAACGCTCATGGCTGATCTATTAGCCAAAAAGATTGCCAAAGAAATTGCTCGAGAAAAATCTCCTGAACCGATGGATATGTCTGTTGACTCCGTCAATTTTGAAGAAAAGATCAAGCAAATTTTAGAAGAATATCTTCCACGGAAAAAAGTTGGTGATCATGATTGGGATAGTAACCATGATCCAGATGAAAATCTTGATGATGAAGTTGTGCCTCTTGAAGATCTCCATCCTCGTTGGGACCCTGACTCTCATGTTAATCCCGATGGCTCAGTTACAGAACATCTTCGTGGTGGAAAGTTTTGGTACTCTTCAGCAAAAAATAAAGGGAAAGAAAAAGAAGTCGAAAAGGAATCTCGGTTAGCTGAATTATTCCGGAAAAATTCTGCTAAAGCAAAAGAATTAATGAAAAAGAAGATGTAAAAAGAGATGATTCTAATCCAATAATTCGATCCTGTCAGTAATTGGTATCAGAGCCAGTGGACTCATCTCTTTTTGGTGGAGGTATATGGTCAGTATGAAGAAAAGAAGAAAAGTGGTCCCATCAATGTTAGATAATAAGATTGGGTTTCCCAATTATCAGGGATTTGACTAGTACCTGCTTCAAGCTTAACATTTGGATCAACTAAATTTCCTGTGTTTTTGTCTCTATAAAGGATTCTTCCAAATTCATCCATTTTGACAGCATTTTCTATTTCAAGTCTTTGAGCTCCAGATAATCCATAATTCCACCATCCTCTTAATATTCCATTGAAAGAGGTGGTTATCATCAGAAAGATATTTCTTGGAGTATTTCCTCTGACTTCACAGGCATTACAGTATATTAACATACTGTGAACCATTTGGACAATCTGATATTCTGTTAATCCATCTAAATTCCACTCATATAAAGAATTTCCTGAATAGGTTAATTCTGAGGTGTAACTGTATGGAGCTTCTTCAAGTTGTAGATCAACAGGGGTTGGTCTAGGATAATAATTCTTTGTTTCTGTCAATTTTACCTGAGGATTCCATTTCTTTAGGCGATTTATTAATATATCTTCAGACGCAGAGACCCTTAGGATACTGAATCCTTTCCCTCCCATATTGAGGCTTTCCATCCTATTGGATAATTCCTTTTGCATTTCGTCTGTCAATATTTTTGTTTAATAGTACCATGCATTTCTTCTCTCAGGGAATTACGCACCTTTTCAGCAAATAAGGGTGGTAATCCTGAAATGAATCTTTCTTTCCAAATATCGGAATTACAATCATTGAGTTGGTAAACTTTTGACAAGAATACATCTCTATACCAACGAAATTCTCCTAAATTTCTACATCTTAAACGGTGTAATTGCTGCCTATTTTTCTCCTTAATTAGAGCAATTCCCCAGTGAATTCATTGAGGATGCATAGAAGCAAGACACTAACAATCAGATTGAGTTTCCCAATTATCAGGGATTTGACTAGTACCTGCTTCAAGCTTAACATTTGGATCAACTAAATTTCCAGTGTTTTTGTCTCTATAAAGGATTTTCCAAATTCATCCATTTTGACAGCATTTTCTATTTCAAGTCTTTGAGCTCCAGATAATCCATAATTCCACCATCCTCTTAATATTCCATTGAAAGAGGTGGTTATCATCAGAAAGATATTTCTTGGAGTATTTCCTGACTTCACAGGCATTACAGTATATTAACATACTGTGAACCATTTGGACAATCTGATATTCTGTTAATCCATCTAAATTCCACTCATATAAAGAATTTCCTGAATAGGTTAATTCTGAGGTGTAACTGTATGGAGCTTCTTCAAGTTGTAGATCAACAGGGGTTGGTCTAGGATAATTCTTTGTTTCTGGCAATTTTACCTGAGGATTCCATTTCTTTAGGCGATTTATTAATATATCTTCAGACGCAGAGACCCTTAGGATACTGAATCCTTTCCCTCCCATATTGAGGCTTTCCATCCTATTGGATAATTCTTTTTGCATTTCGTCTGTCAATATAAATGGTCCTTCTTGCAGAGTAATCCCTTTAGGTAATTGTCTGGGAACATAAACTGCATTGGCAGCTTCTTCTAATTTTTCTTTTTTATCTTTACTAAATTCAGATTTTAATTTGATTGTTCTTTCTATTCGATCTGTTTGTTCTCCAATGGTTAATAGACATAGATTGGTATAATTGTTTTGTTCAATTATATCTCCAATACCTATCCTCCTGCAGCTATATTTTCATCTATCTGTCTGATAGCATTCTCTAATGTCCTAAGCTGATTTTCACGTCTTCTTAGATCACGCAATAGTTCTTCTCTCCTAATAGAACGAGGTGGCATCTCAGGGCCATAGCTTGTAGTGTTGATTTAGTTCGGAATTTATTATCTAGTTGGAAGATGGCATAAGAACGCTTTAAAACAATCCTTCTCCTTTCAAACTTACGATGGCGAGGATTATTTCTGTGGGTACAGGTTTGCAGATGTCTTCTTATGTTGTCTAACAAGAATTCAATTTTTCTTAATATCCGAACATCATCATAGTATCTTTTAAGCAGAGTAAGACGAATAGACATGTTCTAGCAAGAGAAACAACATGATTAGATAATAACAAGCATATAACATTAAACTTGTAAAACTTAATCACTTACAGGAGATTTGTACAAGACTTCAGACTCTAGCAGCACTCTAACTTCAAACTCACACTCACACTCACACTTATGTTTTTTTTTTTTTTTTTACAATTTTTTGGAGATGATTCCCAAAGGAAACCCCCAGCTCCTTATATAGATGGAGCATACAAAAGATCCTCCTCTCATCCGACCATGAGAGGACTTCACCAAAAGCAACAAACTTCCAAACACATTTTTCAAAGGTTGATGGGCAAGGTACAAAAGTTGATGGGCAAGGTACATGAGGTGAAATATCTATATGCCACATGGAAAGCATAAGATAACATACCCCACAACTTCACCAACTTTTGACATTTGGCAATAAAGCACCCCCCCATCATTTACAAACCCAATACCTTTATTTACAAGTGTCAACACAAGAGGCAGCCCCTACCAACTTAATTTACATGTGGCAACTTAAAAGGCAGCCCCTACCAACAAAATATATTCTCTGTTGGCAAGATGACTACTTTTCTTCAAATCAAACCTTTGTTTTTCTTCCAAGCAATGATAGCTAGCAACTTTTCTTCTCTAGCATCATTATGTGTCTATTCCAAAATTCTTCTTCGTATGACACCTACACATATCATACAAGCCAGGCAATGATGAGTAGCAACATTTCTTCTCAAGCATCGATTTGAATGAAGACACCATTTCTTCAATGCATATCAAGATATTATTATCTAACATAGATGGGACCACTTTTCTTCTTTTCTTCATACTGACCATATACCTCCACCAAAAAGAGATGAGTCCACTGGCTCTGATACCAATTACTGACAGGATCGAATTATTGGATTAGAATCATCTCTTTGTAAATCTGAGAGAGTTAAGGGTTTATTTATAGTATGAATTTTTTCTGCTCTATTCATGAGGTCAATCATTTTGTTGGAAAGGGGCTTCATTATTATTCCCCTGATAAAAAGAAAACCAGAGATTGGTATCTCAATATTTTGCATCAGACGAAAAGTGTCCTCATCTTCCACAACAAGAATGCAAATGGTATCATCACTTATTCGAAGTTCACTATTCTCAAAATCCTTACTGAGGAAGATTGGGATGGTGCCTTGTACATGACAAAATCAGTCAGACTATATAATTCGACTGAGTTCTATAATTATTGGGATTATATTGATGCCTGGAAATATGCTTTGATGTGGCAAAATCGTCAGTATAATCACTCCTGGTTCATCAGATTCAAAGAAGAAAGTCCTGATGTCACTCCTATTCATCGCAATTTTCCATCCTGGTTTCTCTTCACATGGTGGTCATATTATGGTGCTTCTCAGAAAATCCTTCCTGATAACTTTCGTTATTTGTTTATTAAGTTTTCTCAGGTTGAAAAAAAGGTTCCATGTGAAGCCATCAATATGCTTCGCTTCTTTGCTAAATTTCATATCCCTTATATTTTCCAATGGAAGTTTGAAGTAAAAAAGGACTTATATGATTCACCATCTCTTTATCAGACTTTTTATCAAAAGTGGTGGTCAAAATTGAAAATGATACTTATGAGAGAATTCTGAATCAAATCTCTCCTCCTGTTAAAGAAGAAATTCCTCATCCTGAAGAAAAGCCTTTTGAGAATGAAACGCTCATGGCTGATCTATTAGCCAAAAAGATTGCCAAAGAAATTGCTCGAGAAAAATCTCCTGAACCGATGGATATGTCTGTTGACTCCGTCAATTTTGAAGAAAAGATCAAGCAAATTTTAGAAGAATATCTCCCACGGAAAAAGGTTGGTGATCATGATTGGGATAGTAACCATGATCCAGATGAAAATCTTGATGATGAAGTTGTGCCTCTTGAAGATCTCCATCCTCGTTGGGACCCTGACTCTCATGTTAATCCCGATGGCTCAGTTACAGAACATCTTCGTGGTGGAAAGTTTTGGTACTCTTCAGCAAAAAATAAAGGGAAAGAAAAAGAAGTCGAAAAGGAATCTCGGTTAGCTGAATTATTCCGGAAAAATTCTGCTAAAGCAAAAGAATTAATAAAAAAGAAGATGTAATTTGAGATGATTCCAATCAAATAATTCGTTCCTGTCCGTAATTGGTATCAGAGCCAGTGGACTCATCTCTTTTTGGTGGAGGTATATGGTCAGTATGAAGAAAAGAAGAAAAGTGGTCCCATCTATGTTAGATAATAATATCTTGATATGCATTGAAGAAATGGTGTCTTCATTCAAATCGATGCTTGAGAAGAAATGTTGCTACTCATCATTGCCTGGCTTGTATGATATGTGTAGGTGTCATACGAAGAAGAATTTTGGAATAGACACATAATGATGCTAGAGAAGAAAAGTTGCTAGCTATCATTGCTTGGAAGAAAAACAAAGGTTTGATTTGAAGAAAAGTTGTCATCTTGCCAACAGAGAATATATTTTGTTGGTAGGGGCTGCCTTTTAAGTTGCCACATGTAAATTAAGTTGGTAGGGGCTGCCTCTTGTGTTGACACTTGTAAATAAAGGTATTGGGTTTGTAAATGATGTGGGGGTGCTTTATTGCCAAATGTCAAAAGTTGGTGAAGTTGTGGGGGTATGTTTATCTTATGCTTTCCATGTGGCATATAGATATTTCACCTCATGTACCTTGCCCATCAACTTTTGTACCTTGCCCATCAACCTTTGAAAAATGTGTTTGGAAGTTTGTTGCTTTTGGTGTAAGTCCTCTCATGGTCGGATGAGAGGAGGGATCTTTTGTATGCTCCATCTATATAAGGAGCTGGAGGTTTCCTTTGGGAATCATCTCCAAAAAATTGTAAAAAAAAAAAAAAAACATAAGTGTGAGTGTGAGTGTGAGTTTGAAGTTAGAGTGCTGCTAGAGTCTGAAGTCTTGTACAAATCTCCTGTAAGTGATTAAGTTTTTACAAGTTTAATGTTATATGCTTGTTATTATCTAATCATGTTGTTTCTCTTGCTAGAACATGTCTATTCGTCTTACTCTGCTTAAAAGATACTATGATGATGTTCGGATATTAAAAAATTGAATTCTTGTTAGACAACATAAGAAGACATCTGCAAACCTGTACCCACAGAAATAATCCTCGCCATCGTAAGTTTGAAAGGAGAAGGATTGTTTTAAAGCGTTCTTATGCCATCTTCCAACTAGATAAATTCCGAACTAAATCAACACTACAAGCTATGGCCCTCTGAGATGCCACCTCGTTCTATTAGGAGAGAAGAACTATTGCGTGATCTAAGAAGACGTGAAAATCAGCTTAGGACATTAGAGAATGATATCAGACAGATAGATGAAAATATAGCTGCAGGAGGATATCTTGTTATTCGTGTTCAAGCTATTAGACGATCTATGTTAGTACGCTTGTGTAATCAGGTAAGAGAATATTGTAATAGACTGAATGAAGAATTAGAATTATTATCTCGTATTTAAATTGTGTTAAAAAAAAAAAAAAAAAAAACGGGATTTAGATGAATTAAATCTATTATTCAGGATCTGAAGCTTTTTAGCCAAATTCTCTTTAGAGTTTTTATTTTCCTTCTTATTTACCACTTCTGTGCCTCGTTCATCTTTTTAAAAGAGTGTGTGGTCGCGTTGTAAGTCCCGCTTCAGGCCGTGATCAGGCGTTAAGGGCAGTAAATCGTTGACAGAACTCTTCTTGTTTCTAACGAGTTACAAAAGATGGAAAATTCTAAGGGAAAAACAAAACTTTTCAAGAATTGGTTTAAATCATTTCAGCATCCTTCTAATAGATCTTATTCGTCTTCTTCATCCTACCAGTCTGCTTTAACTAGTTTTACCCGTAATAGCTTACAAAAAGAAAATTCAGAAAAAACAAAAAATTCAGAAGAAATGATATATGAAAATTTTGACCAAGCAATATCAAACTGGAAGTTGCCAACCTTGCCTGTAACAGAAATATATAGCAATGGCACATTTGAAGAGCAAAATGATTATCACATAAAAACTGTTGAAAAAACTGTTTCTCTCTCTGGAGGAAAACAGACAATCAAAGTTCTTGATAGAAGAATTATTGAACAAATCAGAATCAAATACAACTACCTGCACATAGGATTAATTCAGGTAGGAATCAAACCGTTGTTTCGATTAGGATTAAATGTTGCAGTTTGTGCTTATGTGCGAGATCAGAGACATGATGAATTTGATGATTCTCTTTATGCTATGATTGAATCAAGTCTCTGTCATGGACCTGTTTATTTTAATTGCTTTCCCAATATCACAATTGATGCTCATGATGAAGATATCCTTGATTGTGCAACTATTGGATTTCAAAGCAAAGGATTAAAAATGAGTCCAAGAAGTAAACCTTTTGCTATAGTTTATCGTGTGTTCTACAAATCCATGATATCTGTCTTTCCATGATAGCCTATAGAGATAAGGTTGAGAAAGAGAAAACTACAGTTCTTATGGAAACAAACTTTAACAATAACGTGTTCATCCCAAAGATCATCAGCTGGGAAGAAGTTGTTCTCCAGGAAATTGGCAAATAGAAGATGTCACCCCAAGAGTAAATGAAATGACAGATGATTTACAAAGTATAGTCAAATTACCAAATGGTAATGTTGAAGTCAATTTTAGGAGAAAAATGGAAAAAGCTAGGAGGAGTTTTGCCAGTTATACGGAAGGAAGAAAAAGCTTTAAATTAGAAGAAATAGATGACCAAAGGAGTAGTGAAAAGGAAGAAATGGATCAAAAAGTTTTTAGGAATAAAGAAAGTGGAATTGAACACCCTATCTATAAAAGATCCTCATCAGCAAAAACCTATAATCCAAGTGAAAGTGATTTTCTCCAAGGAGCCATAAGAATGGTGAGCATTCTAAAGCCAGAAGAAATACCTGTTAAAAAGTTTCAAATTGATAAACCATATCTTAGAGAAAATTTGAAAAATCATCCTTTAAAAGATTGGTTCTTTAAAAAGTTTAACATAGAAGAAAAGGATAAGATGAGAGAATTATGGTATTCCCAAATGGAGGAAGAAGAAAGAAATATACCTTTCTTTGATTGGTTCATGGAATATTTCAAAAAAGGGAAAATCAAAGAAAAGGAAAATCAAAACCCAGAACAGATAAGAGTTATAGGAAAAACAACAAGAACTTGGAAAGACACTGAAGGAAAAGAAGTAGATAAATCTCATCCACCTTTGAAGAAACTTGATATTTCTGTCCCTAATACGGACACCAAGAATTATGCCATGCCTGTAAAAAATGCATCCATTTATGAATCAAAACCAGACCCAAATGCTAAAGACATAAGTATAGGTATTGGAGATATAATTGAACAAAACAATTATACCAATCTATGTCTATTAACCATTGGAGAACAAACAGATCGAATAGAAAGAACAATCAAATTAAAATCTGAATTTAGTAAAGATAAAAAAGAAAAATTAGAAGAAAGCTCTGCCAATGCAGTTTATGTTCCCAGACAATTACCTAAAGGGATTACTCTGCAAGAAGGACCATTCATATTGACAGACGAAATGCAAAAAGAATTATCCAATAGGATGGAAAGCCTCAATATGGGAGGGAAAGGATTCAGTATCCTAAGGGTCTCTGCGTCTGAAGATATATTAATAAATCGCCTAAAGAAATGGAATCCTCAGGTAAAATTGCCAGAAACAAAGAATTATTATCCTAGACCAACCCCTGTTGATCTACAACTTGAAGAAGCTCCATACAGTTACACCTCAGAATTAACCTATTCAGGAAATTCTTTATATGAGTGGAATTTAGATGGATTAACAGAATATCAGATTGTCCAAATGGTTCACAGTATGTTAATATACTGTAATGCCTGTGAAGTCAGAGGAAATACTCCAAGAAATATCTTTCTGATGATAACCACCTCTTTCAATGGAATATTAAGAGGATGGTGGAATTATGGATTATCTGGAGCTCAAAGACTTGAAATAGAAAATGCTGTCAAAATGGATGAATTTGGAAGAATCCTTTATAGAGACAAAAACACAGGAAATTTAGTTGATCCAAATGTTAAGCTTGAAGCAGGTACTAGTCAAATCCCTGATAATTGGGAAACCCAATCTGATTGTGTTAGTGTCTTGCTTCTATGCATCCTCAATGAATTCACTGGAGGAATTGCTCTAATTAAGGAGAAAAATAGACAGCAATTACACCGTTTGAGATGTAGAAATTTAGGAGAATTTCGTTGGTACAGAGATGTATTCTTGTCAAAAGTTTACCAACTCAATGATTGTAATTCCGATATTTGGAAAGAAAGATTCATTCAGGATTACCACCCTTATTTGCTGAAAAGGTGCGTAATTCCCTGAGAGAAGAAATGCATGGTACTATTAATTATAGTTTGCTGACTTTCGGAGGAATCATACAGAGAATTAACAAAGTTGGCATGAATCTTTGTACTGATTTAAAGATCAGTAAACAAGCTGAAAAAATGAGAAAATATTCTGGAGATAAAGAATTAGGAGATTTTTGTTTCCAGTTTGGTTTAGATCAGACGCCTGAATCAAAGAGAAAACCTTTGCGTTCTAAATTTACTCCCGATAGAAGAAACAAAATGGTAAAAAAGTATAAACCCGGAAGATATAAAAAAGGAAGGAAATCCAATGATCTCTTCCCATTCAAAAGAAAATCCAGAAAATATTTTCAAAAAGAAATATATAAAAGAAATGTTCCAACTTGTTATAATTGCGGGAAGAAGGGTCATTATGCAAGTAAATGTTTTAAAAAAAAAATCCTTCTAAAAGAAACTTCGAAAAATCAATACCAAAAATGATGATGAAAATACTGAAAAGGAACAAACTGATTCAAGTTCCTCAGAAGAAGAAGAAGAATATGAATCTGATTCATCAACTGATACTGAAGAAGATAGTCCTCAGATTCAGCTCACAAACAATTCCAATCATGTACATGTCATTCAGATGATGAAGAATCTGAAGGAGAATGGTCGATACCATCTGATGAAGATCTTGGTATCCACATTCGTGTCCTCACGGCCCCTCAAAAATTACTTTTAGAAATGATTGATAACATACCTGATCCAGAGAAAAAAGTTCAATTTTTAAATCAGATTTCAAAATTGGGGGGAGGAGAAGAAGGAGAAAGTTCACAACAAAAAATTTCCTTTGAAAATGATAATAAAACACCATATTATCCAAAAAGGATAAAGGAGAAAGAAACATTTCATACACCAACCTATTCCATGATTGACCTCATGAATAGAGCAGAAAAAATTCATACTATAAATAAACCCTTAACTCTCTCAGATTTACAAAGAGAATTAAATGATCAAAAGAGAGAACTCCGTGAATTAAGGATTGAGTTAACCAAAAAACAAAATGAGCTTGATGAAAGGTTAACTTGGTTAGAAAGTGATGGTGCTATTGAAAAATATGAAGAAAAATTTGTCCAAAGAATTAAAGGAGAAATTAGCAAAATCTCTACTGTGTAATTCCTACAAAATGTATTTACCAACAGTGGAGAGTTCAAGTAAAAATAAAAATTAAAAACTTCGAGAAGATTGTTAATGCCATAATTGACACTGGTGCTGACTTAAATATTATCAGACTTGGAATCGTTCCTATTGAATTTACAAGTGAATCAAAACAGTTTGTGTCTGCTGCTAATGGAACGACCATTTCCATAGAAAGAAAAATTCCAAATGTTCATGTTTGCATGAAAGGAGTCTGTGTCACTTCACCCTTTATTATTTCAGAAGATATTGTTAATGATGTACTCCTTGGATCTCCATTTATTCTTCAAATCCAACCTTTTTCTGTAACAACAAAAGGAATTTCTACAAATATCAGAGGGATTGAAGTAAATCTTGATTTTATAGATGATCCTTGTGAGACGAAAATCCAAAGGATAAATCAGGTTATTGCCACAAGAGAAAATTACATAAATGGATTAAAAAATGAAATTAAATGTGTCCAAATGACAAAAGAATTGGAGAAAAAAAATTTAAACCAAAATTAGAAGAATTCACCAAACAGATTGAAGAAGAATGCTGTTCTGAATTACCATCAGCCTTTTGGAATAGAAAAACACATAGTAGGATTACCATATGTAAAAGATTTTAATGAAAAGGATATTCCTACTAAAGCTCGTCCATCTCAAATGGATGCTGCCCATTTGAAGCTTTGCCAAGAAGAAATCAATGATCTTTTGAAGAAAGGATTAATTAGAAAAAGCAAATCCCCTTGGAGCTGTACGGCATTTTATGTTGAAAAGGCCGCTGAAATTGAAAGAGGAGTTCCAAGATTGGTAATCAATTATAAACCTTTAAACAAAGTCTTACAATCTATTAGGTATCCTTTACCTAATACTCAAGATTTGCTAAACAGATTAAACAATGCCAAAATATTTTCAAAATTGATTTAAAATCAGGATTTTGGCAGATTCAGATAAAAGAAGAAGATAGATATAAAACTGCATTCACTGTTCCAATGGGGCATTATGAATGGAATGTTATGCCTTTTGGATTGAAAAATGCTCCATCTGAATTTCAGAATATTATGAATAATATCTTCTCGTCTTATACCCAGTTTGCCATTGTTTACATTGATGATATTCTTATCTTTTCAGAATCTGTGTTACAACATTGGAAACATTTGAATATCTTCAAAAGAGTCATAAAAGAAAATGGATTGGCTTTATCTAAAAGAAAGATGAATCTCTTTCAGCAGAAAATCAGGTTCTTAGGATTTGAAATCCAAGATAGAAAAATAACTCCGACTAATAGAGTTATTCAATTTGCTGATAAATTTCCAGACGAAATTAAGGATAAAAATATGCTACAAAGATTTCTTGGATGTCTAAATTATGTTGGATTTTTCTATCAGGATTTGGCAAAAGATAGAAAACTTCTCCAAGAAAGATTAAAGAAAAATCCTAAGGAGTGGTCTATCCATCATACTAATGCAGTAAAGAAGATTAAGGAAAGAGTTAAAAATCTTCCTTGTAGATGTTTATCTGACCCAGAAGCTTTCAAAATAGTTCAAACTGATGCCTCTGATGTCGGATATGGTGGAATCCTTTTACAACAAAAAGATTCACAAGAAGAATTAATAAGATTTAATTCAGGATTATGGAATGAAGCTCAAAAGAAATATTCAACCATCAAAAAGGAAGTTCTTGCCATAGTTATTTGTGTGACGAAATTCCAGCATGATTTATTAAACAAAGAATTTCTGATCAGAGTTGATGCTAAGGCTGCAAAAGAAATTCTGGAAAAAGATGTCAAAAATCTTGTCTCTAAGCAAATATTTGCTAGATGGCAAGCCATTTTATCAGTGTTTGAATTTAAAATTGAATTTATTAATGGAAATTCTAACTCTCTCCCTGACTTTCTTACTAGAGAATTTCTTCAGGGACGACAAAATGGCAAGTAGTTCTTCCCGTTCATAAAGAAGAAAGGGTTTGAGAATTTGGCAGATCAAGAAGAAAGCCAAAAGGGTTTTATTCCAACAAAAGACCAAGTCAATCAGAATTATATCTTTACACCGGTAACAGAATTCTTGTTACTTCAGATTGTCTTATGGAAGAAAGATCTGTAGAAGATAATGTTTATTTTCTCTTTGGAAAGGGGCTTCATTATTATTCCCCTGATAAAAAGAAAACCAGAGATTGGTATCTCAATATTTTGCATCAGACGAAAAGTGTCCTCATCTTCCACAACAAGAATGCAAATGGTATCATCACTTATTCGAAGTTCACTATTCTCAAAATCCTTACTGAGGAAGATTGGGATGGTCCCTTGTACATGACAAAATCAGTCAGACTATATAATTCGACTGAGTTCTATAATTATTGGGATTATATTGATGCCTGGAAATATGCTTTGATGTGGCAAAATCGTCAGTATAATCACTCCTGGTTCATCAGATTCAAAGAAGAAAGTCCTGATGTCACTCCTATTCATCGCAATTTTCCATCCTGGTTTCTCTTCACATGGTGGTCATATTATGGTGCTTCTCAGAAAATCCTTCCTGATAATTTTCGTTATTTGTTTATTAAGTTTTCTCAGGTTGAAGAAAAGGTTCCATGTGAAGCCATCAATATGCTTCGCTTCTTTGCTAAATTTCATATCCCTTATATTTTCCAATGGAAGTTTGAAGTAAAAAAGGACTTATATGATTCACCATCTCTTTATCAGACTTTTTATCAAAAGTGGTGGTCTAAAATTGAAAATGATACTTATGAGAGAATTCTGAATCAAATCTCTCCTCCTGTTAAAGAAGAAATTCCTCATCCTGAAGAAAAGCCTTTTGAGAATGAAACGCTCATGGCTGATCTATTAGCCAAAAAGATTGCCAAAGAAATTGCTCGAGAAAAATCTCCTGAACCGATGGATATGTCTGTTGACTCCGTCAATTTTGAAGAAAAGATCAAGCAAATTTTAGAAGAATATCTCCCACGGAAAAAGGTTGGTGATCATGATTGGGATAGTAACCATGATCCAGATGAAAATCTTGATGATGAAGTTGTGCCTCTTGAAGATCTCCATCCTCGTTGGGACCCTGACTCTCATGTTAATCCCGATGGCTCAGTTACAGAACATCTTCGTGGTGGAAAGTTTTGGTACTCTTCAGCAAAAAATAAAGGGAAAGAAAAAGAAGTCGAAAAGGAATCTCGGTTAGCTGAATTATTCCGGAAAAATTCTGCTAAAGCAAAAGAATTAATAAAAAAGAAGATGTAATTTGAGATGATTCCAATCAAATAATTCGTTCCAATAGTTGCACAATCAAAGGATATCTTCATCATGAGCATCAATTGTGATATTGGGAAAGCAATTAAAATAAACAGGTCCATGACAGAGACTTGATTCAATCATAGCATAAAGAGAATCATCAAATTCATCATGTCTCTGATCTCGCACATAAGCACAAACTGCAACATTCATCATTTCAGAGTCCACTGGCTCTGATACCAATTACTGACAGGAACGAATTATTTGATTGGAATCATCTCAAATTACATCTTCTTTTTTATTAATTCTTTTGCTTTTAGCAGAATTTTTCCGGAATAATTCAGCTAACCGAGATTCCTTTTCGACTTCTTTTTCTTTCCCTTTATTTTTTGCTGAAGAGTACCAAAACTTTCCACCACGAAGATGTTCTGTAACTGAGCCATCGGGATTAACATGAGAGTCAGGGTCCCAACGAGGATGGAGATCTTCAAGAGGCACAACTTCATCATCAAGATTTTCATCTGGATCATGGTTACTATCCCAATCATGATCACCAACCTTTTTCCGTGGGAGATATTCTTCTAAAATTTGCTTGATCTTTTCTTCAAAATTGACGGAGTCAACAGACATATCCATCGGTTCAGGAGATTTTTCTCGAGCAATTTCTTTGGCAATCTTTTTGGCTAATAGATCAGCCATGAGCGTTTCATTCTCAAAAGGCTTTTCTTCAGGATGAGGAATTTCTTCTTTAACAGGAGGAGAGATTTGATTCAGAATTCTCTCATAAGTATCATTTTCAATTTTAGACCACCACTTTTGATAAAAAGTCTGATAAAGAGATGGTGAATCATATAAGTCCTTTTTTACTTCAAACTTCCATTGGAAAATATAAGGGATATGAAATTTAGCAAAGAAGCGAAGCATATTGATGGCTTCACATGGAACCTTTTCTTCAACCTGAGAAAACTTAATAAACAAATAACGAAAATTATCAGGAAGGATTTTCTGAGAAGCACCATAATATGACCACCATGTGAAGAGAAACCAGGATGGAAAATTGCGATGAATAGGAGTGACATCAGGACTTTCTTCTTTGAATCTGATGAACCAGGAGTGATTATACTGACGATTTTGCCACATCAAAGCATATTTCCAGGCATCAATATAATCCCAATAATTATAGAACTCAGTCGAATTATATAGTCTGACTGATTTTGTCATGTACAAGGGACCATCCCAATCTTCCTCAGTAAGGATTTTGAGAATAGTGAACTTCGAATAAGTGATGATACCATTTGCATTCTTGTTGTGGAAGATGAGGACACTTTTCGTCTGATGCAAAATATTGAGATACCCAATCTCTGGTTTTCTTTTTATCAGGGAATAATAATGAAGCCCCTTTCCAAAGAGAAAATAAACATTATCTTCTACAGATCTTTCTTCCATAAGACAATCTGAAGTAACAAGAATTCTGTTACGGTGTAAAGATATAATTCTGATTGACTTGGGTCTTTTGTTGGAATAAAACCCTTTTGGCTTTCTTCTTGATCTGCCAAATTCTCAAACCCTTTCTTCTTGAACGGGAAGAACTACTTGCCATTTTGTCGTCCTGAAGAATTCTCTAGTAAGAAAGTCAGGGAGAGAGTTAGAATTTCCATTAATAAATTCAATTTTAAATTCAAACACTGATAAAATGGCTTGCCATCTAGCAAATATTTGCTTAGAGACAAGATTTTTGACATCTTTTTCCAGAATTTCTTTTGCAGCCTTAGCATCAACTCTGATCAGAAATTCTTTGTTTAATAAATCATGCTGAATTTCGTCACACAAATAACTATGGCAAGAACTTCCTTTTTGATGGTTGAATATTTCTTTTGAGCTTCATTCCATAATCCTGAATTAAATCTTATTAATTCTTCTTGTGAATCTTTTTGTTGTAAAAGGATTCCACCATATCCGACATCAGAGGCATCAGTTTGAACTATTTTGAAAGCTTCTGGGTCAGATAAACATCTACAAGGAAGATTTTTAACTCTTTCCTTAATCTTCTTTACTGCATTAGTATGATGGATAGACCACTCCTTAGGATTTTTCTTTAATCTTTCTTGAGAAGTTTTCTATCTTTTGCCAAATCCTGATAGAAAAATCCAACATAATTTAGACATCCAAGAAATCTTTGTAGCATATTTTTATCCTTAATTTCGTCTGGAAATTTATCAGCAAATTGAATAACTCTATTAGTCGGAGTTATTTTTCTATCTTGGATTTCAAATCCTAAGAACCTGATTTTCTGCTGAAAGAGATTCATCTTTCTTTTAGATAAAGCCAATCCATTTTCTTTTATGACTCTTTGAAGATATTCAAATGTTTCCAATGTTGTAACACAGATTCTGAAAAGATAAGAATATCATCAATGTAAACAATGGCAAACTGGGTATAAGACGAGAAGATATTATCATAATATTCTGAAATTCAGATGGAGCATTTTCAATCCAAAAGGCATAACATTCCATTCATAATGCCCCATTGGAACAGTGAATGCAGTTTTATATCTATCTTCTTCTTTTATCTGAATCTGCCAAATCCTGATTTTAAATCAAATTTTGAAAATATTTTGGCATTGTTTAATCTGTTTAGCAAATCTTGAGTATTAGGTAAAGGATACCTAATAGATTATAAACTTTGTTTAAAGGTTTATAATTGATTACCAATCTTGGAACTCCTCTTTCAATTTCAGCGGCCTTTTCAACATAAAATGCCGTACAGCTCCAAGGGGATTTGCTTTTTCTAATTAATCCTTCTCAAAAGATCATTGATTTCTTCTTGGCAAAGCTTCAAATGGGCAGCATCCATTTGAGATGGACGAGCTTAGTAGGAATATCCTTTTCATAAAATCTTTTACATATGTAATCCTTACTATGTGTCTTTTCTATTCCAAAAGGCTGATGGTAATTCAGAACAGCATTCTTCTTCAATCTGTTTGGTGAATTCTTCTAATTTTGGTTTAAATTCTTTTTTCTCCAATTCTTTTGTCATTTGGACACATTTAATTTCATTTTTTAATCCATTTATGTAATTTTCTCTGTGGCAATAACCTGATTTATCCTTTGGATTTTCGTCTCACAAGGATCATCTATAAAATCAAGATTTACTTCAATCCCTTTGATATTTGTAGAAATTCCTTTTGTTGTTACAGAAAAGGGTTGGATTTGAAGAATAAATGGAGATCCAAGGAGTACATCATTAACAATATCTTCTGAAATAATAAAGGGTGAAGTAACACAGACTCCTTTCATGCAAACATGAACATTTGGGATTTTTCTTTCTATGGAAATGGTCGTGCCATTAGCAGCTGAAACAAATTGTTTTGATTCACTTGTAAATTCAATAGGAACGATTCCAAGTCTGATAACATTTAAGTCAGCGCCAGTGTCAATTATGGCATTAACAATCTTCTCGAAGTTTTTAATTTTTATTTTTACTTGAACTCTCCACTGTTGGTAAATACATTTTGTAGGAATTACACCAGTAGAGATTTTGCTAATTTCTCCTTTAATTCTTTGGACAAATTTTTCTTCATCATATTTTTCAATAGCACCATCACTTTCTAACCAAGTTAACCTTTCATCAAGCTCATTTTGTTTTTTGGTTAACTCAATCCTTAATTCACGGAGTTCTCTCTTTTGATCATTTAATTCTCTTTGTAAATCTGAGAGAGTTAAGGGTTTATTTATAGTATGAATTTTTTCTGCTCTATTCATGAGGTCAATCATGGAATAGGTTGGTGTATGAAATGTTTCTTTCCTTTATCCTTTTTGGATAATATGGTGTTTTATTATCATTTTCATTTTCTTCAAAGGAAATTTTTTGTTGTGAACTTTCTCCTTCTCTCCCTCCCCCAATTTTGAAATCTGATTTAAAAATTGAACTTTTTTCTCTGGATCAGGTATGTTATCAATCATTTCTAAAAGTAATTTTTGAGGGGCCGTGAGGACACGAATGTGGATACCAAGATCTTCATCAGATGGTATCGACCATTCTCCTTCAGATTCTCATCATCTGAATGACATGTACATGATTGGAATTGTTTGATGAGCTGAATCTGAGGACTATCTTCTTCAGTATCAGTTGATGAATCAGATTCATATTCTTCTTCTTCTTCTGAGAACTTGAATCAGTTTGTTCCTTTTCAGTATTTTCATCATCATTTTTGGTATTGATTTTTCGAAGTTTCTTTTTAGAGGGATTTTCTTTTTAAAACATTTACTTGCATAATGACCCTTCTTCCCGCAATATAACAAGTTGGAACATTTTCTTTTATATATTTCTTTTTGAAATATTTTCTGGATTTTCTTTGAATGGAAGAGATCATTGGATTTCCTTCCTTTTTTATATCTTCCGGGTTTATACTTTTTTACCATTTTGTTTCTTCTATCAGGAGTAAATCTAGGACGAAAAGGTTTTCGCTTTGATTCAGGCGTTTGATCTAAACAAACTGGAAACAAAATCTCCTAATTCTTTATCTCCAGAATATTTTCTCATTTTTTCAGCTTGTTTACTGATCTTTAAATCAGTACAAGATTCATGCCAACTTGTTAATTCTCTGTATGATTCCTCCGAAAGTCAGCAAACTATAATTAATAGTACCATGCATTTCTTCTCTCAGGGAATTACGCACCTTTTCAGCAAATAAGGGTGGTAATCCTGAAATGAATCTTTCTTTCCAAATATCGGAATTACAATCATTGAGTTGGTAAACTTTTGACAAGAATACATCTCTATACCAACGAAATTCTCCTAAATTTCTACATCTTAAACGGTGTAATTGCTGCCTATTTTTCTCCTTAATTAGAGCAATTCCTCCAGTGAATTCATTGAGGATGCATAGAAGCAAGACACTAACACAATCAGATTGAGTTTCCCAATTATCAGGGATTTGACTAGTACCTGCTTCAAGCTTAACATTTGGATCAACTAAATTCCAGTGTTTTTGTCTCTATAAAGGTTCTTCCAAATTCATCCATTTTGACAGCATTTTCTATTTCAAGTCTTTGAGCTCCAGATAATCCATAATTCCACCATCCTCTTAATATTCCATTGAAAGAGGTGGTTATCATCAGAAAGATTTTCTTGGAGTATTTCCTCTGACTTCACAGGCATTACAGTATATTAACATACTGTGAACCATTTGGACAATCTGATATTCTGTTAATCCATCTAAATTCCACTCATATAAAGAATTTCCTGAATAGGTTAATTCTGAGGTGTAACTGTATGGAGCTCTTCAAGTTGTAGATCAACAGGGGTTGGTCTAGGATAATAATTCTTTGTTTCTGGCAATTTTACCTGAGGATTCCATTTCTTAGGCGATTTCTTAATATATCTTCAGACGCAGAGACCCTTAGGATACTGAATCCTTTCCTCCCATATTGAGGCTTTCCATCCTATTGGATAATTCTTTTTGCATTTCGTCTGTCAATATGAATGGTCCTTCTTGCAGAGTAATCCCTTTAGGTAATGTCTGGGAACATAAACTGCATTGGCAGAGCTTTCTTCTAATTTTTTTTTTATCTTTACTAAATTCAGATTTTAATTTGATTGTTCTTTCTATCGATCTGTTTGTTCTCCAATGGTTAATAGACATAGATTGGTATAATTGTTTTGTTCAATTATATCTCCAATACCTATACTTATGTCTTTAGCATTTGGGTCTGGTTTTGATTCATAAATGGATGCATTTTTTACAGGCATGGCATAATTCTTGGTGTCCGTATTAGGGACAGAAATATCAAGTTTCTTCCAAGGTGGATGAGATTTATCTACTTCTTTTCCTTCAGTGTCTTTCCAAGTTCTTGTTGTTTTTCCTATAACTCTTATCTGTTCTGGGTTTTGATTTTCCTTTTCTTTGATTTTCCCTTTTTGAAGTATTCCATGAACCAATCAAAGAAAGGTATATTTCTTTCTTCTTCCTCCATTTGGGAATACCATAATTCTCTCATCTATCCTTTTCTTCTATGTTTAAACTTTTTAAAGAACCAATCTTTTAAAGGATGATTTTTTCAAATTTCTCTAAGATATGTTTCAATTTTGAAACTTTTTAACAGGTATTTCTTCTGGCTTTAGAATGCTCACCATTCTATGGCTCCTTGGAGAAAATCACTTTCACTTGGATTATAGGTTTTTGCTGATGAGGATCTTTTATAGATAGGGTGTTCAATTCCACTTTCTTTATTCCTAAAAACTTTTTGATCCATTTCTTCCTTTCACTACTCCTTTGGTCATCATCTATTTCTTCTAATTTAAAGCTTTTCTTCCTTCCGTATAACTGCAAAACTCCTCCTAGCTTTTTCCATTTTTCTCCTAAAATTGACTTCAACATTACCATTTGGTTAATTTGACTATACTTTGTAAATCATCTGTCATTTCATTTACTCTTGGGGTGACATCTTCTATTTGCCAATTTCCTGGAGAACAACTTCTTCCCAGCTGATGATCTTTGGGATGAACACGTTATTGTTAAAGTTTGTTTCCATAGAACTGTAGTTTCTCTTTCTCAACTTATCTCTATAGGCTATCATGGGAAAGACAGATATCATGGATTTGTAGAACACACGATAAACTATAGCAAAAGGTTTACTTCTTGGACTCATTTTTAATCCTTTGCTTTGAAATCCAATAGTTGCACAATCAAGGATATCTTCATCATGAGCATCAATTGTGATATTGGGAAAGCAATTAAAATAAACAGGTCCATGACAGAGACTTGATTCAATCATAGCATAAAGAGAATCATCAAATTCATCATGTCTCTGATCTCGCACATAAGCACAAACTGCAACATTTAATCCTAATCGAAACAACGGTTTGATTCCTACCTGAATTAATCCTATGTGCAGGTAGTTGTATTTGATTCTGATTTGTTCAATAATTCTTCTATCAAGAACTTTGATTGTCTGTTTTCCTCCAGAGAGAGAAACAGTTTTTTCAACAGTTTTTATGTGATAATCATTTTGCTCTTCAAATGTGCCATTGCTATATATTTCTGTTACAGGCAAGGTTGGCAACTTCCAGTTTGATATTGCTTGGTCAAAATTTTCATATATCATTTCTTCTGAATTTTTTATTTTTTCTGAATTTTCTTTTTGTAAGCTACGGGTTAAAACTAGTTAAAGCAGACTGGTAGGATGAAGAAGACGAATAAGATCTATTAGAAGGATGCTGAAATGATTTAAACCAATTCTTGAAAGTTTTGTTTTTCCCTTAGAATTTTCCATCTTTGTAAATCGTTAGAAACAAGAAGAGTTCTGTCAACGATTTACTGCCCTTAACGCCTGATCACGGCCTGAAGCGGGACTTACAACGCGACCACACACTCTTTTAAAAAGATGAACGAGGCACAGAAGTGGTAAATAAGAAGGAAAATAAAAACTCTAAAGAGAATTTGGCTAAAAAGCTTCAGATCCTGAATAATAGATTTAATTCATCTAAATCCCGTTTTTTTTTTTTTTTTTTTTAACACAAATTTAAATACGAGATAATAATTCTAATTCTTCATTCAGTCTATTACAATATTCTCTTACCTGATTACACAAGCGTACTAACATAGATCGTCTAATAGCTTGAACACGAATAACAGATATCCTCCTGCAGCTATATTTTCATCTATCTGTCTGATAGCATTCTCTAATGTCCTAAGCTGATTTCACGTCTTCTTAGATCACGCAATAGTTCTTCTCTCCTAATAGAACGAGGTGGCATCTCAGAGGGCCATAGCTTGTAGTGTTGATTTAGTTCGGAATTTATCTAGTTGGAAGATGGCATAAGAACGCTTTAAAAAAATCCTTCTCCTTTCAAACTTACGATGGCGAGGATTATTTCTGTGGGTACAGGTTTGCAGATGTCTTCTTATGTTGTCTAACAAGAATTCAATTTTTCTTAATATCCGAACATCATCATAGTATCTTTTAAGCAGAGTAAGACGAATAGACATGTTCTAGCAAGAGAAACAACATGATTAGATAATAACAAGCATATAACATTAAACTTGTAAAAACTTAATCACTTACAGGAGATTTGTACAAGACTTCAGACTCTAGCAGCACTCTAACTTCAAACTCACACTCACACTCACACTTATGTTTTTTTTTTTTTTTTTACAATTTTTTTGGAGATGATTCCCAAAGGAAACCCCCAGCTCCTTGTATAGATGGAGCATACAAAAGATCCCTCCTCTCATCCGACCATGAGAGGACTTACACCAAAAGCAACAAACTTCCAAACACATTTTTCAAAGGTTGATGGGCAAGGTACAAAAGTTGATGGGCAAGGTACATGAGGTGAAATATCTATATGCCACATGGAAAGCATAAGATAAACATACCCCCACAACTTCACCAACTTTTGACATTGGCAATAAAGCACCCCCACATCATTTACAAACCCAATACCTTTATTTACAAGTGTCAACACAAGAGGCAGCCCCTACCAACTTAATTTACATGTGGCAACTTAAAAGGCAGCCCCTACCAACAAAATATATTCTCTGTTGGCAAGATGACAACTTTTCTTCAAATCAAACCTTTGTTTTTCTTCCAAGCAATGATAGCTAGCAACTTTTCTTCTCTAGCATCATTATGTGTCTATTCCAAAATTCTTCTTCGTATGACACCTACACATATCATACAAGCCAGGCAATGATGAGTAGCAACATTTCTTCTCAAGCATCGATTTGAATGAAGACACCATTTCTTCAATGCATATCAAGATATTATTATCTAACATAGATGGGACCACTTTTCTTCTTTTCTTCATACTGACCATATACCTCCACCAAAAAGAGATGAGTCCACTGGCTCTGATACCAATTACTGACAGGATCGAATTATTGGATTAGAATCATCTCTTTTTACATCTTCTTTTTCATTAATTCTTTTGCTTTAGCAGAATTTTTCCGGAATAATTCAGCTAACCGAGATTCCTTTTCGACTTCTTTTTCTTTCCCTTTATTTTTTGCTGAAGAGTACCAAAACTTTCCACCACGAAGATGTTCTGTAACTGAGCCATCGGGATTAACATGAGAGTCAGGGTCCCAACGAGGATGGAGATCTTCAAGAGGCACAACTTCATCATCAAGATTTTCATCTGGATCATGGTTACTATCCCAATCATGATCACCAACCTTTTTCCGTGGGAGATATTCTTCTAAAATTTGCTTGATCTTTTCTTCAAAATTGACGGAGTCAACAGACATATCCATCGGTTCAGGAGATTTTCTCGAGCAATTTCTTTGGCAATCTTTTTGGCTAATAGATCAGCCATGAGCGTTTCATTCAAAAGGTTTTTCTTCAGGATGAGGAATTTCTTCTTTAACAGGAGAGAGATTTGATTCAGAATTCTCTCATAAGTATCATTTTCAATTTTAGACCACCACTTTGATAAAAAGTCTGATAAAGATGGTGAATCATATAAGTCCTTTTTTACTTCAAACTTCCATTGGAAAATATAAGGGATATGAAATTTAGCAAAGAAGCGAAGCATATTGATGGCTTCACATGGAACCTTTTTTTCAACCTGAAAACTTAATAAACAAATAACGAAAGTTATTAGGAAGGATTTTCTGAGAAGCACCATAATATGACCCATGTGAAGAGAAACCAGGATGGAAAATTGCGATGAATAGGAGTGACATCAGGACTTTCTTCTTTGAATCTGATGAACCAGGAGTGATTATACTGACGATTTTGCCACATCAAAGCATATTTCCAGGCATCAATATAATCCCAATAATTATAGAACTCAGTCGAATTATATAGTCTGACTGATTTTGTCATGTACAAGGGACCATCCCAATCTTCCTCAGTAAGGATTTTGAGAATAGTGAACTTCGAATAAGTGATGATACCATTTGCATTCTTGTTGTGGAAGATGAGGACACTTTTCGTCTGATGCAAAATATTGAGATACCAATCTCTGGTTTTCTTTTTATCAGGGGAATAATAATGAAGCCCCTTTCCAAAGAGAAAATAAACATTATCTTCTACAGATCTTCTTCCATAAGACAATCTGAAGTAACAAGAATTCTACCGTGTAAAGATATAATTCTGATTGACTTGGGTCTTTTGTTGGAATAAAACCCTTTTGGCTTTCTTCTTGATCTGCCAAATTCTCAAACCCTTTCTTCTTTGAACGGGGAAGAACTACTTGCCATTTTGTCGTCCTGAAGAAATTCTCTAGTAAGAAAGTCAGGGAGAGAGTTAGAATTTCCATTAATAAATTCAATTTTAAATTCAAACACTGATAAAATGGCTTGCCATCTAGCAAATATTTGCTTAGACAAGATTTTTGACATCTTTTTCCAGAATTTCTTTTGCAGCCTTAGCATCAACTCTGATCAGAAATTCTTTGTTTTTAATAAATCATGCTGGAATTTCGTCACACAAAAACTATGGCAAGAACTTCCTTTTTGATGGTTGAATATTTCTTTGAGCTTCATTCCATAATCCTGAATTAAATCTTATTAATTCTTCTTGTGAATCTTTTTGTTGTAAAAGGATTCCACCATATCCGACATCAGAGGCATCAGTTTGAACTATTTTGAAAGCTTCTGGGTCAGATAAACATCTACAAGGAAGATTTTTAACTCTTTCCTTAATCTTCTTTACTGCATTAGTATGATGGATAGACCACTCCTTAGGATTTTTTTAATCTTTCTTGGAGAAGTTTTCTATCTTTTGCCAAATCCTGATAGAAAAATCCAACATAATTTAGACATCCAAGAAATCTTTGTAGCATATTTTTATCCTTAATTTCGTCTGGAAATTTATCAGCAAATTGAATAACTCTATTAGTCGGAGTTATTTTCTATCTTGGATTCAAATCCTAAGAACCTGATTTTCTGCTGAAAGAGATTCATCTTTCTTTTAGATAAAGCCAATCCATTTTCTTTTATGACTCTTTTGAAGATATTCAAATGTTTCCAATGTTGTAACACAGATTCTGAAAAGATAAGAATATCATCAATGTAAACAATGGCAAACTGGGTATAAGACGAGAAGATATTATTCATAATATTCTGAAATTCAGATGGAGCATTTTTCAATCCAAAAGGCATAACATTCCATTCATAATGCCCCATTGGAACAGTGAATGCAGTTTTATATCTATCTTCTTCTTTTATCTGAATCTGCCAAAATCCTGATTTTAAATCAAATTTGAAAATATTTTGGCATTGTTTAATCTGTTTAGCAAATCTTGAGTATTAGGTAAAGGATACCTAATAGATTGTAAGACTTTGTTTAAAGGTTTATAATTGATTACCAATCTTGGAACTCCTCTTTCAATTTCAGCGGCCTTTTCAACATAAAATGCCGTACAGCTCCAAGGGGATTTGCTTTTTCTAATTAATCCTTTCTTCAAAAGATCATTGATTTCTTCTTGGCAAAGCTTCAAATGGGCAGCATCCATTTGAGATGGACGAGCTTTAGTAGGAATATCCTTTTCATTAAAATCTTTTACATATGGTAATCCTACTATGTGTCTTTTTCTATTCCAAAAGGCTGATGGTAATTCAGAACAGCATTCTTCTTCAATCTGTTTGGTGAATTCTTCTAATTTTGGTTTAAATTCTTTTTTCTCCAATTCTTTTGTCATTTGGACACATTTAATTTCATTTTTTATTCCATTTATGTAATTTTCTCTTGTGGCAATAACCTGATTTATCCTTTGGATTTTCGTCTCACAAGGATCATCTATAAAATCAAGATTTACTTCAATCCCTTTGATATTTGTAGAAATTCCTTTTGTTGTTACAGAAAAGGGTTGGATTTGAAGAATAAATGGAGATCCAAGGAGTACATCATTAACAATATCTTCTGAAATAATAAAGGGTGAAGTAACACAGACTCCTTTCATGCAAACATGAACATTTGGGATTTTTCTTTCTATGGAAATGGTCGTGCCATTAGCAGCTGAAACAAATTGTTTTGATTCACTTGTAAATTCAATAGGAACGATTCCAAGTCTGATAACATTTAAGTCAGCGCCAGTGTCAATTATGGCATTAACAATCTTCTCGAAGTTTTTAATTTTTATTTTTACTTGAACTCTCCACTGTTGGTAAATACATTTTGTAGGAATTACACCAGTAGAGATTTTGCTAATTTCTCCTTTAATTCTTTGGACAAATTTTTCTTCATCATATTTTTCAATAGCACCATCACTTTCTAACCAAGTTAACCTTTCATCAAGCTCATTTTGTTTTTTGGTTAACTCAATCCTTAATTCACGGAGTTCTCTCTTTTGATCATTTAATTCTCTTTGTAAATCTGAGAGAGTTAAGGGTTTATTTATAGTATGAATTTTTTCTGCTCTATTCATGAGGTCAATCATGGAATAGGTTGGTGTATGAAATGTTTCTTTCTCCTTTATCCTTTTTGGATAATATGGTGTTTTATTATCATTTTCATTTTCTTCAAAGGAAATTTTTTGTTGTGAACTTTCTCCTTTCTTCTCCCCAATTTTGAAATCTGATTTAAAAATTGAACTTTTTTCTCTGGATCAGGTATGTTATCAATCATTTCTAAAAGTAATTTTTGAGGGGCCGTGAGGACACGAATGTGGATACCAAGATCTTCATCAGATGGTATCGACCATTCTCCTTCAGATTCTTCATCATCTGAATGACATGTACATGATTGGAATTGTTTGATGAGCTGAATCTGAGGACTATCTTCTTCAGTATCAGTTGATGAATCAGATTCATATTCTTCTTCTTCTTCTGAGGAACTTGAATCAGTTTGTTCCTTTTCAGTATTTTCATCATCATTTTTGGTATTGATTTTTCGAAGTTTCTTTTTAGAAGGATTTTCTTTTTTAAAACATTTACTTGCATAATGACCCTTCTTCCCGCAATTATAACAAGTTGGAACATTTTCTTTTATATATTTCTTTTTGAAATATTTTCTGGATTTTCTTTTGAATGGGAAGAGATCATTGGATTTTCTTCCTTTTTTATATCTTCCGGGTTTATACTTTTTTACCATTTTGTTTCTTCTATCGGGAGTAAATTTAGAACGCAAAGGTTTTCTCTTTGATTCAGGCGTCTGATCTAAACCAAACTGGAAACAAAATCTCCTAATTCTTTATCTCCAGAATATTTTCTCATTTTTTCAGCTGTTTACTGATCTTTAAATCAGTACAAAGATTCATGCCAACTTTGTTAATTCTCTGTATGATTCCTCCGAAAGTCAGCAAACTATAATTAATAGTACCATGCATTTCTTCTCTCAGGGAATTACGCACCTTTTCAGCAAATAAGGGTGGTAATCCTGAAATGAATCTTTCTTTCCAAATATCGGAATTACAATCATTGAGTTGGTAAACTTTTGACAAGAATACATCTCTGTACCAACGAAATTCTCCTAAATTTCTACATCTCAAACGGTGTAATTGCTGTCTATTTTTCTCCTTAATTAGAGCAATTCCTCCAGTGAATTCATTGAGGATGCATAGAAGCAAGACACTAACACAATCAGATTGGGTTTCCCAATTATCAGGGATTTGACTAGTACCTGCTTCAAGCTTAACATTTGGATCAACTAAATTTCCTGTGTTTTTGTCTCTATAAAGGATTCTTCCAAATTCATCCATTTTGACAGCATTTTCTATTTCAAGTCTTTGAGCTCCAGATAATCCATAATTCCACCATCCTCTTAATATTCCATTGAAAGAGGTGGTTATCATCAGAAAGATATTTATTGGAGTATTTCCTCTGACTTCACAGCATTACAGTATATTAACATACTGTGAACCATTTGGACAATCTGATATTCTGTTAATCCATCTAAATTCCACTCATATAAAGAATTTCCTGAATAGGTTAATTCTGAGGTGTAACTGTATGGAGCTTCTTCAAGTTGTAGATCAACAGGGGTTGGTCTAGGATAATAATTCTTTGTTTCTGGCAATTTTACCTGAGGATTCCATTTCTTTAGGCGATTTATTAATATATCTTCAGACGCAGAGACCCTTAGGATACTGAATCCTTTCCCTCCCATATTGAGGCTTTCCATCCTATTGGATAATTCTTTTTGCATTTCGTCTGTCAATATAAATGGTCCTTCTTGCAGAGTAATCCCTTTAGGTAATTGTCTGGGAACATAAACTGCATTGGCAGAGCTTTCTTCTAATTTTTCTTTTTTATCTTTACTAAATTCAGATTTTAATTTGATTGTTCTTTCTATTCGATCTGTTTGTTCTCCAATGGTTAATAGACATAGATTGGTATAATTGTTTTGTTCAATTATATCTCCAATACCTATACTTATGTCTTTAGCATTTGGGTCTGGTTTTGATTCATAAATGGATGCATTTTTTACAGGCATGGCATAATTCTTGGTGTCCGTATTAGGGACAGAAATATCAAGTTTCTTCCAAGGTGGATGAGATTTATCTACTTCTTTTCCTTCAGTGTCTTTCCAAGTTCTTGTTGTTTTTCCTATAACTCTTATCTGTTCTGGGTTTTGATTTTCCTTTTCTTTGATTTTCCCTTTTTTGAAATATTCCATGAACCAATCAAAGAAAGGTATATTTCTTTCTTCTTCCTCCATTTGGAATACCATAATTCTCTCATCTTATCCTTTTCTTCTATGTTAAACTTTTAAAGAACCAATCTTTTAAAGGATGATTTTTCAAATTTTCTCTAAGATATGGTTTATCAATTTGAAACTTTTTAACAGGTATTTCTTCTGGCTTTAGAATGCTCACCATTCTTATGGCTCCTTGGAGAAAATCACTTTCACTTGGATTATAGGTTTTTGCTGATGAGGATCTTTTATAGATAGGGTGTTCAATTCCACTTTCTTTATTCCTAAAAACTTTTTGATCCATTTCTTCCTTTTCACTACTCCTTTGGTCATCATCTATTTCTTCTAATTTAAAGCTTTTTCTTCCTTCCGTATAACTGGCAAAACTCCTCCTAGCTTTTTCCATTTTTCTCCTAAAATTGACTTCAACATTACCATTTGGTAATTTGACTATACTTTGTAAATCATCTGTCATTTCATTTACTCTTGGGGTGACATCTTCTATTTGCCAATTTCCTGGGAGAACAACTTCTTCCCAGCTGATGATCTTTGGGATGAACACGTTATTGTTAAAGTTTGTTTCCATAAGAACTGTAGTTTTCTTTCTCAACCTTATCTCTATAGGCTATCATGGGAAAGACAGATATCATGGATTTGTAGAACACACGATAAACTATAGCAAAAGGTTTACTTCTTGGACTCATTTTTAATCCTTTGCTTTGAAATCCAATAGTTGCACAATCAAGGATATCTTCATCATGAGCATCAATTGTGATATTGGGAAAGCAATTAAAATAAACAGGTCCATGACAGAGACTTGATTCAATCATAGCATAAAGAGAATCATCAAATTCATCATGTCTCTGATCTCGCACATAAGCACAAACTGCAACATTTAATCCTAATCGAAACAACGGTTTGATTCCTACCTGAATTAATCCTATGTGCAGGTAGTTGTATTTGATTCTGATTTGTTCAATAATTCTTCTATCAAGAACTTTGATTGTCTGTTTTCCTCCAGAGAGAGAAACAGTTTTTTCAACAGTTTTTATGTGATAATCATTTTGCTCTTCAAATGTGCCATTGCTATATATTTCTGTTACAGGCAAGGTTGGCAACTTCCAGTTTGATATTGCTTGGTCAAAATTTCATATATCATTTCTTCTGAATTTTTTGTTTTTTCTGAATTTCTTTTGTAAGCTATTACGGGTAAAACTAGTTAAAGCAGACTGGTAGGATGAAGAAGACGAATAAGATCTATTAGAAGGATGCTGAAATGATTTAAACCAATTCTTGAAAAGTTTTGTTTTTCCCTTAGAATTTTCCATCTTTTGTAACTCGTTAGAAACAAGAAGAGTTCTGTCAACGATTTACTGCCCTTAACGCCTGATCACGGCCTGAAGCGGGACTTACAACGCGACCACACACTCTTTTAAAAAGATGAACGAGGCACAGAAGTGGTAAATAAGAAGGAAAATAAAAACTCTAAAGAGAATTTGGCTAAAAAGCTTCAGATCCTGAATAATAGATTTAATTCATCTAAATCCCGTTTTTTTTTTTTTTTTTTTTTTTTTTTTAACACAAATTTAAATACGAGATAATAATTCTAATTCTTCATTCAGTCTATTACAATATTCTCTTACCTGATTACACAAGCGTACTAACATAGATAGTCGTCTAATAGCTTGAACACGAATAACAAGATATCCTCCTGCAGCTATTTTCATCTATCTGTCTGATAGCATTCTCTAATGTCCTAAGCTGATTTTCACGTCTTCTTAGATCACGCAATAGTTCTTCTCTCCTAATAGAACGAGGTGGCATCTCAGAGGGCCATAGCTTGTAGTGTTGATTTAGTTCGGAATTTATCTAGTTGGAAGATGGCATAAGAACGCTTTAAAACAATCCTTCTCCTTTCAAACTTACGATGGCGAGGATTATTTCTGTGGGTACAGGTTTGCAGATGTCTTCTTATGTTGTCTAACAAGAATTCAATTTTTCTTAATATCCGAACATCATCATAGTATCTTTTAAGCAGAGTAAGACGAATAGACATGTTCTAGCAAGAGAAACAACATGATTAGATAATAACAAGCATATAACATTAAACTTGTAAAAACTTAATCACTTACAGGAGATTTGTACAAGACTTCAGACTCTAGCAGCACTCTAACTTCAAACTCACACTCACACTCACACTTATGTTTTTTTTTTTTTTTTACAATTTTTTGGAGATGATTCTCAAAGGAAACCCCCAGCTCCTTATATAGATGGAGCATACAAAAGATCCCTCCTCTCATCCGACCATGAGAGGACTTACACCAAAAGCAACAAACTTCCAAACACATTTTTCAAAGGTTGATGGGCAAGGTACAAAAGTTGATGGGCAAGGTACATGAGGTGAAATATCTATATGCCACATGGAAAGCATAAGATAAACATACCCCCACATCATTTACAAACCCAATACCTTTATTTACAAGTGTCAACACAAGAGGCAGCCCCTACCAACTTAATTTACATGTGGCAACTTAAAAGGCAGCCCCTACCAACAAAATATATTCTCTGTTGGCAAGATGACAACTTTTCTTCAAATCAAACCTTTGTTTTTCTTCCAAGCAATGATAGCTAGCAACTTTTCTTCTCTAGCATCATTATGTGTCTATTCCAAAATTCTTCTTCGTATGACACCTACACATATCATACAAGCCAGGCAATGATGAGTAGCAACATTTCTTCTCAAGCATCGATTTGAATGAAGACACCATTTCTTCAATGCATATCAAGATATTATTATCTAACATAGATGGGACCACTTTTCTTCTTTTCTTCATACTGACCATATACCTCCACCAAAAAGAGATGAGTCCACTGGCTCTGATACCAATTACTGACAGGAACGAATTATTTGATTGGAATCATCTCAAATTACATCTTCTTTTTTATTAATTCTTTTGCTTAGCAGAATTTTTCCGGAATAATTCAGCTAACCGAGATTCCTTTTCGACTTCTTTTTTTCCCTTTATTTTTTGCTGAAGAGTACCAAAACTTTCCACCACGAAGATGTTCTGTAACTGAGCCATCGGGATTAACATGAGAGTCAGGGTCCCAACGAGGATGGAGATCTTCAAGAGGCACAACTTCATCATCAAGATTTTCATCTGGATCATGGTTACTATCCCAATCATGATCACCAACTTTTTTCCGTGGAAGATATTCTTCTAAAATTTGCTTGATCTTTTCTTCAAAATTGACGGAGTCAACAGACATATCCATCGGTTCAGGAGATTTTTCTCGAGCAATTTCTTTGGCAATCTTTTTGGCTAATAGATCAGCCATTAGCGTTTCATTCTCAAAAGGCTTCTCTTCAGGATGAGGAATTTCTTCTTTAACAGGAGGAGAGATTTGATTCAGAATTCTCTCATAAGTATCATTTTCAATTTTAGACCACCACTTTTGATAAAAAGTCTGATAAAGAGATGGTGAATCATATAAGTCCTTTTTTACTTCAAACTTCCATTGGAAAATATAAGGGATATGAAATTTAGCAAAGAAGCGAAGCATATTGATGGCTTCACATGGAACCTTTTCTTCAACCTGAGAAAACTTAATAAACAAATAACGAAAAATCAGGGAAGGATTTTCTGAGAAGCACCATAATATGACCACCATGTGAAGAGAAACCAGGATGGAAAATTGCGATGAATAGGAGTGACATCAGGACTTTCTTCTTTGAATCTGATGAACCAGGAGTGATTACATCTTCTTTTTTATTAATTCTTTTGCTTTAGCAGAATTTTTCCGGAATAATTCAGCTAACCGAGATTCCTTTTCGACTTCTTTTTCTTTCCCTTTATTTTTTGCTGAAGAGTACCAAAACTTTCCACCACGAAGATGTTCTGTAACTGAGCCATCGGGATTAACATGAGTCAGGGTCCCAACGAGGATGGAGATCTTCAAGAGGCACAACTTCATCATCAAGATTTTCTGGATCATGGTTACTATCCCAATCATGATCACCAACCTTTTTCCGTGGGAGATATTCTTCTAAAATTTGCTTGATCTTTTCTTCAAAATTGACGGAGTCAACAGACATATCCATCGGTTCAGGAGATTTTTCTCGAGCAATTTCTTTGGCAATCTTTTTGGCTAATAGATCAGCCATGAGCGTTTCATTCTCAAAAGGCTTTTCTTCAGGATGAGGAATTTCTTCTTTAACAGGAGGAGAGATTTGATTCAGAATTCTCTCATAAGTATCATTTTCAATTTTAGACCACACCACTTTTGATAAAAAGTCTGATAAAGAGATGGAATCATATAAGTCCTTTTTTACTTCAAACTTCCATTGGAAAATATAAGGGATATGAAATTTAGCAAAGAAGCGAAGCATTTGATGGCTTCACATGGAACCTTTTTTTCAACCTGAGAAAACTTAATAAACAAATAACGAAAGTTATCAGGAAGGATTTTCTGAGAAGCACCATAATATGACCACCATGTGAAGAGAAACCAGGATGGAAAATTGCGATGAATAGGAGTGACATCAGGACTTTCTTCTTTGAATCTGATGAACCAGGAGTGATTATACTGACGATTTTGCCACATCAAAGCATATTTCAGGCATCAATATAATCCCAATAATTATAGAACTCAGTCGAATTATATAGTCTGACTGATTTTGTCATGTACAAGGGACCATCCCAATCTTCCTCAGTAAGGATTTTGAGAATAGTGAACTTCGAATAAGTGATGATACCATTTGCATTCTTGTTGTGGAAGATGAGGACACTTTTCGTCTGATGCAAAATATTGAGATACCAATCTCTGGTTTTCTTTTTATCAGGGGAATAATAATGAAGCCCCTTTCCAAAGAGAAAATAAACATTATCTTCTACAGATCTTTCTTCCATAAGACAATCTGAAGTAACAAGAATTCTGTTACCGGTGTAAAGATATAATTCTGATTGACTTGGGTCTTTTGTTGGAATAAAACCCTTTTGGCTTTCTTCTTGATCTGCCAAATTCTCAAACCCTTCTTCTTTATGAACGGGGAAGAACTACTTGCCATTTTGTCGTCCCTGAAGAAATTCTCTAGTAAGAAAGTCAGGGAGAGAGTTAGAATTTCCATTAATAAATTCAATTTTAAATTCAAACACTGATAAAATGGCTTGCCATCTAGCAAATATTTGCTTAGAGACAAGATTTTGACATCTTTTTCCAGAATTTCTTTTGCAGCCTTAGCATCAACTCTGATCAGAAATTCTTTGTTTAATAAATCATGCTGGAATTTCGTCACACAAATAACTATGGCAAGAACTTCCTTTTTGATAGTTGAATATTTCTTTTGAGCTTCATTCCATAATCCTGAATTAAATCTTATTAATTCTTCTTGTGAATCTTTTTGTTGTAAAAGGATTCCACCATATCCGACATCAGAGGCATCAGTTTGAACTATTTTGAAAGCTTCTGGGTCAGATAAACATCTACAAGGAAGATTTTTAACTCTTTCCTTAATCTTCTTTACTGCATTAGTATGGATAGACCACTCCTTAGGATTTTTCTTTAATCTTTCTTGGAGAAGTTTTCTATCTTTTGCCAATCCTGATAGAAAAATCCAACATAATTTAGACATCCAAGAAATCTTTGTAGCATATTTTTATCCTTAATTTCGTCTGGAAATTTATCAGCAAATTGAATAACTCTATTAGTCGGAGTTATTTTTCTATCTTGGATTTCAAATCCTAAGAACCTGATTTTCTGCTGAAAGAGATTCATCTTTCTTTTAGATAAAGCCAATCCATTTTCTTTTATGACTCTTTTGAAGATATTCAAATGTTTCCAATGTTGTAACACAGATTCTGAAAAGATAAGAATATCATCAATGTAAACAATGGCAAACTGGGTATAAGACGAGAAGATATTATTCATAATATTCTGAAATTCAGATGGAGCATTTTTCAATCCAAAAGGCATAACATTCCATTCATAATGCCCCATTGGAACAGTGAATGCAGTTTTATATCTATCTTCTTCTTTTATCTGAATCTGCCAAAATCCTGATTTTAAATCAAATTTTGAAAATATTTTGGCATTGTTTAATCTGTTTAGCAAATCTTGAGTATTAGGTAAAGGATACCTAATAGATTGTAAGACTTTGTTTAAAGGTTTATAATTGATTACCAATCTTGGAACTCCTCTTTCAATTTCAGCGGCCTTTTCAACATAAAATGCCGTACAGCTCCAAGGGGATTTGCTTTTTCTAATTAATCCTTTCTTCAAAAGATCATTGATTTCTTCTTGGCAAAGCTTCAAATGGGCAGCATCCATTTGAGATGGGCGAGCTTTAGTAGGAATATCCTTTTCATTAAAATCTTTTACATATGGTAATCCTACTATGTGTCTTTTTCTATTCCAAAAGGCTGATGGTAATTCAGAACAGCATTCTTCTTCAATCTGTTTGGTGAATTCTTCTAATTTTGTTTTAAATTCTTTTTTCTCCAATTCTTTTGTCATTTGGACACATTTAATTTCATTTTTTAATCCATTTATGTAATTTTCTCTTGTGGCAATAACCTGATTTATCCTTTGGATTTTCGTCTCACCAGGATCATCTATAAAATCAAGATTTACTTCAATCCCTCTGATATTCGTAGAAATTCCTTTTGTTGTTACAGAAAAAGGTTGGATTTGAAGAATAAATGGAGATCCAAGGAGTACATCATTAACAATATCTTCTGAAATAATAAAGGGTGAAGTGACACAGACTCCTTTCATGCAAACATGAACATTTGGAATTTTTCTTTCTATGGAAATGGTCGTTCCATTAGCAGCAGACACAAACTGTTTTGATTCACTTGTAAATTCAATAGGAACGATTCCAAGTCTGATAATATTTAAGTCAGCACCAGTGTCAATTATGGCATTAACAATCTTCTCGAAGTTTTTAATTTTTATTTTTACTTGAACTCTCCACTGTTGGTAAATACATTTTGTAGGAATTACACCAGTAGAGATTTTGCTAATTTCTCCTTTAATTCTTTGGACAAATTTTTCTTCATCATATTTTTCAATAGCACCATCACTTTCTAACCAAGTTAACCTTTCATCAAGCTCATTTTGTTTTTGGTTAACTCAATCCTTAATTCACGGAGTTCTCTCTTTTGATCATTTAATTCTCTTTGTAAATCTGAGAGAGTTAAGGGTTTATTTATAGTATGAATTTTTTCTGCTCTATTCATGAGGTCAATCATGGAATAGGTTGGTGTATGAAATGTTTCTTTCTCCTTTATCCTTTTTGGATAATATGGTGTTTTATTATCATTTTCATTTTCTTCAAAGGAAATTTTTTGTTGTGAACTTTCTCCTTCTTCTCCCCCCCAATTTTGAAATCTGATTTAAAAAATTGAACTTTTTTCTCTGGATCAGGTATGTTATCAATCATTTCTAAAAGTAATTTTTGAGGGGCCGTGAGGACACGAATGTGGATACCAAGATCTTCATCAGATGGTATCGACCATTCTCCTTCAGATTCTTCATCATCTGAATGACATGTACATGATTGGAATTGTTTGATGAGCTGAATCTGAGGACTATCTTCTTCAGTATCAGTTGATGAATCAGATTCATATTCTTCTTCTTCTTCTGAGGAACTTGAATCAGTTTGTTCCTTTTCAGTATTTTCATCATCATTTTTGGTATTGATTTTTCGAAGTTTCTTTTTAGAGGGATTTTCTTTTTTAAAACATTTACTTGCATAATGACCCTTCTTCCCGCAATTATAACAAGTTGGAACATTTTCTTTTATATATTTCTTTTTGAAATATTTTCTGGATTTTCTTTTGAATGGGAAGAGATCATTGGATTTCCTTCCTTTTTTATATCTTCCGGGTTTATACTTTTTTACCATTTTTGTTTCTTCTATCAGGAGTAAATCTAGGACGCAAAGGTTTTCGCTTTGATTCAGGCGTTTGATCTAAACCAAACTGGAAACAAAAATCTCCTAATTCTTTATCTCCAGAATATTTTTCTCATTTTTTCAGCTTGTTTACTGATCTTTAAATCAGTACAAAGATTCATGCCAACTTTGTTAATTCTCTGTATGATTCCTCCGAAAGTCAGCAAACTATAATTAATAGTACCATGCATTTCTTCTCTCAGGGAATTACGCACCTTTTCAGCAAATAAGGGTGTAATCCTGAAATGAATCTTTCTTTCCAAATATCGGAATTACAATCATTGAGTTGGTAAACTTTTGACAAGAATACATCTCTGTACCAACGAAATTCTCCTAAATTTCTACATCTCAAACGGTGTAATTGCTGTCTATTTTTCTCCTTAATTAGAGCAATTCCTCCAGTGAATTCATTGAGGATGCATAGAAGCAAGACACTAACACAATCAGATTGGGTTTCCCAATTATCAGGGATTTGACTAGTACCTGCTTCAAGCTTAACATTTGGATCAACTAAATTTCCTGTGTTTTTGTCTCTATAAAGGATTCTTCCAAATTCATCCATTTTGACAGCATTTTCTATTTCAAGTCTTTGAGCTCCAGATAATCCATAATTCCACTATCCTCTTAATATTCCATTGAAAGAGGTGGTTATCATCAGAAAGATATTTCTTGGAGTATTTCCTCTGACTTCACAGGCATTACAGTATATTAACATACTGTGAACCATTTGGACAATCTGATATTCTGTTAATCCATCTAAATTCCACTCATATAAAGAATTTCCTGAATAGGTTAATTCTGAGGTGTAACTGTATGGAGCTTCTTCAAGTTGTAGATCAACAGGGGTTGGTCTAGGATAATAATTCTTTGTTTCTGGCAATTTTACCTGAGGATTCCATTTCTTTAGGCGATTTATTAATATATCTTCAGACGCAGAGACCCTTAGGATACTGAATCCTTTTCCTCCCATATTGAGGCTTTCCATCCTATTGGATAATTCTTTTTGCATTTCGTCTGTCAATATGAATGGTCCTTCTTGCAGAGTAATCCCTTTAGGTAATTGTCTGGGAACATAAACTGCATTGGCAGAGCTTTCTTCTAATTTTTTTTTTTATCTTTACTAAATTCAGATTTTAATTTGATTGTTCTTTCTATTCGATCTGTTTGTTCTCCAATGGTTAATAGACATAGATTGGTATAATTGTTTTGTTCAATTATATCTCCAATACCTATACTTATGTCTTTAGCATTTGGGTCTGGTTTTGATTCATAAATGGATGCATTTTTTACAGGCATGGCATAATTCTTGGTGTCCGTATTAGGGACAGAAATATCAAGTTTCTTCCAAGGTGGATGAGATTTATCTACTTCTTTTCCTTCAGTGTCTTTCCAAGTTCTTGTTGTTTTTCCTATAACTCTTATCTGTTCTGGGTTTTGATTTTCCTTTTCTTTGATTTTCCCTTTTTTGAAATATTCCATGAACCAATCAAAGAAAGGTATATTTCTTTCTTCTTCCTCCATTTGGGAATACCATAATTCTCTCATCTTATCCTTTTTCTCTATGTTAAACTTTTTAAAGAACCAATCTTTTAAAGGATGATTTTTCAAATTTTCTCTAAGATATGGTTTATCAATTTGAAACTTTTTAACAGGTATTTCTTCTGGCTTTAGAATGCTCACCATTCTTATGGCTCCTTGGAGAAAATCACTTTCACTTGGATTATAGGTTTTTGCTGATGAGGATCTTTTATAGATAGGGTGTTCAATTCCACTTTCTTTATTCCTAAAAAACTTTTTGATCCATTTCTTCCTTTTCACTACTCCTTTGGTCATCATCTATTTCTTCTAATTTAAAGCTTTTTCTTCCTTCCGTATAACTGGCAAAACTCCTCCTAGCTTTTTCCATTTTTCTCCTAAAATTGACTTCAACATTACCATTTGGTAATTTGACTATACTTTGTAAATCATCTGTCATTTCATTTACTCTTGGGGTGACATCTTCTATTTGCCAATTTCCTGGGAGAACAACTTCTTCCCAGCTGATGATCTTTGGATGAACACGTTATTGTTAAAGTTTGTTTCCATAAGAACTGTAGTTTTCTCTTTCTCAACCTTATCTCTATAGGCTATCATGGGAAAGACAGATATCATGGATTTGTAGAACACACGATAAACTATAGCAAAAGGTTTACTTCTTGGACTCATTTTTAATCCTTTGCTTTGAAATCCAATAGTTGCACAATCAAGGATATCTTCATCATGAGCATCAATTGTGATATTGGGAAAGCAATTAAAATAAACAGGTCCATGACAGAGACTTGATTCAATCATAGCATAAAGAGAATCATCAAATTCATCATGTCTCTGATCTCGCACATAAGCACAAACTGCAACATTTAATCCTAATCGAAACAACGGTTTGATTCCTACCTGAATTAATCCTATGTGCAGGTAGTTGTATTTGATTCTGATTTGTTCAATAATTCTTCTATCAAGAACTTTGATTGTCTGTTTTCCTCCAGAGAGAGAAACAGTTTTTTCAACAGTTTTTATGTGATAATCATTTTGCTCTTCAAATGTGCCATTGCTATATATTTCTGTTACAGGCAAGGTTGGCAACTTCCAGTTTGATATTGCTTGGTCAAAATTTTCATATATCATTTCTTCTGAATTTTTTATTTTTTCTGAATTTTTTTTGTAAGCTATTACGGGTAAAACTAGTTAAAGCAGACTGGTAGGATGAAGAAGACGAATAAGATCTATTAGAAGGATGCTGAAATGATTTAAACCAATTCTTGAAAAGTTTTGTTTTTCCCTTAGAATTTTCCATCTTTTGTAACTCGTTAGAAACAAGAAGAGTTCTGTCAACGATTTACTGCCCTTAACGCCTGATCACGGCCTGAAGCGGGACTTACAACGCGACCACACACTCTTTTAAAAAGATGAACGAGGCACAGAAGTGGTAAATAAGAAGGAAAATAAAAACTCTAAAGAGAATTTGGCTAAAAAGCTTCAGATCCTGAATAATAGATTTAATTCATCTAAATCCCGTTTTTTTTTTTTTTTTAACACAAATTTAAATACGAGATAATAATTCTAATTCTTCATTCAGTCTATTACAATATTCTCTTACCTGATTACACAAGCGTACTAACATAGATCGTCTAATAGCTTGAACACGAATAACAAGATATCCTCCTGCAGCTATATTTTCATCTATCTGTCTGATAGCATTCTCTAATGTCCTAAGCTGATTTTCACGTCTTCTTAGATCACGCAATAGTTCTTCTCTCCTAATAGAACGAGGTGGCATCTCAGAGGGCCATAGCTTGTAGTGTTGATTTAGTTCGGAATTTATCTAGTTGGAAGATGGCATAAGAACGCTTTAAAACAATCCTTCTCCTTTCAAACTTACGATGGCGAGGATTATTTCTGTGGGTACAGGTTTGCAGATGTCTTCTTATGTTGTCTAACAAGAATTCAATTTTTCTTAATATCCGAACATCATCATAGTATCTTTTAAGCAGAGTAAGACGAATAGACATGTTCTAGCAAGAGAAACAACATGATTAGATAATAACAAGCATATAACATTAAACTTGTAAAAACTTAATCACTTACAGGAGATTTGTACAAGACTTCAGACTCTAGCAGCACTCTAACTTCAAACTCACACTCACACTCACACTTATGTTTTTTTTTTTTTTTACAATTTTTTGGAGATGATTCCCAAAGGAAACCTCCAGCTCCTTATATAGATGGAGCATACAAAAGATCCCTCCTCTCATCCGACCATGAGAGGACTTACACCAAAAGCAACAAACTTCCAAACACATTTTTCAAAGGTTGATGGGCAAGGTACAAAAGTTGATGGGCAAGGTACATGAGGTGAAATATCTATATGCCACATGGAAAGCATAAGATAAACATACCCCCACAACTTCACCAACTTTTGACATTTGGCAATAAAGCACCCCCACAACATTTACAAACCCAATACCTTTATTTACAAATGCCAACACAAGAGGCAGCCCCTACCAACTTAATTTACATGTGGCAACTTAAAAGGCAGCCCCTACCAACAAAATATATTCTCTGTTGGCAAGATGACAACTTTTCTTCAAATCAAACCTTTGTTTTTCTTCCAAGCAATGATAGCTAGCAACTTTTCTTCTCAAGCATCATTATGTGTCTATTCCAAAATTCTTCTTCGTATGACACCTACACATATCATACAAGCCAGGCAATGATGAGTAGCACCATTTCTTCAATGCATATCAAGATATTATTATCTAACATTGATGGGACCACTTTTCTTCTTTTCCCACTTTTCTTCTTTTCTTCATACTAACCATATACCTCCACCAAAAAGAGATGAGTCCACTTGGCTCTGATACCAATTACTGACAGGAACGAATTATTTGATTGGAATCATCTCAAATTACATCTTCTTTTTTATTAATTCTTTTGCTTTAGCAGAATTTTTCCGGAATAATTCAGCTAACCGAGATTCCTTTTCGACTTCTTTTTCTTTCCCTTTATTTTTTGCTGAAGAGTACCAAAACTTTCCACCACGAAGATGTTCTGTAACTGAGCCATCGGGATTAACATGAGAGTCAGGGTCCCAACGAGGATGGAGATCTTCAAGAGGCACAACTTCATCATCAAGATTTTCATCTGGATCATGGTTACTATCCCAATCATGATCACCAACTTTTTTCCGTGGAAGATATTCTTCTAAAATTTGCTTGATCTTTTCTTCAAAATTGACGGAGTCAACAGACATATCCATCGGTTCAGGAGATTTTTCTCGAGCAATTTCTTTGGCAATCTTTTTGGCTAATAGATCAGCCATGAGCGTTTCATTCTCAAAAGGCTTCTCTTCAGGATGAGGAATTTCTTCTTTAACAGGAGAGATTTGATTCAGAATTCTCTCATAAGTATCATTTTCAATTTTAGACCACCACTTTTGATAAAAAGTCTGATAAAGAGATGGTGAATCATATAAGTCCTTTTTTACTTCAAACTTCCATTGGAAAATATAAGGGATATGAAATTTAGCAAAGAAGCGAAGCATATTGATGGCTTCACATGGAACCTTTTTTTCAACCTGAGAAAACTTAATAAACAAATAACGAAAGTTATCAGGAAGGATTTTCTGAGAAGCACCATAATATGACCACCATGTGAAGAGAAACCAGGATGGAAAATTGCGATGAATAGGAGTGACATCAGGACTTTCTTCTTTGAATCTGATGAACCAGGAGTGATTATACTGACGATTTTGCCACATCAAAGCATATTTCCAGGCATCAATATAATCCCAATAATTATAGAACTCAGTCGAATTATATAGTCTGACTGATTTTGTCATGTACAAGGGACCATCCCAATCTTCCTCAGTAAGGATTTTGAGAATAGTGAACTTCGAATAAGTGATGATACCATTTGCATTCTTGTTGTGGAAGATGAGGACACTTTTCGTCTGATGCAAAATATTGAGATACCAATCTCTGGTTTTCTTTTTATCAGGGGAATAATAATGAAGCCCCTTTCCAAAGAGAAAATAAACATTATCTTCTACAGATCTTTCTTCCATAAGACAATCTGAAGTAACAAGAATTCTGTTACCGGTGTAAAGATATAATTCTGATTGACTTGGGTCTTTTGTTGGAATAAAACCCTTTTGGCTTTCTTCTTGATCTGCCAAATTCTCAAACCCTTTCTTCTTTATGAACGGGGAAGAACTACTTGCCATTTTGTCGTCCCTGAAGAAATTCTCTAGTAAGAAAGTCAGGGAGAGAGTTAGAATTTCCATTAATAAATTCAATTTTAAATTCAAACATGATAAAATGGCTTGCCATCTAGCAAATATTTGCTTAGAGACAAGATTTTTGACATCTTTTTCCAGAATTTCTTTTGCAGCCTTAGCATCAACTCTGATCAGAAATTCTTTGTTTAATAAATCATGCTGGAATTTCGTCACACAAATAACTATGGCAAGAACTTCCTTTTTGATGGTTGAATATTTCTTTTGAGCTTCATTCCATAATCCTGAATTAAATCTTATTAATTCTTCTTGTGAATCTTTTTGTTGTAAAGGATTCCACCATATCCGACATCAGAGGCATCAGTTTGAACTATTTTGAAAGCTTCTGGGTCAGATAAACATCTACAAGGAAGATTTTTAACTCTTTCCTTAATCTTCTTTACTGCATTAGTATGATGGATAGACCACTCCTTAGGATTTTTCTTTAATCTTTCTTGGAGAAGTTTTCTATCTTTTGCCAAATCCTGATAGAAAAATCCAACATAATTTAGACATCCAAGAAATCTTTGTAGCATATTTTTTCCTTAATTTCGTCTGGAAATTTATCAGCAAATTGAATAACTCTATTAGTCGGAGTTATTTTTCTATCTTGGATTTCAAATCCTAAGAACCTGATTTTCTGCTGAAGAGATTCATCTTTCTTTTAGATAAAGCCAATCCATTTTCTTTTATGACTCTTTTGAAGATATTCAAATGTTTCCAATGTTGTAACACAGATTCTGAAAAGATAAGATATCATCAATGTAAACAATGGCAAACTGGGTATAAGACGAGAAGATATTATTCATAATATTCTGAAATTCAGATGGAGCATTTTTCAATCCAAAAGGCATAACATTCCATTCATAATGCCCCATTGGAACAGTGAATGCAGTTTTTATCTATCTTCTTCTTTTATCTGAATCTGCCAAAATCCTGATTTTAAATCAAATTTTGAAAATATTTTGGCATTGTTTAATCTGTTTAGCAAATCTTGAGTATTAGGTAAAGGATACCTAATAGATTGTAAGACTTTGTTTAAAGGTTTATAATTGATTACCAATCTTGGAACTCCTCTTTCAATTTCAGCGGCCTTTTCAACATAAAATGCCGTACAGCTCCAAGGGGATTTGCTTTTCTAATTAATCCTTTCTTCAAAAGATCATTGATTTCTTCTTGGCAAAGGCTTCAAATGGGCAGCATCCATTTGAGATGGACGAGCTTTAGTAGGAATATCCTTTTCATTAAAATCTTTTACATATGGTAATCCTACTATGTGTCTTTTTCTATTCCAAAAGGCTGATGGTAATTCAGAACAGCATTCTTCTTCAATCTGTTTGGTGAATTCTTCTAATTTTGGTTTAAATTCTTTTTTCTCCAATTCTTTTGTCATTTGGACACATTTAATTTCATTTTTTAATCCATTTATGTAATTTTCTCTTGTGGCAATAACCTGATTTATCCTTTGGATTTTCGTCTCACAAGGATCATCTATAAAATCAAGATTTACTTCAATCCCTTTGATATTTGTAGAAATTCCTTTTGTTGTTACAGAAAAGGGTTGGATTTGAAGAATAAATGGAGATCCAAGGAGTACATCATTAACAATATCTTCTGAAATAATAAAGGGTGAAGTAACACAGACTCCTTTCATGCAAACATGAACATTTGGGATTTTTCTTTCTATGGAAATGGTCGTGCCATTAGCAGCTGAAACAAATTGTTTTGATTCACTTGTAAATTCAATAGGAACGATTCCAAGTCTGATAACATTTAAGTCAGCGCCAGTGTCAATTATGGCATTAACAATCTTCTCGAAGTTTTTAATTTTTATTTTTACTTGAACTCTCCACTGTTGGTAAATACATTTTGTAGGAATTACACCAGTAGAGATTTTGCTAATTTCTCCTTTAATTCTTTGGACAATTTTTCTTCATCATATTTTTCAATAGCACCATCACTTTCTAACCAAGTTAACCTTTCATCAAGCTCATTTGTTTTTTGGTTAACTCAATCCTTAATTCACGGAGTTCTCTCTTTTGATCATTTAATTCTCTTTGTAAATCTGAGAGAGTTAAGGGTTTATTTATAGTATGAATTTTTTCTGCTCTATTCATGAGGTCAATCATGGAATAGGTTGGTGTATGAAATGTTTCTTTCTCCTTTATCCTTTTTGGATAATATGGTGTTTTATTATCATTTTCATTTTCTTCAAAGGAAATTTTTTGTTGTGAACTTTCTCCTTCTTCTCCTCCCCCCAATTTTGAAATCTGATTTAAAAATTGAACTTTTTTCTCTGGATCAGGTATGTTATCAATCATTTCTAAAAGTAATTTTTGAGGGGCCGTGAGGACACGAATGTGGATACCAAGATCTTCATCAGATGGTATCGACCATTCTCCTTCAGATTCTTCATCATCTAAATGACATGTACATGATTGGAATTGTTTGATGAGCTGAATCTGAGGACTATCTTCTTCAGTATCAGTTGATGAATCAGATTCATATTCTTCTTCTTCTTCTGAGGAACTTGAATCAGTTTGTTCCTTTTCAGTATTTTCATCATCATTTTTGGTATTGATTTTCGAAGTTTCTTTTTAGAGGGATTTTCTTTTTTAAAACATTTACTTGCATAATGACCCTTCTTCCCGCAATTATAACAAGTTGGAACATTTTCTTTTATATATTTCTTTTTGAAATATTTTCTGGATTTTCTTTTGAATGGGAAGAGATCATTGGATTTCCTTCCTTTTTTATCTTCCGGGTTTATACTTTTTACCATTTTGTTTCTTCTATCAGGAGTAAATCTAGGACGCAAAGGTTTTCGCTTTGATTCAGGCGTTTGATCTAAACCAAACTGGAAACAAAAAATCTCCTAATTCTTTATCTCCAGAATATTTTCTCATTTTTTCAGCTTGTTTACTGATCTTTAAATCAGTACAAAGATTCATGCCAACTTTGTTAATTCTCTGTATGATTCCTCCGAAAGTCAGCAAACTATAATTAATAGTACCATGCATTTCTTCTCTCAGGGAATTACGCACCTTTTCAGCAAATAAGGGTGGTAATCCTGAAATGAATCTTTCTTTCCAAATATCGGAATTACAATCATTGAGTTGGTAAACTTTTGACAAGAATACATCTCTGTACCAACGAAATTCTCCTAAATTTCTACATCTCAAACGGTGTAATTGCTGTCTATTTTTCTCCTTAATTAGAGCAATTCCTCCAGTGAATTCATTGAGGATGCATAGAAGCAAGACACTAACACAATCAGATTGGGTTTCCCAATTATCAGGGATTTGACTAGTACCTGCTTCAAGCTTAACATTTGGATCAACTAAATTTCCTGTGTTTTTGTCTCTATAAAGGATTCTTCCAAATTCATCCATTTTGACAGCATTTTCTATTTCAAGTCTTTGAGCTCCAGATAATCCATAATTCCACCATCCTCTTAATATTCCATTGAAAGAGGTGGTTATCATCAGAAAGATATTTCTTGGAGTATTTCCTCTGACTTCACAGGCATTACAGTATATTAACATACTGTGAACCATTTGGACAATCTGATATTCTGTTAATCCATCTAAATTCCACTCATATAAAGAATTTCCTGAATAGGTTAATTCTGAGGTGTAACTGTATGGAGCTTCTTCAAGTTGTAGATCAACAGGGGTTGGTCTACGATAATAATTCTTTGTTTCTGGCAAGTTTACCTGAGGATTCCATTTCTTTAGGCGATTTATTAATATATCTTCAGACGCAGAGACCCTTAGGATACTGAATCCTTTCCCTCCCATATTGAGGCTTTCCATCCTATTGGATAATTCTTTTTGCATTTCGCCTGTCAATAATTGGTATTAGAGCCAAGTGGACTCATCTCTTTTTGGTGGAGGTATATGGTTAGTATGAAGAAAAGAAGAAAAGTGGGAAAAGAAGAAAAGTGGTCCCATCAATGTTAGATAATAATATCTTGATATGCATTGAAGAAATGGTGCTACTCATCATTGCCTGGCTTGTATGATATGTGTAGGTGTCATACGAAGAAGAATTTTGGAATAGACACATAATGATGCTTGAGAAGAAAAGTTGCTAGCTATCATTGCTTGGAAGAAAAACAAAGGTTTGATTTGAAGAAAAGTTGTCATCTTGCCAACAGAGAATATATTTTGTTGGTAGGGGCTGCCTTTTAAGTTGCCACATGTAAATTAAGTTGGTAGGGGCTGCCTCTTGTGTTGGCATTTGTAAATAAAGGTATTGGGTTTGTAAATGTTGTGGGGGTGCTTTATTGCCAAATGTCAAAAGTTGATGAAGTTGTGGGGGTATGTTTATCTTATGCTTTCCATGTGGCATATAGATATTTCACCTCATGTACCTTGCCCATCAACTTTTGTACCTTGCCCATCAACCTTTGAAAAAATGTGTTTGGAAGTTTGTGTGGGGAACCATTCCTTTTTCTGTTGCTTTTGGTGTAAGTCCTCTCATGGTCGGATGAGAGGAGGGATCTTTTGTATGCTCCATCTATATAAGGAGCTGGAGGTTTCCTTTGGGAATCATCTCCAAAAAATTGTAAAAAAAAAAAAAAAAAACATAAGTGTGAGTGTGAGTGTGAGTTTGAAGTTAGAGTGCTGCTAGAGTCTGAAGTCTTGTACAAATCTCCTGTAAGTGATTAAGTTTTTACAAGTTTAATGTTATATGCTTGTTATTATCTAATCATGTTGTTTTCTTGCTAGAACATGTCTATTCGTCTTACTCTGCTTAAAAGATACTATGATGATGTTCGGATATTAAGAAAAATTGAATTCTTGTTAGACAACATAAGAAGACATCTGCAAACCTGTACCCACAGAAATAATCCTCGCCATCGTAAGTTTGAAAGGAGAAGGATTGTTTTAAAGCGTTCTTATGCCATCTTCCAACTAGATAAATTCCGAACTAAATCAACACTACAAGCTATGGCCCTCTGAGATGCCACCTCGTTCTATTAGGAGAGAAGAACTATTGCGTGATCTAAGAAGACGTGAAAATCAGCTTAGGACATTAGAGAATGCTATCAGACAGATAGATGAAAATATAGCTGCAGGAGGATATCTTGTTATTCGTGTTCAAGCTATTAGACGATCTATGTTAGTACGCTTGTGTAATCAGGTAAGAGAATATTGTAATAGACTGAATGAAGAATTAGAATTATTATCTCGTATTTAATTTGTGTTAAAAAAAAAAAAAAAACGGGATTTAGATGAATTAAATCTATTATTCAGGATCTGAAGCTTTTTAGCCAAATTCTCTTTAGAGTTTTTATTTTCCTTCTTATTTACCACTTCTGTGCCTCGTTCATCTTTTTATAAGAGTGTGTGGTCGCGTTGTAAGTCCGCTTCAGGCCGTGATCAGGCGTTAAGGGCAGTAAATCGTTGACAGAACTCTTCTTGTTTCTAACGAGTTACAAAAGATGGAAAATTCTAAGGGAAAAAACAAAACTTTTCAAGAATTGGTTTAAATCATTTCAGCATCCTTCTAATAGATCTTATTCGTTCTTCATCCTACCAGTCTGCTTTAACTAGTTTTACCCGTAATAGCTTACAAAAAGAAAATTCAGAAAAAATAAAAAATTCAGAAGAAATGATATATGAAAATTTTGACCAAGCAATATCAAACTGGAAGTTGCCAACCTTGCCTGTAACAGAAATATATAGCAATGGCACATTTGAAGAGCAAAATGATTATCACATAAAAACTGTTGAAAAAACTGTTTCTCTCTCTGGAGGAAAACAGACAATCAAAGTTCTTGATAGAAGAATTATTGAACAAATCAGAATCAAATACAACTACCTGCACATAGGATTAATTCAGGTAGGAATCAAACCGTTGTTTCGATTAGGATTAAATGTTGCAGTTTGTGCTTATGTGCGAGATCAGAGACATGATGAATTTGATGATTCTCTTTATGCTATGATTGAATCAAGTCTCTGTCATGGACCTGTTTATTTTAATTGCTTTCCCAATATCACAATTGATGCTCATGATGAAGATATCCTTGATTGTGCAACTATTGGATTTCAAAGCAAAGGATTAAAAATGAGTCCAAGAAGTAAACCTTTTGCTATAGTTTATCGTGTGTTCTACAAATCCATGATATCTGTCTTTCCCATGATAGCCTATAGAGATAAGGTTGAGAAAGAGAAAACTACAGTTCTTATGGAAACAAACTTTAACAATAACGTGTTCATCCCAAAGATCATCAGCTGGGAAGAAGTTGTTCTCCCAGGAAATTGGCAAATAGAAGATGTCACCCCAAGAGTAAATGAAATGACAGATGATTTACAAAGTATAGTCAAATTACCAAATGGTAATGTTGAAGTCAATTTTAGGAGAAAAATGGAAAAAACTAGGAGGAGTTTTGCCAGTTATACGGAAGGAAGAAAAAGCTTTAAATTAGAAGAAATAGATGATGACCAAAGGAGTAGTGAAAAGGAAGAAATGGATCAAAAAGTTTAGGAATAAAGAAAGTGGAATTGAACACCCTATCTATAAAAGATCCTCATCAGCAAAAACCTATAATCCAAGTGAAAGTGATTTTCTCCAAGGAGCCATAAGAATGGTGAGCATTCTAAAGCCAGAAGAAATACCTGTTAAAAAGTTTCAAATTGATAAACCATATCTTAGAGAAAATTTGAAAAATCATCCTTTAAAAGATTGGTTCTTTAAAAAGTTTAACATAGAAGAAAAGGATAAGATGAGAGAATTATGGTATTCCCAAATGGAGGAAGAAGAAAGAAATATACCTTTCTTTGATTGGTTCATGGAATACTTCAAAAAAGGGAAAATCAAAGAAAAGGAAAATCAAAGCCCAGAACAGATAAGAGTTATAGGAAAAACAACAAGAACTTGGAAAGACACTGAAGGAAAAGAAGTAGATAAATCTCATCCACCTTGGAAGAAACTTGGTATTTCTGTCCCTAATACGGACACCAAGAATTATGCCATGCCTAAAAAATGCATCCATTTATGAATCAAAACCAGACCCAAATGCTAAAGACATAAGTATAGGTATTGGAGATATAATTGAACAAAACAATTATACCAATCTATGTCTATTAACCATTGGAGAACAAACAGATCGAATAGAAAGAACAATCAAATTAAATCTGAATTTAGTAAAGATAAAAAAGAAAAATTAGAAGAAAGCTCTGCCAATGCAGTTTATGTTCCCAGACAATTACCTAAAGGGATTACTCTGCAAGACCATTTATATTGACAGACGAAATGCAAAAAGAATTATCCAATAGGATGGAAAGCCTCAATATGGGAGGGAAAGGATTCAGATCCTAAGGGTCTCTGCGTCTGAAGATATATTAATAAATTGCCTAAAGAAATGGAATCCTCAGGTAAAATTGCCAGAAACAAAGAATTATTATCCTAGACCAACCCCTGTTGATCTACAACTTGAAGAAGCTCCATACAGTTACACCTCAGAATTAACCTATTCAGGAAATTCTTTATATGAGTGGAATTTAGATGGATTAACAGAATATCAGATTGTCCAAATGGTTCACAGTATGTTAATATACTGTAATGCCTGTGAAGTCAGAGGAAATACTCCAAGAAATATCTTTCTGATGATAACCACCTCTTTCAATGGAATATTAAGAGGATGGTGGAATTATGGATTATCTGGAGCTCAAAGACTTGAAATAGAAAATGCTGTCAAAATGGATGAATTTGGAAGAATCCTTTTATAGAGACAAAAACACAGGAAATTTAGTTGATCCAAATGTTAAGCTTGAAGCAGGTACTAGTCAAATCCTGATAATTGGGAAACCAATCTGATTGTGTTAGTGTCTTGCTTCTATGCATCCTCAATGAATTCACTGGAGGAATTGCTCTAATTAAGGAGAAAAATAGACAGCAATTACACCGTTTGAGATGTAGAAATTTAGGAGAATTTCGTTGGTACAGAGATGTATTCTTGTCAAAAGTTTACCAACTCAATGATTGTAATTCCGATATTTGGAAAGAAAGATTCATTTCAGGATTACCACCCTTATTTGCTGAAAAGGTGCGTAATTCCCTGAGAGAAGAAATGCATGGTACTATTAATTATAGTTTGCTGACTTTCGGAGGAATCATACAGAGAATTAACAAAGTTGGCATGAATCTTTGTACTGATTTAAAGATCAGTAAACAAGCTGAAAAAATGAGAAAATATTCTGGAGATAAAGAATTAGGAGATTTTTGTTTCCAGTTTGGTTTAGATCAAACGCCTGAATCAAAGCGAAACCTTTGCGTCCTAGATTTACTCCTGATAAAGAAACAAAATGGTAAAAAAGTATAAACCCGGAAGATATAAAAAGGAAGGAAATCCAATGATCTCTTCCCATTCAAAAGAAAATCCAGAAATATTTCAAAAAGAAATATATAAAAGAAATGTTCCAACTTGTTATAATTGCGGGAAGAAGGGTCATTATGCAAGTAAATGTTTTAAAAAAGAAAATCCCTCTAAAAAGAAACTTCGAAAAAATCAATACCAAAAATGATGATGAAAATACTGAAAAGGAACAACGATTCAAGTTCCTCAGAAGAAGAAGAAGAATATGAATCTGATTCATCAACTGATACTGAAGAAGATAGTCCTCAGATTCAGCTCATCAAACAATTCCAATCATGTACATGTCATTCAGATGATGAAGAATCTGAAGGAGAATGGTCGATACCATCTGATGAAGATCTTGGTATCCACATTCGTGTCCTCACGGCCCCTCAAAAATTACTTTTAGAAATGATTGATAACATACCTGATCCAGAGAAAAAAGTTCAATTTTTAAATCAGATTTCAAAATTGGGGGAGGAGAAGAAGGAGAAGTTCACAACAAAAAAATTTCCTTTGAAGAAAATGAAATGATAATAAAACACCATATTATCCAAAAAGGATAAAGGAGAAAGAAACATTTCATACACCAACCTATTCCATGATTAACCTCATGAATAGAGCAGAAAAAATTCATACTATAAATAAACCCTTAACTCTCAGATTTACAAAGAGAATTAAATGATCAAAAGAGAGAACTCCGTGAATTAAGGATTGAGTTAACCAAAAAACAAAATGAGCTTGATGAAAGGTTAACTTGGTTAGAAAGTGATGGTGCTATTGAAAAATATGATGAAGAAAAATTTGTCCAAAGAATTAAAGGAGAAATTAGCAAAATCTCTACTGGTGTAATTCCTACAAAATGTATTTACCACAGTGGAGAGTTCAAGTAAAATAAAAATTAAAAACTTCGAGAAGATTGTTAATGCCATAATTGACACTGGTGCTGACTTAAATATTATCAGACTTGGAATCGTTCCTATTGAATTTACAAGTGAATCAAAACAGTTTGTGTCTGCTGCTAATGGAACGACCATTTCCATAGAAAGAAAAATTCCAAATGTTCATGTTTGCATGAAAGGAGTCTGTGTCACTTCACCCTTTATTATTTCAGAAGATATTGTTAATGATGTACTCCTTGGATCTCCATTTATTCTTCAAATCCAACCTTTTTCTGTAACAACAAAAGGAATTTCTACGAATATCAGAGGGATTGAAGTAAATCTTGATTTTATAGATGATCCTGGTGAGACGAAAATCCAAAGGATAAATCAGGTTATTGCCACAAGAGAAAATTACATAAATGGATTAAAAAATGAAATTAAATGTGTCCAAATGACAAAAGAATTGGAGAAAAAAGAATTTAAAACAAAATTAGAAGAATTCACCAAACAGATTGAAGAAGAATGCTGTTCTGAATTACCATCAGCCTTTTGAATAGAAAAAGACACATAGTAGGATTACCATATGTAAAAGATTTTAATGAAAAGGATATTCCTACTAAAGCTCGCCCATCTCAAATGGATGCTGCCCATTTGAAGCTTTGCCAAGAAGAAATCAATGATCTTTTGAAGAAAGGATAATTAGAAAAAGCAAATCCCCTTGGAGCTGTACGGCATTTTATGTTGAAAAGGCCGCTGAAATTGAAAGAGGAGTTCCAAGATTGGTAATCAATTATAAACTTTAAACAAAGTCTTACAATCTATTAGGTATCCTTTACCTAATACTCAAGATTTGCTAAACAGATTAAACAATGCCAAAATATTTTCAAATTTGATTTAAAATCAGGATTTTGGCAGATTCAGATAAAAGAAGAAGATAGATATAAAACTGCATTCACTGTTCCAATGGGGCATTATGAATGGAATGTTATGCCTTTTGGATTGAAAAATGCTCCATCTGAATTTCAGAATATTATGAATAATATCTTCTCGTCTTATACCCAGTTTGCCATTGTTTACATTGATGATATTCTTATCTTTTCAGAATCTGTGTTACAACATTGGAAACATTTGAATATCTTCAAAAGAGTCATAAAAGAAAATGGATTGGCTTTATCTAAAAGAAAGATGAATCTCTTTCAGCAGAAAATCAGGTTCTTGGATTTGAAATCCAAGATAGAAAAATAACTCCGACTAATAGAGTTATTCAATTTGCTGATAAATTTCCAGACGAAATTAAGGATAAAAATATGCTACAAAGATTTTTGGATGTCTAAATTATGTTGGATTTTTCTATCAGGATTTGGCAAAAGATAGAAAACTTCTCCAAGAAAGATTAAAGAAAAATCCTAAGGAGTGGTCTATCCATCATACTAATGCAGTAAAGAAGATTAAGGAAAGAGTTAAAAATCTTCCTTGTAGATGTTTATCTGACCCAGAAGCTTTCAAAATAGTTCAAACTGATGCCTCTGATGTCGGATATGGTGGAATCCTTTTACAACAAAAAGATTCACAAGAAGAATTAATAAGATTTAATTCAGGATTATGGAATGAAGCTCAAAAGAAATATTCAACCATCAAAAAGGAAGTTCTTGCCATAGTTATTTGTGTGACGAAATTCCAGCATGATTTATTAAACAAAGAATTTCTGATCAGAGTTGATGCTAAGGCTGCAAAAGAAATTCTGGAAAAAGATGTCAAAAATCTTGTCTCTAAGCAAATATTTGCTAGATGGCAAGCCATTTTATCAGTGTTTGAATTTAAAATTGAATTTATTAATGGAAATTCTAACTCTCTCCCTGACTTTCTTACTAGAGAATTTCTTCAGGGACGACAAAATGGCAAGTAGTTCTTCCCCGTTCATAAAGAAGAAAGGGTTTGAGAATTTGGCAGATCAAGAAGAAAGCCAAAAGGGTTTTATTCCAACAAAAGACCCAAGTCAATCAGAATTATATCTTTACACCGGTAACAGAATTCTTGTTACTTCAGATTGTCTTATGGAAGAAAGATCTGTAGAAGATAATGTTTATTTTCTCTTTGGAAAGGGGCTTCATTATTATTCCCCTGATAAAAAGAAAACCAGAGATTGGTTCTCAATATTTTGCATCAGACGAAAAGTGTCCTCATCTTCCACAACAAGAATGCAAATGGTATCATCACTTATTCGAAGTTCACTATTCTCAAAATCCTTACTGAGGAAGATTGGGATGGTCCCTTGTACATGACAAAATCAGTCAGACTATATAATTCGACTGAGTTCTATAATTATTGGGATTATATTGATGCCTGGAAATATGCTTTGATGTGGCAAAATCGTCAGTATAATCACTCCTGGTTCATCAGATTCAAAGAAGAAAGTCCTGATGTCACTCCTATTCATCGCAATTTTCCATCCTGGTTTCTCTTCACATGGTGGTCATATTATGGTGCTTCTCAGAAAATCCTTCCTGATAATTTTCGTTATTTGTTTATTAAGTTTTCTCAAGTTGAAGAAAAGGTTCCATGTGAAGCCATCAATATGCTTCGCTTCTTTGCTAAATTTCATATCCCTTATATTTTCCAATGGAAGTTTGAAGTAAAAAAGGACTTATATGATTCACCATCTCTTTATCAGACTTTTTATCAAAGTGGTGGTCTAAAATTGAAAATGATACTTATGAGAGAATTCTGAATCAAAATCTCTCCTCCTGTTTAAAGAAGAAATTCCTCATCCTGAAGAGAAGCCTTTTGAGAATGAAACGCTCATGGCTGATCTATTAGCCAAAAAGATTGCCAAAGAAATTGCTCGAGAAAAATCTCCTGAACCGATGGATATGTCTGTTGACTCCGTCAATTTTGAAGAAAAGATCAAGCAAATTTTTAGAAGAATATCTCCCACGGAAAAAGGTTGGTGATCATGATTGGGATAGTAACCATGATCCAGATGAAAATCTTTGATGATGAAGTTGTGCCTCTTGAAGATCTCCATCCTCGTTGGGACCCTGACTCATGTTAATCCCGATGGCTCAGTTACAGAACATCTTCGTGGTGGAAAGTTTTGGTACTCTTCAGCAAAAAATAAAGGGAAAGAAAAAGAAGTCGAAAAGGAATCTCGGTTAGCTGAATTATTCCGGAAAAATTCTGCTAAAGCAAAAGAATTAATAAAAAAGAAGATGTAATTTGAGATGATTCCAATCAAATAAAAAAGAAGATGTAATTTGAGATGATTCCAATCAAATAATTCGTTCCTGTCAGTAATTGGTATCAGAGCCAGTGGACTCATCTCTTTTTGGTGGAGGTATATGGTCAGTATGAAGAAAAGAAGAAAAGTGGTCCCATCTATGTTAGATAATATCTTGATATGCATTGAAGAATGGTGCTACTCATCATTGCCTGGCTTGTATGATATGTGTAGGTGTCATACGAAGAAGAATTTTGGAATAGACACATAATGATGCTTGAGAAGAAAAGTTGCTAGCTATCATTGCTTGGAAGAAAAACAAAGGTTTGATTTGAAGAAAAGTTGTCATCTTGCCAACAGAGAATATATTTTGTTGGTAGGGGCTGCCTTTTAAGTTGCCACATGTAAATTAAGTTGGTAGGGGCTGCCTCTTGTGTTGGCATTTGTAAATAAAGGTATTGGGTTTGTAAATGTTGTGGGGGTGCTTTATTGCCAAAGTCAAAAGTTGATGAAGTTGTGGGGGTATGTTTATCTTATGCTTTCCATGTGGCATATAGATATTTCACCTCATGTACCTTGCCCATCAACTTTTGTACCTTGCCCATCAACCTTTGAAAAATGTGTTTGGAAGTTTGTGTGGGGAACCATTCCTTTTTCTGTTGCTTTTGGTGTAAGTCCTCTCATGGTCGGATGAGAGGAGGGATCTTTTGTATGCTCCATCTATATAAGGAGCTGGAGGTTTCCTTTGGGAATCATCTCCAAAAAATTGTAAAAAAAAAAAAAAAAACATAAGTGTGAGTGTGAGTGTGAGTTTGAAGTTAGAGTGCTGCTAGAGTCTGAAGTCTTGTACAAATCTCCTGTAAGTGATTAAGTTTTTACAAGTTTAATGTTATATGCTTGTTATTATCTAATCATGTTGTTTCTCTTGCTAGAACATGTTTATTCGTCTTACTCTGCTTAAAAGATACTATTGATGATGTTCGGATATTAAGAAAAATTGAATTCTTGTTAGACAACATAAGAAGACATCTGCAAACCTGTACCCACAGAAATAATCCTCGCCATCGTAAGTTTGAAAGGAGAAGGATTGTTTTAAAGCGTTCTTATGCCATCTTCCAACTAGATAAATTCCGAACTAAATCAACACTACAAGCTATGGCCTCTGAGATGCCACCATCGTTCTATTAGGAGAGAAGAACTATTGCGTGATCTAAGAAGACGTGAAAATCAGCTTAGGACATTAGAGAATGCTATCAGACAGATAGATGAAAAATATAGCTGCAGGAGGATATCTTGTTATTCGTGTTCAAGCTATTAGACGATCTATGTTAGTACGCTTGTATAATCAGGTAAGAGAATATTGTAATAGACTGAATGAAGAATTAGAATTATTATCGTATTTAAATTTGTGTTAAAAAAAAAAAAAAAAAAACGGGATTTATGATTAAATCTATTATTCAGGATCTGAAGCTTTTTAGCCAAATTCTCTTTAGAGTTTTTATTTTCCTTCTTATTTACCACTTCTGTGCCTCGTTCATCTTTTTAAAAGAGTGTGTGGTCGCGTTGTAAGTCCCGCTTCAGGCCGTGATCAGGCGTTAAGGGCAGTAAATCGTTGACAGAACTCTTCTTGTTTCTAACGAGTTACAAAAGATGGAAAATTCTAAGGGAAAAACAAAACTTTTCAAGAATTGGTTTAAATCATTTCAGCATCCTTCTAATAGATCTTATTCGTCTTCTTCATCCTACCAGTCTGCTTTAACTAGTTTTACCGTAATAGCTTAAAAAAGAAAATTCAGAAAAAACAAAAAATTCAGAAGAAATGATATATGAAAATTTTGACCAAGCAATATCAAACTGGAAGTTGCCACCTTGCCTGTAACAGAAATATATAGCAATGGCACATTTGAAGAGCAAAATGATTATCACATAAAAACTGTTGAAAAAAACTGTTTCTCTCTCTGGAGGAAACAGACAATCAAAGTTCTTGATAGAAGAATTATTGAACAAATCAGAATCAAATACAACTACCTGCACATAGGATTAATTCAGGTAGGAATCAAACCGTTGTTTCGATTAGGATTAAATGTTGCAGTTTGTGCTTATGTGCGAGATCAGAGACATGATGAATTTGATGATTCTCTTTATGCTATGATTGAATCAAGTCTCTGTCATGGACCTGTTTATTTTAATTGCTTTCCCAATATCACAATTGATGCTCATGATGAAGATATCCTTGATTGTGCAACTATTGGATTTCAAAGCAAAGGATTAAAAATGAGTCCAAGAAGTAAACCTTTTGCTATAGTTTATCGTGTGTTCTACAAATCCATGATATCTGTCTTTCCCATGATAGCCTATAGAGATAAGGTTGAGAAGAGAGAAAACTACAGTTCTTATGGAAACAAACTTTAACAATAACGTGTTCATCCCAAAGATCATCAGCTGGGAAGAAGTTGTTCTCCCAGGAAATTGGCAAATAGAAGATGTCACCCCAAGAGTAAATGAAATGACAGATGATTTACAAAGTATAGTCAAATTACCAAATGGTAATGTTGAAGTCAATTTTAGGAGAAAAATGGAAAAAGCTAGGAGGAGTTTTGCCAGTTTATACGGAAGGAAGAAAAAGCTTTAAATTAGAAGAAATAGATGATGACCAAAGGAGTAGTGAAAGGAAGAAATGGATCAAAAAGTTTTTAGGAATAAAGAAAGTGGAATTGAACACCCTATCTATAAAAGATCCTCATCAGCAAAACCTATAATCCAAGTGAAAGTGATTTTCTCCAAGGAGCCATAAGAATGGTGAGCATTCTAAAGCCAGAAGAAATACTGTTAAAAAGTTTCAAATTGATAAACCATATCTTAGAGAAAATTTGAAAAATCATCCTTTAAAAGATTGGTTCTTTAAAAAGTTTAACATAGAAGAAAAGGATAAGATGAGAGAATTATGGTATTCCCAAATGGAGGAAGAAGAAAGAAATATACTTTCTTTGATTGGTTCATGGAATACTTCAAAAAGGGAAAATCAAAGAAAAGGAAAATCAAAGCCAGAACAGATAAGAGTTATAGGAAAAACAACAAGAACTTGGAAAGACACTGAAGGAAAAGAAGTAGATAAATCTCCACCTTGGAAGAAACTTGATATTTCTGTCCCTAATACGGACACCAAGAATTATGCCATGCCTGTAAAAAATGCATCCATTTATGAATCAAAACCAGACCCAAATGCTAAAGACATAAGTATAGGTATTGGAGATATAATTGAACAAAACAATTATACCAATCTATGTCTATTAACCATTGGAGAACAAACAGATCGAATAGAAAGAACAATCAAATTAAAATCTGAATTTAGTAAAGATAAAAAAAAAAATTAGAAGAAAGCTCTGCCAATGCAGTTTATGTTCCCAGACAATTACCTAAAGGGATTACTCTGCAAGAAGGACCATTTATATTGACAGACGAAATGCAAAAAGAATTATCCAATAGATGGAAAGCCTCAATATGGGAGGGAAAGGATTCAGTATCCTAAGGGTCTCTGCGTCTGAATATATTAATAAATCGCCTAAAGAAATGGAATCCTCAGGTAAAATTGCCAGAAACAAAGAATTATTATCCTAGACCAACCCCTGTTGATCTACAACTTGAAGAAGCTCCATACAGTTACACCTCAGAATTAACCTATTCAGGAAATTCTTTATATGAGTGGAATTTAGATGGATTAACAGAATATCAGATTGTCCAAATGGTTCACAGTATGTTAATATACTGTAATGCCTGTGAAGTCAGAGGAAATACTCCAAGAAATATCTTTCTGATGATAACCACCTCTTTCAATGGAATATTAAGAGGATGGTGGAATTATGGATTATCTGGAGCTCAAAGACTTGAAATAGAAAATGCTGTCAAAATGGATGAATTTGGAAGAATCCTTTATAGAGACAAAACACTGGAAATTTAGTTGATCCAAATGTTAAGCTTGAAGCAGGTACTAGTCAAATCCCTGATAATTGGGAAACTCAATCTGATTGTGTTAGTGTCTTGCTTCTATGCATCCTCAATGAATTCACTGGAGGAATTGCTCTAATTAAGGAGAAAAATAGGCAGCAATTACACCGTTTAAGATGTAGAAATTTAGGAGAATTTCGTTGGTATAGAGATGTATTCTTGTCAAAAGTTTACCAAACTCAATGATTGTAATTCCGATATTTGGAAAGAAAGATTCATTTCAGGATTACCACCCTTATTTGCTGAAAAGGTGCGTAATTCCCTGAGAGAAGAAATGCATGGTACTATTAATTATAGTTTGCTGACTTTCGGAGGAATCATACAGAGAATTAACAAAGTTGGCATGAATCTTTGTACTGATTTAAAGATCAGTAAACAAGCTGAAAAAATGAGAAAATATTCTGGAGATAAAGAATTAGGAGATTTTTGTTTCCAGTTTGGTTTAGATCAGACGCCTGAATCAAAGAGAACCTTTGCGTTCTAAATTTACTCCCGATAGAAGAAACAAAATGGTAAAAAAGTATAAACCCGGAAGATATAAAAAAGGAAGGAAATCCAATGATCTCTTCCCATTCAAAAGAAAATCCAGAAAATATTTCAAAAAGAAATATATAAAAGAAAATGTTTCCAACTTGTTTATAATTGCGGGAAGAAGGGTCATTATGCAAGTAAATGTTTTAAAAAAGAAAATCCCTCTAAAAAGAAAACTTCGAAAAATCAATACCAAAAATGATGATGAAAATACTGAAAAGGAACAAACTGATTCAAGTTCCTCAGAAGAAGAAGAAGAATATGAATCTGATTCATCAACTGATACTGAAGAAGATAGTCCTCAGATTCAGCTCATCAAACAATTCCAATCATGTACATGTCATTCAGATGATGAAGAATCTGAAGGAGAATGGTCGATACCATCTGATGAAGATCTTGGTATCCACATTCGTGTCCTCACGGCCCCTCAAAAATTACTTTTAGAAATGATTGATAACATACCTGATCCAGAGAAAAAAGTTCAATTTTTAAATCAGATTTCAAATTGGGGGGAGGAGAAGAAGGAGAAAGTTCACAACAAAAAATTTCCTTTGAAGAAAATGAAAATGATAATAAAACACCATATTATCCAAAAAGGATAAAGGAGAAAGAAACATTTCATACACCAACCTATTCCATGATTGACCTCATGAATAGAGCAGAAAAAATTCATACTATAATAAACCCTTAACTCTCTCAGATTTACAAAGAGAATTAAATGATCAAAAGAGAGAACTCCGTGAATTAAGGATTGAGTTAACCAAAAAACAAAATGAGCTTGATGAAAGGTTAACTTGGTTAGAAAGTGATGGTGCTATTGAAAATATGATGAAGAAAAATTTGTCCAAAGAATTAAAGGGAGAAATTAGCAAAATCTCTACTGGTGTAATTCCTACAAAATGTATTTACCAACAGTGGAGAGTTCAAGTAAAAATAAAAATTAAAAACTTCGAGAAGATTGTTAATGCCATAATTGACACTGGTGCTGACTTAAATATTATCAGACTTGGAATCGTTCCTATTGAATTTACAAGTGAATCAAAACAGTTTGTGTCTGCTGCTAATGGAACGACCATTTCCATAGAAAGAAAAATTCCAAATGTTCATGTTTGCATGAAAGGAGTCTGTGTCACTTCACCCTTTATTATTTCAGAAGATATTGTTAATGATGTACTCCTTGGATCTCCATTTATTCTTCAAATCCAACCCTTTTTCTGTAACAACAAAAGGAATTTCTACGAATATCAGAGGGATTGAAGTAAATCTTGATTTTATAGATGATCCTGGTGAGACGAAAATCCAAAGGATAAATCAGGTTATTGCCACAAGAGAAAATTACATAAATGGATTAAAAATGAAATTAAATGTGTCCAAATGACAAAAGAATTGGAGAAAAAAGAATTTAAAACAAAATTAGAAGAATTCACCAAACAGATGAAGAAGAATGCTGTTCTGAATTACCATCAGCCTTTGGAATAGAAAAAGACACATAGTAGGATTACCATATGTAAAAGATTTTAATGAAAAGGATATTCCTACTAAAGCTCGCCCATCTCAAATGGATGCTGCCCATTTGAAGCTTTGCCAAGAAGAAATCAATGATCTTTTGAAGAAAGGATTAATTAGAAAAAGCAAATCCCCTTGGAGCTGTACGGCATTTTATGTTGAAAAGGCCGCTGAAATTGAAAGAGGAGTTCCAAGATTGGTAATCAATTATAAACCTTTAAACAAAGTCTTACAATCTATTAGGTATCATTTACCTAATACTAAGATTTGCTAAACAGATTAAACAATGCCAAAATATTTTCAAAATTTGATTTAAAATCAGGATTTTGGCAGATTCAGATAAAAGAGAAGAAGATAGATATAAAACTGCATTCACTGTTCCAATGGGGCATTATGAATGGAATGTTTATGCCTTTTGGATTGAAAAATGCTCCATCTGAATTTCAGAATATTATGAATAATATCTTCTCGTCTTATACCCAGTTTGCCATTGTTACATTGATGATATTCTTATCTTTTCAGAATCTGTGTTACAACATTGGAAACATTTGAATATCTTCAAAAGAGTCATAAAAGAAAATGGATTGGCTTTATCTAAAAGAAAGATGAATCTCTTTCAGCAGAAAATCAGGTTCTTAGGATTTGAAATCCAAGATAGAAAAATAACTCCGACTAATAGAGTTATTCAATTTGCTGATAAATTTCCAGACGAAATTAAGGATAAAAATATGCTACAAAGATTTCTTGGATGTCTAATTATGTTGGATTTTTCTATCAGGATTTGGCAAAAGATAGAAAACTTCTCCAAGAAAGATTAAAGAAAAATCCTAAGGAGTGGTCTATCCATCATACTAATGCAGTAAAGAAGATTAAGGAAAGAGTTAAAAATCTTCCTTGTAGATGTTTATCTGACCCAGAAGCTTTCAAAATAGTTCAAACTGATGCCTCTGATGTCGGATATGGTGGAATCCTTTTACAACAAAAAGATTCACAAGAAGAATTAATAAGATTTAATTCAGGATTATGGAATGAAGCTCAAAAGAAATATTCAACCATCAAAAAGGAAGTTCTTGCCATAGTTATTGTGTGACGAAATTCCAGCATGATTTATTAAACAAGAATTTCTGATCAGAGTTGATGCTAAGGCTGCAAAAGAAATTCTGGAAAAAGATGTCAAAAATCTTGTCTCTAAGCAAATATTTGCTAGATGGCAAGCCATTTTATCAGTGTTTGAATTTAAATTGAATTTATTAATGGAAATTCTAACTCTCTCCTGACTTTCTTACTAGAGAATTTCTTCAGGGACGACAAAATGGCAAGTAGTTCTTCCCCGTTCATAAAGAAGAAAGGGTTTGAGAATTTGGCAGATCAAGAAGAAAGCCAAAAGGGTTTTATTCCAACAAAAGACCCAAGTCAATCAGAATTATATCTTTACACCGGTAACAGAATTCTTGTTACTTCAGATTGTCTTATGGAAGAAAGATCTGTAGAAGATAATGTTTATTTTCTCTTTGGAAAGGGGCTTCATTATTATTCCCCTGATAAAAAGAAAACCAGAGATTGGTATCTCAATATTTTGCATCAGACGAAAAGTGTCCTCATCTTCCACAACAAGAATGCAAATGGTATCATCACTTATTCGAAGTTCACTATTCTCAAAATCCTTACTGAGGAAGATTGGGATGGTCCCTTGTACATGACAAAATCAGTCAGACTATATAATTCGACTGAGTTCTATAATTATTGGGATTATATTGATGCCTGGAAATATGCTTTGATGTGGCAAAATCGTCAGTATAATCACTCCTGGTTCATCAGATTCAAAGAAGAAAGTCCTGATGTCACTCCTATTCATCGCAATTTTCCATCCTGGTTTCTCTTCACATGGTGGTCATATTATGGTGCTTCTCAGAAAATCCTTCCTGATAATTTTCGTTATTTGTTTATTAAGTTTTCTCAGGTTGAAGAAAAGGTTCCATGTGAAGCCATCAATATGCTTCGCTTCTTTGCTAAATTTCATCCCTTATTTTCCAATGGAAGTTTGAAGTAAAAAAGGACTTATATGATCACCATCTCTTTATCAGACTTTTTATCAAAAGTGGTGGTCTAAATTGAAAATGATACTTATGAGAGAATTCTGAATCAAATCTCTCCTCCTGTTAAAGAAGAAATTCTCATCCTGAAGAGAAGCTTTTGAGAATGAAACGCTCATGGCTTGATCTATTAGCAAAAAGATTGCCAAAGAAATTGCTCGAGAAAAATCTCCTGAACCGATGGATATGTCTGTTGACTCCGTCAATTTTGAAGAAAAGATCAAGCAAATTTTAGAAGAATATCTTCCACGGAAAAAAGTTGGTGATCATGATTGGGATAGTAACCATGATCCAGATGAAAATCTTGATGATGAAGTTGTGCCTCTTGAAGATCTCCATCCTCGTTGGGACCCTGACTCTCATGTTAATCCCGATGGCTCAGTTACAGAACATCTTCGTGGTGGAAAGTTTTGGTACTCTTCAGCAAAAAATAAAGGGAAAGAAAAAGAAGTCGAAAAGGAATCTCGGTTAGCTGAATTATTCCGGAAAAATTCTGCTAAAGCAAAAGAATTAATGAAAAAGAAGATGTAAAAAGAGATGATTCTAATCCAATAATTCGATCCACTTGGCTCTGATACCAATTACTGACAGGATCGAATTATTGGATTAGAATCATCTCTTTTTGGTGGAGGTATATGGTGTCATACGAAGAAGAATTTTGGAATAGACACATAATGATGCTTGAGAAGAAAAGTTGCTAGCTATCATTGCTTGGAAGAAAAACAAAGGTTTGATTTGAAGAAAAGTTGTCATCTTGCCAACAGAGAATATATTTTGTTGGTAGGGGCTGCCTTTTAAGTTGCCACATGTAAATTAAGTTGGTAGGGGCTGCCTCTTGTGTTGGCATTTGTAAATAAAGGTATTGGGTTTGTAAATGTTGTGGGGGTGCTTTATTGCCAAATGTCAAAAGTTGATGAAGTTGTGGGGGTATGTTTATCTTATGCTTTCCATGTGGCATATAGATATTTCACCTCATGTACCTTGCCCATCAACTTTTGTACCTTGCCCATCAACCTTTGAAAAATGTGTTTGGAAGTTTGTGTGGGGAACCATTCCTTTTTCTGTTGCTTTTGGTGTAAGTCCTCTCATGGTCGGATGAGAGGAGGGATCTTTTGTATGCTCCATATATAAGGAGCTGGAGGTTTCCTTTGGGAATCATCTCCAAAAAATTGTAAAAAAAAAAAAAACATAAGTGTGAGTGTGAGTGTGAGTTTGAAGTTAGAGTGCTGCTAGAGTCTGAAGTCTTGTACAAATCTCCTGTAAGTGATTAAGTTTTTACAAGTTTAATGTTATATGCTTGTTATTATCTAATCATGTTGTTTCTCTTGCTAGAACATGTCTATTCGTCTTACTCTGCTTAAAAGATACTATGATGATGTTCGGATATTAAGAAAAATTGAATTCTTGTTAGACAACATAAGAAGACATCTGCAAACCTGTACCCACAGAAATAATCCTCGCCATCGTAAGTTTGAAAGGAGAAGGATTGTTTTAAAGCGTTCTTATGCCATCTTCCAACTAGATAAATTCCGAACTAAATCAACACTACAAGCTATGGCCCTCTGAGATGCACCTCGTTCTATTAGGAGAGAAGAACTATTGCGTGATCTAAGAAGACGTGAAAATCAGCTTAGGACATTAGAGAATGCTATCAGACAGATAGATGAAAATAGCTGCAGGAGGATATCTTGTTATTCGTGTTCAAGCTATTAGACGATCTATGTTAGTACGCTTGTGTAATCAGGTAAGAGAATATTGTAATAGACTGAATGAAGAATTAGAATTATTATCTCGTATTTAAATTTGTGTTAAAAAAAAAAAAAAAAAAAAAAAAAAAAACGGGATTTAGATGAATTAAATCTATTATTAAGGATCTGAAGCTTTTTAGCCAAATTCTCTTTAGAGTTTTTATTTTCCTTCTTATTTACCACTTCTGTGCCTCGTTCATCTTTTTAAAAGAGTGTGTGGTCGCGTTGTAAGTCCCGCTTCAGGCCGTGATCAGGCGTTAAGGGCAGTAAATCGTTGACAGAACTCTTCTTGTTTCTAACGAGTTACAAAAGATGGAAAATTCTAAGGGAAAAACAAAACTTTTCAAGAATTGGTTTAAATCATTTCAGCATCCTTCTAATAGATCTTATTCGTCTTCTTCATCCTACCAGTCTGCTTTAACTAGTTTTACCCGTAATAGCTTACAAAGAAAATTCAGAAAAAATAAAAAATTCAGAAGAAATGATATATGAAAAATTTTGACCAAGCAATATCAAACTGGAAGTTGCCAACCTTGCCTGTAACAGAAATTATAGCAATGGCACATTTGAAGAGCAAAATGATTATCACATAAAAACTGTTGAAAAAACTGTTTCTCTCTGGAGGAAACAGACAATCAAAGTTCTTGATAGAAGAATTATTGAACAAATCAGAATCAAATACAACTACCTGCACATAGGATTAATTCAGGTAGGAATCAAACCGTTGTTTCGATTAGGATTAAATGTTGCAGTTTGTGCTTATGTGCGAGATCAGAGACATGATGAATTTGATGATTCTCTTTTATGCTATGATTGAATCAAGTCTCTGTCATGGACCTGTTTATTTTAATTGCTTTCCAATATCACAATTGATGCTCATGATGAAGATATCCTTGATTGTGCAACTATTGGATTTCAAAGCAAAGGATTAAAAATGAGTCCAAGAAGTAAACCTTTTGCTATAGTTTATCGTGTGTTCTACAAATCCATGATATCTGTCTTTCCCATGATAGCCTATAGAGATAAGGTTGAGAAGAGAAAACTACAGTTCTTATGGAAACAAACTTTAACAATAACGTGTTCATCCCAAAGATCATCAGCTGGGAAGAAGTTGTTCTCCCAGGAAATTGGCAAATAGAAGATGTCACCCCAAGAGTAAATGAAATGACAGATGATTTACAAGTATAGTCAAATTACCAAATGGTAATGTTGAAGTCAATTTTAGGAGAAAAATGGAAAAAGCTAGGAGGTTTTGCCAGTTATACGGAAGGAAGAAAAATCTTTAAATTAGAAGAAATAGATGATGACCAAAGGAGTAGTGAAAAGGAAGAAATGGATCAAAAAGTTTTTAGGAATAAAGAAAGTGGAATTGAACACCCTATCTATAAAGATCCTCATCAGCAAAACCTATAATCCAAGTGAAAGTGATTTTCTCCAAGGAGCCATAAGAATGGTGAGCATTCTAAAGCCAGAAGAAATACCTGTTAAAAAGTTCAAATTGATAAACCATATCTTAGAGAAAATTTGAAAAATCATCCTTTAAAAGATTGGTTCTTTAAAAAGTTTAACATAGAAGAAAAGGATAAGATGAGAGAATTATGGTATTCCCAAATGGAGGAAGAAGAAAGAAAATATACCTTTCTTTGATTGGTTCATGGAATATTTCAAAAGGGAAAATCAAGAAAAGGAAAATCAAAACCCAGAACAGATAAGAGTTATAGGAAAAACAACAAGAACTTGGAAAGACACTGAAGGAAAAGAAGTAGATAAATCTCATCCACCTTGGAAGAAACTTGATATTTCTGTCCCTAATACGGACACCAAGAATTATGCCATGCCTGTAAAAATGCATCCATTTATGAATCAAAACCAGACCCCAAATGCTAAAGACATAAGTATAGGTATTGGAGATATAATTGAACAAAACAATTATACCAATCTATGTCTATTAACCATTGGAGAACAAACAGATCGAATAGAAAGAAACAATCAAATTAAAATCTGAATTTAGTAAAGATAAAAAGAAAATTAGAAGAAAGCTCGCCAATGCAGTTTATGTTCCCAGACAATTACCTAAAGGGATTACTCTGCAAGAAGGACCATTTATATTGACAGACGAAATGCAAAAAGAATTATCCAATAGGATGGAAAGCCTCAATATGGGAGGAAAGGATTCAGTATCCTAAGGGTCTCTGCGTCTGAAGATATATTAATAAATCGCCTAAAGAAATGGAATCCTCAGGTAAAATTGCCAGAAACAAAGAATTATTATCCTAGACAACCCCTGTTGATCTACAACTTGAAGAAGCTCCATACAGTTACACCTCAGAATTAACCTATTCAGGAAATTCTTTATATGAGTGGAATTTAGATGGATTAACAGAATATCAGATTGTCCAAAATGGTTCACAGTATGTTAATATACTGTAATGCCTGTGAAGTCAGAGGAAATACTCTAAGAAATCTTTCTGATGAAACCACCTCTTTCAATGGAATTAAGAGGATGGTGGAATTATGGATTATCTGGAGCTCAAAGACTTGAAATAGAAAATGCTGTCAAAATGGATGAATTTGGAAGAATCCTTTAGAGACAAAACACTGGAAATTTAGTTGATCCAAATGTTAAGCTTGAAGCAGGTACTAGTCAAATCCCTGATAATTGGGAAACCCAATCTGATTGTGTTAGTGTCTTGCTTCTATGCATCCTCAATGAATTCACTGGAGGAATTGCTCTAATTAAGGAGAAAAATAGACAGCAATTACACCGTTTGAGATGTAGAAATTTAGGAGAATTTCGTTGGTACAGAATGTATTCTTGTCAAAAGTTTAACCAACTCAATGATTGTAATTCTGATATTGGAAAGAAAGATTCATTTCAGGATTACCACCCTTATTTGCTGAAAAAGGTGCGTAATTCCCTGAGAGAAGAAATGCATGGTACTATTAATTATAGTTGCTGACTTTCGGAGGAATCATACAGAGAATTAACAAAGTTGGCATGAATCTTTGTACTGATTTAAAGATCAGTAAACAAGCTGAAAAAATGAGGAAAATATTCTGGAGATAAAGAATTAGGAGATTTTTGTTTCCAGTTTGGTTTAGATCAGACGCCTGAATCAAAGAGAAAACCTTTGCGTTTAAATTTACTCCCGATAGAAGAAACAAAATGGTAAAAAAGTATAAACCCGGAAGATATAAAAAAGGAAGGAAATCAATGATCTCTTCCCATTCAAAAGAAAATCCAGAAAATATTTCAAAAAGAAATATATAAAAGAAATGTTCCAACTTGTTATAATTGCGGGAAGAAGGGTCATTATGCAAGTAAATGTTTTAAAAAAGAAAATCCCTCTAAAAAGAAACTTCGAAAAATCAATACCAAAAATGATGATGAAAATACTGAAAAGAACAAACTGATTCAAGTTCCTCAGAAGAAGAAGAAGAATATGAATCTGATTCATCAACTGATATGAAGAAGATAGTCCTCAGATTCAGCTCATCAAACAATTCAATCATGTACATGTCATTCAGATGATGAAGAATCTGAAGGAGATGGTCGATACCATCTGATGAAGATCTTGGTATCCACATTCGTGTCCTCACGGCCCTCAAAAATTACTTTTAGAAATGATTGATAACATACCTGATCCAGAGAAAAAAGTTCAATTTTTAAATCAGATTTCAAATTGGGGGGAGGAGAAGAAGGAGAAAGTTCACAACAAAAATTTCCTTTGAAGAAAATGAAAATGATAATAAAACACCATATTATCCAAAAAGGATAAAGGAGAAAGAAACATTTCATACACCAACCTATTCCATGATTGACCTCATGAATAGAGCAGAAAAAATTCATACTAAATATACCCTTAACTCTCTCAGATTTACAAAGAGAATTAAATGATCAAAAGAGAGAACTCGTGAATTAAGGATTGAGTTAACCAAAAAACAAAATGAGCTTGATGAAAGGTTACTTGGTTAGAAAGTGATGGTGCAATTGAAAAATATGATGAAGAAAATTTGTCAAAGAATTAAAGGAGAAATTAGCAAAATCTCTACTGTGTAATTCCTACAAAATGTATTTACCAACAGTGGAGAGTTCAAGTAAAAATAAAAATTAAAAACTTCGAGAAGATTGTTAATGCCATAATTGACACTGGCGCTGACTTAAATGTTATCAGACTTGGAATCGTTCCTATTGAATTTACAAGTGAATCAAAACAATTTGTTTCAGCTGCTAATGGCACGACCATTTCCATAGAAAGAAAAATCCCAAATGTTCATTAATTCTTCCCTTTTTATCCAATGGTGGTCATATTATGGTGCTTCTCAGAAAATCCTTCCTGATAATTTTCGTTATTTGTTTATTAAGTTTTCTCAGGTTGAAGAAAAGGTTCCATGTGAAGCCATCAATATGCTTCGCCTTCTTTGCTAAATTTCATATCCTTATATTTTCCAATGGAAGTTTGAAGTAAAAAAGGACTTATATGATTCACATCTCTTTATCAGACTTTTTATCAAAAGTGGTGGTCTAAAATTGAAAATGATACTTATGAGAGAATTCTGAATCAAATCTCTCCTCCTGTTAAAGAAGAAATTCCTCATCCTGAAGAGAAGCCTTTTGAGAATGAAACGCTCATGGCTGATCTATTAGCCAAAAAGATTGCCAAAGAAATTGCTCGAGGAAAAATCTCCTGAACCGATGGATATGTCTGTTGACTCGTCAATTTTGAAGAAAAGATCAAGCAAATTTTAGAAGAATATCTTCCACGGAAAAAAGTCGGTGATCATGATTGGGATAGTAACCATGATCCAGATGAAAATCTTGATGATGAAGTTGTGCCTCTTGAAGATCTCCATCCTCGTTGGGACCCTGACTCTCATGTTAATCCCGATGGCTCAGTTACAGAACATCTTCGTGGTGGAAAGTTTTGGTACTCTTCAGCAAAAAATAAAGGGAAAGAAAAAGAAGTCGAAAAGGAATCTCGGTTAGCTGAATTATTCCGGAAAAATTCTGCTAAAGCAAAAGAATTAATGAAAAAGAAGATGTAAAAAGGGAATCATCTCCAAAAAATTGTAAAAAAAAAAATTCAATTTGTGAAGAATTAATGAACATTTGGGATTTTTCTTTCTATGGAAATGGTCGTGCCATTAGCAGCTGAAACAAATTGTTTTGATTCACTTGTAAATTCAATAGGAACGATTCCAAGCTGATAACATTTAAGTCAGCGCCAGTGTCAATTATGGCATTAAACAATCTTCTCGAAGTTTTTAATTTTTTTTTTTTACTTGAACTCCATGTTGGTAAATACATTTTGTAGGAATTACACCAGTAGAGATTTTGCTAATTTCTCCTTTAATTCTTTGGACAAATTTTTCTTCATCATATTTTTCAATAGCACCATCACTTTCTAACCAAGTTAACCTTTCATCAAGCTCATTTTGTTTTTTGGTTAACTCATCTTTAATTCACGGAGTTCTCTCTTTTGATCATTTAATTCTCTTTGTAAATCTGAGAGAGTTAAGGGTTTATTTATAGTATGAATTTTTTCTGCTCTATTCATGAGGTCAATCATGGAATAGGTTGGTGTTGAAATGTTTCTTTCTCCTTTATCCTTTTTGGATAATATGGTGTTTTTATTATCATTTTCATTTTCTTCAAAGGAAAATTTTTTGTTGTGAACTTTCTCCTTCTTCTCCTCCCCAATTTTGAAATCTGATTTAAAAATTGAACTTTTTTCTCTGGATCAGGTATGTTATCAATCATTTCTAAAAGTAATTTTTGAGGGCCGTGAGGACACGATGTGGATACCAAGATCTTCATCAGATGGTATCGACCATTCTCCTTCAGATTCTTCATCATCTGAATGACATGTACATGATTGGAATTGTTTGATGAGCTGAATCTGAGGACTATCTTCTTCAGTATCAGTTGATGAATCAGATTCATATTCTTCTTCTTCTTCTGAGGAACTTGAATCAGTTTGTTCCTTTTCAGTATTTCATCATCATTTTTGGTATTGATTTTTCGAAGTTTCTTTTTAGAGGATTTTCTTTTTAAAACATTTAACTTGCATAATGACCCTTCTTCCCGCAATTATAACAAGTTGGAACATTTTCTTTTATATATTTCTTTTGAAATATTTTCTGGATTTTCTTTTGAATGGGAAGAGATCATTGGATTTCTTCCTTTTTTATATCTTCCGGGTTTTACTTTTTACCATTTTGTTTCTTCTATCGGGAGTAAATTAGAACGCAAAGGTTTTCTCTTTGATTCAGGCGTCTGATCTAAACCAAACTGGAAACAAAAATCTCCTAATTCTTTATCTCCAGAATATTTTCTCATTTTTTCAGCTTGTTTACTGATTTTAAATCAGTACAAGATTCATGCCAACTTTGTTAATTCTCTGTATGATTCCTCCGAAAGTCAGCAACTATAATTAATAGTACCATGCATTTTTCTCTCAGGGAATTACGCACCTTTTCAGCAAATAAGGGTGGTAATCCTGAATGAATTTTCTTTCCAAATATCGGAATTACAATCATTGAGTTGGTAAACTTTTGACAAGAATACATCTCTGTACCAACGAAATTCTCCTAAATTTTACATCTCAAACGGTGTTAATTGCTGTCTATTTTTCTCCTTAATTAGAGCAATTCTCCAGTGAATTCATTGAGGATGCATAGAAGCAAGACACTAACACAATCAGATTGGTTTCCCAATTATCAGGGATTTGCTAGTACCTGCTTCAAGCTTAACATTTGGATCAACTAAATTTCCTGTGTTTTTGTTCTCTATAAAGGATTCTTCAAATTCATCCATTTTGACAGCATTTTCTATTTCAAGTCTTTGAGCTCCAGATAATCCATATTCCACCATCCTCTTAATATTCCATTGAAAGAGGTGGTTATCATCAGAAAGATATTTCTTGGAGTATTTCCTCTGACTTCACAGGCATTACAGTATATTAACATACTGTGAACCATTTGGACAATCTGATATTCTGTTAATCCATCTAATTCCACTCATATAAAGAATTTCCTGATAGGTTAATTCTGAGGTGTAACTGTATGGAGCTTCTTCAAGTTGTAGATCAACAGGGGTTGGTCTAGGATAATAATTCTTTGTTTCTGGCAATTTTACCTGAGGATTCCATTTCTTTAGGCGATTTATTAATATCTTCAGACGCAGAGACCCTTAGATACTGAACCTTTTCCTCCCATATTGAGGCTTTCCATCCTATTGGATAATTCTTTTTGCATTTCGTCTGTCAATATGAATGGTCCTTCTTGCAGAGTAATCCCTTTAGGTAATTGTCTGGGAACATAAACTGCATTGGCAGAGCTTTCTTCTAATTTTTCTTTTTTATCTTTACTAAATTCAGATTTTAATTTGATTGTTCTTTCTATTCGATCTGTTTGTTCTCCAATGGTTAATAGACATAGATTGGTATAATTGTTTTGTTCAATTATATCTCCAATACCTATACTTATGTCTTTACCATTTGGTCTGGTTTTGATTCATAATGGATGCATTTTTTACAGGCATGGCATAATTCTTGGTGTCCGTATTAGGGACAGAAATATCAAGTTTCTTCCAAGTGGATGAGATTTATCTACTTCTTTTCCTTCAGTGTCTTTCCAAGTTCTTGTTGTTTTTCCTATAACTCTTATCTGTTCTGGGTTTTGATTTTCCTTTTCTTTGATTTTCCCTTTTTTGAAATATTCCTGAACCAATCAAAGAAAGTATATTTCTTTCTTCTTCCTCCATTTGGGAATACCATAATTTCTCTCATCTTATCCTTTTCTTCTATGTTAAACTTTTTAAAGAACCAATCTTTTAAAGGATGATTTTTCAAATTTTCTCTAAGATATGGTTTATCAATTTGAAACTTTTAACAGGTATTTCTTCTGGCTTTAGAATGCTCACCATTCTTATGGCTCCTTGGAGAAAATCACTTTCACTTGGATTATAGGTTTTTGCTGATGAGGATCTTTTATAGATAGGGTGTTCAATTCCACTTTCTTTATTCCTAAAAACTTTTTGATCCATTTCTTCCTTTTCACTACTCCTTTGGTCATCATCTATTTCTTCTAATTTAAAGCTTTTTCTTCCTTCCGTATAACTGGCAAAACTCCTCCTAGCTTTTTCCATTTTCTCCTAGAATTGACTTCAACATTACCATTTGGTAATTTGACTTTACTTTGTAAATCATCTGTCATTTCATTTACTCTTGGGGTGACATCTTCTATTTGCCAATTTCCTGGGAGAACAACTTCTTCCCAGCTGATGATCTTTGGGATGAACACGTTATTGTTAAAGTTTGTTTCCATAAGAACTGTAGTTTTCTCTTTCTCAACCTTATCTCTATAGGCTATCATGGGAAAGACAGATATCATGGATTTGTAGAACACACGATAAACTATAGCAAAAGGTTTACTTCTTGGACTCATTTTAATCCTTTGCTTTGAAATCCAATAGTTGCACAATCAAGGATATCTTCATCATGAGCATCAATTGTGATATTGGGAAAGCAATAAAATAAAACAGGTCCATGACAGAGACTTGATTCAATCATAGCATAAAGAGAATCATCAAATTCCATCATGTCTCTGATCTCGCACATAAGCACAACTGCAACATTTAATCCTAATCGAAACAACGGTTTGATTCCTACCTGAATTAATCCTATGTGCAGGTAGTTGTATTTGATTCTGATTTGTTCAATTATTCTTCTATCAAGAACTTTGATTGTCTGTTTTCCTCCAGAGAGAGAAACAGTTTTTTCAACAGTTTTTATGTGATAATCATTTTGCTCTTCAAATGTGCCATTGCTATATATTTCTGTTACAGGCAAGGTTGGCAACTTCCAGTTTGATATTGCTTGGTCAAAATTTTCATATATCATTTCTTCTGAATTTTTTGTTTTTTCTGAATTTTCTTTTTGTAAGCTATTACGGTAAAACTAGTTAAAGCAGACTGGTAGGATGAAGAAGACGAATAAGATCTATTAGAAGGATGCTGAAATGATTTAAACCAATTCTTGAAAAGTTTTGTTTTTCCCTTAGAATTTTCCATCTTTTGTAACTCGTTAGAAACAAGAAGAGTTCTGTCAACGATTTACTGCCCTTAACGCCTGATCACGGCCTGAAGCGGGACTTACAACGCGACCACACACTCTTTTAAAAAGATGACGAGGCACAGAAGTGGTAAATAAGAAGGAAAAATAAAAACTCTAAAGAGAATTTGGCTAAAAAGCTTCAGATCCTGAATAATAGATTTAATTCTCTAAATCCCGTTTTTTTTTTTTTTTTTTTTTTTTTTAACACAAATTTAAATACGAGATAATAATTCTAATTCTTCATTCAGTCTATTACAATATTCTCTTACCTGATTACACAAGCGTACTAACATAGATCGTCTAATAGCTTGAACGAATAACAAGATATCCTCCTGCAGCTATATTTTCATCTATCTGTCTGATAGCATTCTCTAATGTCCTAAGCTGATTTTCACGTCTTCTTAGATCACTCAATAGTTTCTTCTCTCCTAATCGGGTGGCATCTCGAGGGCCATAGCTGTAGTGTTGATTTAGTTCGGAATTTATCTAGTTGGAAGATGGCATAAGAACGCTTTAAAACAATCCTTCTCCTTTCAAACTTACGATGGCGAGGATTATTTCTGTGGGTACAGGTTTGCAGATGTCTTCTTATGTTGTCTAACAAGAATTCAATTTTTCTTAATATCCGAACATCATCATAGTATCTTTTAAGCAGAGTAAGACGAATAGACATGTTCTAGCAAGAGAAACAACATGATTAGATAATAACAAGCATATAACATAAACTTGTAAAAACTTAATCACTTACAGGAGATTTGTACAAGACTTCAGACTCTAGCAGCACTCTAACTTCAAACTCACACTCACACTCACACTTATGTTTTTTTTTTTTTTTTTACAATTTTTTGGAGATGATTCCCAAAGGAAACCCCCAGCTCCTTATATAGATGGAGCATACAAAAGATCCCTCCTCTCATCCGACCATGAGAGGACTTACACCAAAAGCAACAAACTTCCAAACACATTTTCAAAGGTTGATGGGCAGGTACAAAAGTTGATGGCAAGGTACATGAGGTGTAATATCTATATGCCACATGGAAAGCATAAGATAAACATACCCCCACAACTTCACCAACTTTTGACATTTGGCAATAAAGCACCCCCACATCATTTACAAACCCAATACCTTTATTTACAAGTGTCAACACAAGAGGCAGCCCCTACCACTTATTTACATGTGGCAACTTAAAAGGCAGCCCCTACCAACAAAATATATTCTCTGTTGGCAAGATGACAACTTTTCTTCAAATCAAACCTTTGTTTTTTTCCAAGCAATGATAGCTAGCAACTTTTTCTTCTCTAGCATTATGTGTCTATTCCAAAATTCTTCTTCGTATGACACCTACACATATCATACAAGCCAGGCATGATGAGTAGCAACATTTCTTCTCAAGCATCGATTTGAATGAAGACACCATTTCTTCAATGCATAATCAAGATATTATTATCTAACATAGATGGGACCACTTTCTTCTTTTCTTCAACTGACCATACCTCCACCAAAAAGAGATGAGTCCACTGGCTCTGATACCAATTACTGACAGGAACGAATTATTTGATTGGAATCATCTCAAATTACATCTTCTTTTTTATTAATTCTTTTGCTTTAGCAGAATTTTTTCCGGAATAATTCAGCTAACCGAGATTCCTTTTCGACTTCTTTTTCTTTCCCTTTATTTTTTGCTGAAGAGTACCAAAACTTTCCACCACGAAGATGTTCTGTAACTGAGCCATCGGGATTAACATGAGAGTCAGGGTCCCAACGAGGATGGAGATCTTCAAGAGGCACAACTTCATCATCAAGATTTTCATCTGGATCATGGTTACTATCCCAATCATGATCACCAACCTTTTCCGTGGAAGATATTCTTCTAAAATTGCTTGATCTTTTCTTCAAAATTGACGGAGTCAACAGACATATCCATCGGTTCAGGAGATTTTTCTCGAGCAATTTCTTTGCAATCTTTTTGGCTAATAGATCAGCCATGAGCGTTTCATTCTCAAAAGGCTTCTTTTCAGGATGAGGAATTTCTTCTTTAACAGGAGGAGAGATTTGATTCAGAATTCTCTCATAAGTATCATTTTCAATTTTAGACCACCACTTTTGATAAAAAGTCTGATAAAGAGATGGTGAATCATATAAGTCCTTTTTTACTTCAAACTTCCATTGGAAAATATAAGGGATATGAAATTTAGCAAAGAAGCGAAGCATATTGATGGCTTCACATGGAACCTTTTCTTCAACCTGAGAAAACTTAATAAACAAATAACGAAAATTATCAGGAAGGATTTTCTGAGAAGCACCTTAATGACCACCATGTGAAGAGAAACCAGGATGAAAATTGCGATGAATAGGAGTGACATCAGGACTTTCTTCTTTGAATCTGATGAACAGGAGTGATTATACTGACGATTTTTGCCACATCAAAGCATATTTTCCAGGCATCAATATAATCCCAATAATTATAGAACTCAGTCGAATTATATAGTCTGACTGATTTTGTCATGTACAAGGGACATCCCAATCTTCCTCAGTAAGGATTTTGAGAATAATTGAACTTCGAATAATGATGATACCATTTGCATTCTTGTTGTGGAAGATGAGGACACTTTTCGTCTGATGCAAAATATTGAGATACCAATCTCTGGTTTCTTTTTATCAGGGGAATAATAATGAAGCCCCTTTCCAAAGAGAAAATAAACATTATCTTCTACAGATCTTTCTTCCATAAGACAATCTGAAGTAACAAGAATTCTGTTACCGGTGTAAAGATATAATTCTGATTGACTTGGGTCTTTTGTTGGAATAAAACCCTTTTGGCTTTCTTCTTGATCTGCCAAATTCTCAAACCCTTTCTTCTTTATGAACGGGGAATAACTACTTGCCATTTGTCGTCCTGAAGAAATTCTCTAGTAAGAAAGTCAGGGAGAGAGTTAGAATTTCCATTAATAAATTCAATTTTAAATTCAAACACTGATAAAATGGCTTGCCATCTAGCAAATATTTGCTTAGAGACAAGATTTTTGACATCTTTTCCAGAATTTCTTTTGCAGCCTTAGCATCAACTCTGATCAGAAATTCTTTGTTTAATAATCATGCTGGAATTTCGTCACACAAATAACTATGGCAAGAACTTCCTTTTTGATGGTTGAATATTTCTTTTGAGCTTCATTCCATAATCCTGAATTAAAATCTTATTAATTCTTCTTGTGAATCTTTTTGTTGTAAAAGGATTCCACCATATCCGACATCAGAGGCATCAGTTTGAACTATTTTGAAAGCTTCTGGGTCAGATAAACATCTACAAGGAAGATTTTTAACTCTTTCCTTAATCTTCTTTACTGCATTAGTATGATGGATAGACCACTCCTTAGGATTTTTCTTTAATCTTTCTTGGAGAAGTTTTCTATCTTTTGCCAAATCCTGATAGAAAAATCCAACATAATTTTAGACATCCAAGAAATCTTTGTAGCATATTTTTATCCTTAATTTCGTCTGGAAATTTATCAGCAAATTGAATAACTCTATTAGTCGGAGTTATTTTTCTATCTTGGATTTCAAATCCTAAGAACCTGATTTTTGCTGAAAGAGATTCATCTTTCTTTTAGATAAAGCCAATCCATTTTCTTTTATGACTCTTTTGAAGATATTCAAATGTTTCCAATGTTGTAACACAGATTCTGAAAAATAAGAATATCATCTATGTAAACAATGGCAAACTGGGTATAAGACGAGAAGATATTATTCATAATATTCTGAAATTCAGATGGAGCATTTTTCAATCCAAAAGGCATAACATTCCATTCTTAATGCCCCATTGGAACAGTGAATGCAGTTTTATATCTATCTTCTTCTTTTATCTGAATCTGCCAAAATCCTGATTTTAAATCAAATTTTGAAAAATATTTTGGCATTGTTTAATCTGTTTAGCAAATCTTGAGTATTAGGTAAAGGATACCTAATAGATTGTAAGACTTTGTTTTAAAGGTTTATAATTGATTACCAATCTTGGAACTCCTCTTTCAATTTCAGCGCCTTTTCAACATAAAATGCCGTACAGCTCCAAGGGGATTTGCTTTTCTAATTAATCCTTTCTTCAAAAGATCATGATTTCTTCTTGGCAAAGCTTCAAATGGGCAGCATCCATTTGAGATGGACGAGCTTTAGTAGGAATATCCTTTTCATTAAAATCTTTTTACATATGGTAATCCTACTATGTGTCTTTTTTCTATTCCAAAAGGCTGATGGTAATTCAGAACAGCATTCTTCTTCAATCTGTTTGTGGAATTCTTCTAATTTTGGTTTAATTCTTTTTTCTCCAATTCTTTTGTCATTTGGACACATTTAATTTCATTTTTTAATCCATTTATGTTAATTTTCTCTTGTGGCAATAACTGATTTATCCTTTGGATTTTCGTCTCACAAGGATCATCTATAAAATCAAGATTTACTTCAATCCCTATGATATTTGTAGAAATTCCTTTTGTTGTTACAGAAAAGGGTTGGATTTGAAGAATAAATGGAGATCCAAGGAGTACATCATTAACAATATCTTCTGAAATAATAAAGGGTGAAGTAACACAGACTCTTTTCATGCAAACATGAACATTTGGGATTTTTCTTTCTATGGAAATGGTCGTGCCATTAGCAGCTGAAACAAATTGTTTTGATTCACTTGTAAATTCAATAGGAACGATTCCAAGTCTGATAACATTTAGTCAGCGCCAGTGTCAATTATGGCATTAACAATCTTCTCGAAGTTTTTAATTTTTATTTTTACTTGAACTCTCCACTGTTGGTAAATACATTTTGTAGGAATTACACCAGTAGAGATTTTGCTAATTTCTCCTTTAATTCTTTGGACAAATTTTTCTTCATCATATTTTTCAATAGCACCATCACTTTCTAACCAAGTTAACCTTTCATCAAGCTCATTTTGTTTTTTGGTTAACTCATCCTTAATTCACGGAGTTCTCTCTTTTGATCATTTAATTCTCTTTGTAAATCTGAGAGAGTTAAGGGTTTATTTATAGTATGAATTTTTTCTGCTCTATTCATGAGGTCAATCATGGAATAGGTTGGTGTTGAAATGTTTCTTTCTCCTTTATCCTTTTTGGATAATATGGTGTTTTATTATCATTTTCATTTTCTTCAAAGGAAATTTTTTGTTGTGAACTTTCTCCTTCTTCTCCTCCCCCCAATTTTGAAATCTGATTTAAAAATTGAACTTTTTTCTCTGGATCAGGTTATGTTATCAATCATTTCTAAAAGTAATTTTTGAGGGGCCGTGAGGACACGAATGTGGATACCAAGATCTTCATCAGATGGTATCGACCATTCTCCTTCAGATTCTTCATCATCTGAATGACATGTACATGATTGGAATTGTTTGATGAGCTGAATCTGAGGACTATCTTCTTCAGTATCAGTTGATGAATCAGATTCATATTCTTCTTCTTCTTCTGAGGAACTTGAATCAGTTTGTTCCTTTTCAGTATTTTCATCATCATTTTTGGTATTGATTTTTCGAAGTTTCTTTTTAGAAGGATTTTCTTTTTAAAAACATTTACTTGCATAATGACCCTTCTTTCCCGCAATTATAACAAGTTGGAACATTTTCTTTTATATATTTCTTTTTGAAATATTTTCTGGATTTTCTTTTGAATGGGAAGAGATCATTGGATTTCCTTCCTTTTTATATCTTCCGGGTTTATATTTTTTACCATTTTGTTTCTTCTATCGGGAGTAAATTTAGAACGCAAAGGTTTTCTCTTTGATTCAGGCGTCTGATCTAAACCAAACTGGAAACAAAATCTCCTAATTCTTTATCTCCAGAATATTTTCTCATTTTTTCAGCTTGTTTACTGATCTTTAAATCAGTACAAAGATTCATGCCAACTTTGTTAATTCTCTGTATGATTCCTCCGAAAGTCAGCAAACTATAATTAATAGTACCATGCATTTCTTCTCTCAGGGAATTACGCACCTTTTCAGCAAATAAGGGTGGTAAATCCTGAAATGAATCTTTCTTTCCAAATATCGAATTACAACATTGAGTTGGTAAACTTTTGACAAGAATACATCTCTGTACCAACGAAATTCTCCTAAATTTCTACATTTCAAACGGTGTAATTGCTGTCTATTTTTCTCCTTAATTAGAGCAATTCCTCCAGTGAATTCATTGAGGATGCATAGAAGCAAGACACTAACACAATCAGATTGAGTTTCCCAATTATCAGGGATTTGACTAGTACCTGCTTCAAGCTTAACATTTGGATCAACTAAATTTCCAGTGTTTTTGTCTCTATAAAGGATTCTTCCAAATTCATCCATTTTGACAGCATTTTCTATTTCAAGTCTTTGAGCTCCAGATAATCCATAATTCCACCATCCTCTTAATATTCCATTGAAAGAGGTGGTTATCATCAGAAAGATATTTCTTGGAGTATTTCCTCTGACTTCACAGGCATTACAGTATATTACATACTGTGAACCATTTGGACAATCTGATATTCTGTTAATCCATCTAAATTCCACTCATATAAAGAATTTCCTGAATAGGTTAATTCTGAGGTGTAACTGTATGGAGCTTCTTCAAGTTGTAGATCAACAGGGTTGGTCTAGGATAATAATTCTTTGTTTCTGGCAATTTTACCTGAGGATTCCATTTCTTTAGGCGATTTATTAATATATCTTCAGACGCAGAGACCCTTAGGATACTGAATCCTTTCCCTCCCATATTGAGGCTTTCATCCTATTGGATAATTCTTTTTGCATTTCGTCTGTCAATATAAATGGTCCTTCTTGCAGAGTAATCCCTTTAGGTAATTGTCTGGGAACATAAACTACATTGGCAGAGCTTTCTTCTAATTTTTCTTTTTTATCTTTACTAAATTCAGATTTTAATTTGATTGTTCTTTCTATTCGATCTGTTTGTTCTCCAATGGTTAATAGACATAGATTGGTATAATTGTTTTGTTCAATTATATCTCCAATACCTATACTTATGTCTTTAGCATTTGGGTCTGGTTTTGATTCATAAATGGATGCATTTTTTACAGGCATGGCATAATTCTTGGTGTCCGTATTAGGGACAGAAATATCAAGTTCTTCCAAGGTGGATGAGATTTATCTACTTCTTTTCCTTCAGTGTCTTTCCAAGTTCTTGTTGTTTTTCCTAAACTCTTATCTATTCTGGGTTTTGATTTTTCCTTTTCTTTGATTTTCCCTTTTTTGAAATATTCCATGAACCAATCAAAGAAAGGTATATTTCTTTCTTCTTCCTCCATTTGGAATACCATAATTCTCTCATCTTATCCTTTTCTTCTATGTTAAACTTTTTAAAGAACCAATCTTTTTAAAGGATGATTTTTCAAATTTTCTCTAAGATATGGTTTATCAATTTGAAACTTTTTAACAGGTATTTCTTCTGGCTTTAGAATGCTCACCATTTTATGGCTCCTTGGAGGAAAATCACTTTCACTTGGATTATAGGTTTTTGCTGATGAGGATCTTTTTAGATAGGGTGTTCAATTCCACTTTCTTTATTCCTAAAAACTTTTTGATCCATTTCTTCCTTTTCACTACTCCTTTGGTCATCATCATCTATTTCTTCTAATTTAAAGCTTTTTCTTCCTTCGTATAACTGGCAAAAATCCTCCTAGCTTTTTCCATTTTTCTCCTAGAATTGACTTCAACATTACATTTGGTAATTTGACTATACTTTGTAAATCATCTGTCATTTCATTTACTCTTGGGGTGACATCTTCTATTTGCCAATTTCCTGGGAGAACAACTTCTTCCCAGCTGATGATCTTTGGGATGAACACGTTATTGTTAAAGTTTGTTTCCATAAGAACTGTAGTTTTCTCTTTCTCAACCTTATCTCTATAAGCTATCATGGGAAAGACAGATATCATGGATTTGTAGAACACACGATAAACTATAGCAAAAGGTTTACTTCTTGGACTCATTTTTAATCCTTTGCTTTGAAATCCAATAGTTGCACAATCAAGGATATCTTCATCATGAGCATCAATTGTGATATTGGGAAAGCAATTAAAATAAACAGGTCCATGACAGAGACTTGATTCAATCATAGCATAAAGAGAATCATCAAATCATGTCTCTGATCTCGCACATAAGCACAAACTGCAACATTAATCCTAATCGAACAACGGTTTGATTCTACCTGAATTAATCCTATGTGCAGGTAGTTGTATTTGATTCTGATTTGTTCAATAATTCTTCTATCAAGAACTTGATTGTCTGTTTTCCTCAGAGAGAGAAACAGTTTTTTCAACAGTTTTTATGTATAATCATTTTGCTCTTCAAATGTGCCATTGCTATATATTTCTGTTACAGGCAAGGTTGGCAACTTCCAGTTTGATATTGCTTGGTCAAAATTTTCATATATCATTTCTTCTGAATTTTTTGTTTTTTTCTGATTCTTTTTTGTAAGCTATTACGGGTTAAAACTAGTTAAAGCAGACTGGTAGGATGAAGAAGACGAATAAGATCTATTAGAAGGATGTGAAATGATTTAAACCAATTCTTGAAAAGTTTTGTTTTTCCCTTAGAATTTTCCATCTTTTGTAACTCGTTTAGAAACAAGAAGAGTTCTGTCAACGATTTACTGCCCTTAACGCCTGATCACGGCTGAAGCGGGACTTACAACGCGACCACACACTCTTTTAAAAAGATGAACGAGGCAAGAAGTGGTAAATAAGAAGGAAAATAAAAACTCTAAGAGAATTTGGCTAAAAAGCTTCAGATCCTGAATAATAGATTTAATTCATCTAAATCCGTTTTTTTTTTTTTTTTTTTTTTTTTTTTTTTTTTTTTAACACAAATTTAAATACGAGATAATAATTCTAATTCTTCATTCATTCTATTACAATATTCTCTTACCTGATTACACAAGCGTACTAACATAGATCGTCTAATAGCTTGAAACCGAATAACAAGATATCCTCCTGCAGCTATATTTTCATCTATCTGTCTGATAGCATTCTCTAATGTCCTAAGCTGATTTTCACGTCTTCTTAGATCACGCAATAGTTTCTTCTCTCCTAATAGAACGAGGTGGCATCTCAGAGGGCCATAGCTTGTAGTGTTGATTTAGTTCGGAATTTATCTAGTTGGAAGATGGCATAAGAACGCTTTAAAACAATCCTTCTCCTTTCAAACTTACGATGGCGAGGATTATTTCTGTGGGTACAGGTTTGCAGATGTCTTCTTATGTTGTCTAACAAGAATTCAATTTTTCTTAATATCCGAACATCATCATAGTATCTTTTAAGCAGAGTAAGACGAATAGACATGTTCTAGCAAGAGAAACAACATGATTAGATAATAAACAAGCATATAACATTAAACTTGTAAAAACTTAATCACTTACAGGAGATTTGTACAAGACTTCAGACTCTAGCACACTCTAACTTCAAACTCACACTCACACTCACTTATGTTTTTTTTTTTTTTTTTTACAATTTTTTGGAGATGATTCCCAAAGGAAACCCCCAGCTCCTTATATAGATGGAGCATACAAAAGATCCCTCCTCTCATCCGACCATGAGAGGACTTACACCAAAAGCAACAAACTTCCAAACACATTTTTCAAAGGTTGATGGGCAAGGTACAAAAGTTGATGGGCAAGGTACATGAGGTGAAATATCTATATGCCACATGGAAAGCATAAGATAAACATACCCCCACAACTTCACCAATTTTGACATTTGGCAATAAAGCACCCCCACATCATTTACAAACCCAATACCTTTATTTACAAGTGTCAACACAAGAGGCAGCCCCTACCAACTTAATTTACATGTGGCAACTTAAAAGGCAGCCCCTACCAACAAAATATTCTCTGTTGGCAAGATGACAACTTTTCTTCAAATCAAACCTTTGTTTTTCTTCCAAGCAATGATAGCTAGCAACTTTTCTTCTCTAGCATCATTATGTGTCTATTCCAAAATTCTTCTTCGTATGACACCTACACATATCATACAAGCCAGGCAATGATGAGTAGCAACATTTCTTCTCAAGCATCGATTTGAATGAAGACACCATTTCTTCAATGCATATCAAGATATTATTATCTAACATAGATGGGACCACTTTTCTTCTTTTCTTCATACTGACCATATACCTCCACCAAAAAGAGATGAGTCCACTGGCTCTGATACCAATTACTGACAGGATCGAATTAGAGCAATTTCGTTGGTATAGAGATGTATTCTTCTCAAAAGTTTACCAACTCAATGATTGTAATTCCGATATTTGGAAAGAAAGATTCATTTCAGGATTACCACCCTTATTTGCTGAAAAGGTGCGTAATTCCCTGAGAGAAGAAATGCATGGTACTATTAATTATAGTTTGCTGACTTTCGGAGGAATCATACAGAGAATTAACAAAGTTGGCATGAATCTTTGTACTGATTTAAAGATCAGTAAACAAGCTGAAAAAATGAGAAAATATTCTGGTGATAAAGAATTAGGAGATTTTTGTTTCCAGTTTGGTTTAGATCAAACGCCTGAATCAATGCGAAAACCTTTGCGTCCTAGATTTACTCCTGATAGAAGAAACAAAATGGTAAAAAAGTATAAACCCGGAAGATATAAAAAAGGAAGGAAATCCAATGATCTCTTCCCATTCAAAAGAAAATCCAGAAAATATTTCAAAAAGAAATATATAAAAGAAAATGTTCCAACTTGTTATAATTGCGGGAAGAAGGGTCATTATGCAAGTAAATGTTTTAAAAAAGAAAATCCTTCTAAAAAGAAACTTCGAAAAATCAATACCAAAAATGATGATGAAATACTGAAAAGGAACAAACTGATTCAAGTTCCTCAGAAGAAGAAGAAGAATATGAATCTGATTCATCAACTGATACTGAAGAAGATAGTCCTCAGATTCAGCTCATCAAACAATTCCAATCATGTACATGTCATTCAGATGATGAAGAATCTGAAGGAGAATGGTCGATACCATCTGATGAAGATCTTGGTATCCACATTCGTGTCCTCACGGCCCCTCAAAAATTACTTTTAGAAATGATTGATAACATACCTGATCCAGAGAAAAAAGTTCAATTTTTAATCAGATTTTCAAAATTGGGGGGGAGGAGAAGAAGGAGAAAGTTCACAACAAAAAATTTCCTTTGAAGAAAATGAAAATGATAATAAAACACCATATTATCCAAAAAGGATAAAGGAGAAAGAAACATTTCATACACCAACCTATTCCATGATTGAAAGTTCACAACAAAAAATTTCCTTTGAAGAAAATGAAAATGATAATAAAACACCATATTATCCAAAAAGGATAAAGGAGAAAGAAACATTTCATACACCAACCTATTCCATGATTGACCTCATGAATAGAGCAGAAAAAATTCATACTATAAATAAACCCTTAACTCTCTCAGATTTACAAAGAGAATTAAATGATCAAAAAAGAGAACTCCGTGAATTAAGGATTGAGTTAACCAAAAAACAAAATGAGCTTGATGAAAGGTTAACTTGGTTAGAAAGTGATGGTGCTATTGAAAAATATGATGAAGAAAAATTTGTCCAAAGAATTAAAGAAATTAGCAAAATCTCTACTGGTGTAATTCCTACAAAATGTATTTACCAACAGTGGAGAGTTCAAGTAAAAATAAAATTAAAAACTTCGAGAAGATTGTTAATGCCATAATTGACACTGGTGCTGACTTAAATTTTATCAGACTGGAATCGTTCCTATTGAATTTACAAGTGAATCAAAACAGTTTGTGTTGCTGCTAATGGAACGACCATTTCCATAGAAAGAAAATTCCAAATGTTCATGTTTGCATGAAAGGAGTCTGTGTCACTTCACCCTTTATTATTTTCAGAAGATATTGTTAATGATGTACTCCTTGGATCTCCATTTATTCTTCAAATCCAACCCTTTTCTGTAACAACAAAAGGAATTTCTACAAATATCAAAGGGATTGAAGTAAATCTTGATTTTATAGGTGATCCTTGTGAGACGAAAATCCAAAGGATAAATCAGGTTATTGCCACAAGAGAAAATTACATAAATGGATTAAAAAATGAAATTAAATGTGTCCAAATGACAAAAGAATTGGAGAAAAAAGAATTTAAACCAAAATTAGAAGAAATTCACCAAACAGATTGAAGAAGAATGCTGTTCTGAATTACCATCAGCCTTTTGGAATAGAAAAAGACACATAGTAGGATTACCATATGTAAAAGATTTTAATGAAAAGGATATTCCTACTAAAGCTCGTCCATCTCAAATGGATGCTGCCATTTGAAGCTTTGCCAAGAAGAAATCAATGATCTTTTGAAGAAAGGATTAATTAGAAAAAGCAAATCCCCTTAGAGCTGTACGGATTTTATGTTGAAAAGGCCGCTGAAATTGAAAGAGGAGTTCCAAGATTGGTAATCAATTATAAACCTTTAAACAAAGTCTTACAATCTATTAGGTATCCTTTACCTAATACTCAAGATTTGCTAAACAGATTAAACAATGCCAAAATATTTTCAAAATTTGATTTAAAATCAGGATTTTGCAGATTCAGATAAAGAAGAAGATAGATATAAAACTGCATTCACTGTTCCAATGGGGCATTATGAATGGAATGTTATGCCTTTTGGATTGAAAATGCTCCATCTGAATTTCAGAATATTATGAATAATATCTTCTCGTCTTATACCCAGTTTGCCATTGTTTACATTGATGATATTCTTTTTTCAGAATCTGTGTTACAACATTGGAAACATTTGAATATCTTCAAAAGAGTCATAAAGAAAATGGATTGGCTTTATCTAAAAGAAAGATGAATCTCTTTCAGCAGAAAATCAGGTTCTTAGGATTTGAAATCCAAGATAGAAAAATAACTCCGACTAATAGAGTTATTCAATTTGCTGTAAATTTCCAGACGAAATTAAGGATAAAAATATGCTACAAAGATTTTTGGATGTCTAAATTTATGTTGGTTTTTCTATCAGGATTTGGCAAAAGATAGAAAACTTCTCCAAGAAAGATTAAAGAAAAATCCTAAGGAGTGGTCTATCCATCATACTAATGCAGTAAAGAAGATTAAGGAAAGAGTTAAAAATCTTCCTTGTAGATGTTTATCTGACCAGAAGCTTTCAAAATAGTTCAAACTGATGCCTCTGATGTCGGATATGGTGGAATCCTTTTACAACAAAAGATTCACAAGAAGAATTTATAAGATTTAATTCAGGATTATGGAATGAAGCTCAAAAGAAATATTCAACATCAAAAAGGAAGTTCTTGCCATAGTTATTTGTGTGACGAAATTCCAGCATGATTTATTAAACAAAGAATTTCTGATCAGAGTTGATGCTAAGGCTGCAAAAGAAAATTCTGGAAAGATGTCAAAAATCTTGTCTCTAAGCAAATATTTGCTAGATGGCAAGCCATTTTATCAGTGTTTGAATTAAAATTGAATTTATTAATGGAAATTCTAACTCTCTCCCTGACTTTCTTACTAGAGAATTTCTTCAGGGACGACAAAATGGCAAGTAGTTCTTCCCCGTTCATAAAGAAGAAAGGGTTTGAGAATTTGGCAGATCAAGAAGAAAGCCAAAAGGGTTTTATTCCAACAAAGACCCAAGTCAATCAGAATTATAATCTTTACACCGGTAACAGAATTCTTGTTACTTCAGATTGTCTTATGGAAGAAAGATCTGTAGAAGATAATGTTTATTTTCTCTTTGGAAAGGGGCTTCATTATTATTCCCCTGATAAAAAGAAAACCAGAGATTGGTATCTCAATATTTTGCATCAGACGAAAAGTGTCCTCTTCCACAACAAGAATGCAAATGGTATCATCCTTATTCGAAGTTCACTATTCTCAAATCCTTACTGAGGAAGATTGGGATGGTCCCTTGTACATGACAAAATCAGTCAGACTATATAATTCGATGAGTTCTATAATTATTGGGATTATATTGATGCCTGGAAATATGCTTTGATGTGGCAAAATCGTCATAATCACTCCTGGTTCATCAGATTCAAAGAAGAAGTCCTGATGTCACTCCTATTCATCGCAATTTTCCATCCTGGTTTCTCTTCACATGGTGGTCATATTATGGTGCTTCTCAGAAAATCCTTCCTGATAATTTTCGTTATTTGTTTATTAAGTTTTCTCAGGTTGAAGAAAGGTTCCATGTGAAGCCTTCAATATGCTTCGCTTCTTGCTAAATTTCATATCCCTTATATTTTCCAATGGAAGTTTGAAGTAAAAAAGGACTTATATGATTCACCATCTCTTTATCAGACTTTTTATCAAAAGTGGTGGTCTAAAATTGAAATGATACTTATGAGAGAATTCTGAATCAAATCTCTCCTCCTGTTAAAGAAGAAATTCCTCATCCTGAAGAGAAAGCCTTTGAGAATGAAACGCTCATGGCTGACTATTAGCCAAAAAGATTGCCAAAGAAATTGCACGAGAAAAATCTCCTGAACCGATGGATATGTCTGTTGACTCCGTCAATTTTGAAGAAAAGATCAAGCAAATTTTAGAAAATATCTTCCACGAAAAAAGTCGGTGATCATGATTGGGATAGTAAACCATGATCCAATGAAATCTTGATGATGAAGTTGTGCCTCTTGAAGATCTCCATCTTGTTGGGACCCTGACTCTCATGTTAATCCGATGGCTCAGTTACAGAAATCTTCGTGGTGGGAAAGTTTTGGTACTCTTCAGCAAAAAATAAAGGGAAAGAAAAAGAAGTCGAAAAGGAACTCGGTTAGCTGAATTATTCCGGAAAAATTCTGCTAAAGCAAAAGAATTAATAAAAAGAAGATGTAATTTGAGATGATTCCAATCAATAATTCGTTCCTGTCAGTAATTGGTATCAGAGCCAAGTGGACTCATCTCTTTTTGGTGGAGGTATATGGTTAGTATGAAGAAAAGAAGAAAAGGGGGAAAAGAAGAAAAGTGGTCCCCATCAATGTTAGATAATAATATCTTGATATGCATTGAAGAAATGGTGCTACTCATCATTGCCTGGCTTGTATGATATTGTAGGTGTCATACGAAGAAGAATTTTGGAATAGACACATAATGATGCTTGAGAAGAAAGTTGCTAGCTATCATTGCTTGGAAGAAAAACAAAGGTTTGATTTGAAGAAAAGTTGTCATCTTGCCAACAGAGAAAATATTTTGTTGGTAGGGGCTGCCTTTTAAGTTGCCACATGTAAATTAAGTTGGTAGGGGCTGCCTCTTGTGGGCATTTGTAAATAAAGGTATTGGGTTGTAAATGTTGTGGGGGTGCTTTATTGCCAAATGTCAAAAGTTGATGAAGTTGTGGGGGTATGTTTTATCTTATGCTTTCCATGTGGCATATAGATATTTCACCTCATGTACCTTGCCCATCAACTTTTTACCTTGCCCATCAACCTTTGAAAAATGTGTTTGGAAGTTTGTGTGGGGAACCATTCCTTTTTCTGTTGCTTTTGGTGTAAGTCCTCTCATGGTCGGATGAGAGGAGGGATCTTTTGTATGCTCCATATTATAAAGCTGGAGGTTTCCTTTGGGAATCATCTCCAAAAAATTGTAAAAAAAAAAAAAACATAAGTTGAGTGTGAGTGTGAGTTTGAAGTTAGAGTGCTGCTAGAGTCTGAAGTCTTGTACAAATCTTCTGTAAGTGATTAAGTTTTACAAGTTATGTTATATGCTTGTTTTATCTATCATGTTGTTTCTCTTGCTAGAACTGTCTATTCGTCTACTCTGCTTAAAAGATACTATATGATGTTCGGATATTAAGAAAAATTGAATTCTTGTTAGACAACATAAGAAGACATCTGCAAACCTGTACCCACAGAAATAATCCTCGCCATCGAAAGTTTGAAAGGAGAAGGATTGTTTTAAAAAGCGTTCTTATGCCATCTTCCAACTAGATAAATTCCGAACTAAATCAACACTACAAGCTATGGCCCTCTGAGATGCCATCTCGTTCTATTAGGAGAGAAGAACTATTGCGTGATCTAAGAAGACGTGAAATCAGCTTAGGACATTAGAGAATGCTATCAGACAGATAGATGAAAATATAGCTGCAGGAGGATATCTTGTTATTCGTGTTCAAGCTATTAGACGATCTATGTTAGTACGCTTGTGTAATCAGGTAAGAGAATATTGTATAGACTGAATGAAGAATTAGAATTATTATCTCGTATTTAAATTTGTGTTTAAAAAAAAAAAAAAAAAAAAAAAAAAAAAAAAAAAAAACGGGATTTTAGATGAATTAAATCTATTATTCAGGATCTGAAGCTTTTTTAGGCCAAATTCTCTTTAGAGTTTTTATTTTCCTTCTTATTTACCACTTCTGTGCCTCGTTCATCTTTTTAAAAGAGTGTGTGGTCGCGTTGAAAAGTCCCGCTTCAGGCCGTGATCAGGCGTTAAGGGCAGTAAATCCGTTGACAGAACTCTTCTTGTTTCTAACGAGTTACAAAAGATGGAAAAATTCTAAGGGAAAAACAAAACTTTTCAAGAATTGGTTTAAAATCATTTCAGCATCCTTCTAATAGATTTATTCACTTCTTCATCCTACCAGTCTGCTTTAAACTAGTTTTACCCGTAATAGCTTACAAAAAGAAAATTCAGAAAAAAACAAAAAATTCAGAAGAAATGATATATGAAAATTTTGACCAAGCAATATCAAACTGGAAGTTGCCAACCTTGCCTGTAACAGAAATATATAGCAATGGCACATTTGAAGAGCAAAATGATTATCAATAAAAACTGTTGAAAAAAACTGTTTCTCTCTCTGGAGGAAAACAGACAATCAAAGTTCTTGATAGAAGAATTATTGAACAAATCAGAATCAAATACAACTACTGCACATAGGATTAATTCAGGTAGGAATCAAACCGTTGTTTCGATTAGGATTAAATGTTGCAGTTTGTGCTTATGTGCGAGATCAGAGCATGATGAATTTGATGATTCTCTTTATGCTATGATTGAATCAAGTCTCTGTCATGGACCTGTTATTTTAATTGCTTTCCCAATATCACAATTGATGCTCATGATGAAGATATCCTTGATTGTGCAACTATTGGATTTCAAAGCAAAGGATTAAAAATGAGTCCAAGAAGTAAACCTTTTGCTATAGTTTATCGTGTGTTCTACAAATCCATGATATCTGTCCTTTCCCATGATAGCCTATAGAGATAAGGTTGAGAAAGAGAAAACTACAGTTCTTATGGAAACAAACTTTAACAATAACGTGTTCATCCCAAAGATCAATCAGCTGGGAAGAAGTTGTTTCTCCCAGGAAATTGGCAAATAGAGATGTCACCCAAGAGTAAATGAAATGACAAATGATTTACAAAGTATAGTCAATTACCAATGGTAATGTTGAAGTCAATTTTAGGAGAAAAATGGAAAAAAGCTAGGAGGAGTTTTGCCAGTTATACGGAAGGAAGAAAAAGCTTTAAATTTAGAAGAAATAGATGATGACCAAAGGAGTAGTGAAAGGAAGAAATGGATCAAAAAGTTTTAGAATAAAGAAGAAAGTGATTGAAACACCCTATCTATAAAAGAATCCTCATCAGCAAAAACCTATAATTCCAAGTGAAAGTGATTTTCTCCCAAGGAGCCATAAGAATGGTGAGCATTCTAAAGCCAGAAGAAATACCTGTTAAAAAGTTTCAAATTGATAAACCATATCTTAGAGAAAATTTGAAAAATCATCCTTTAAAAGATTGGTTCTTTAAAAAGTTTAACATAGAAGAAAAGGATAAGATGAGAGAATTATGGTATTCCCAAATGGAGGAAGAAGAAAGAAATATACCTTTCTTTGATTGGTTCATGGAATACTTCAAAAAAGGGAAAATCAAAGAAAAGGAAAATCAAAGCCCAGAACAGATAAGAGTTATAGGAAAAACAACAAGAACTTGGAAAGACACTGAAGGAAAAGAAGTAGATAAATCTCATCCACCTTGGAAGAAACTTGATATTTCTGTCCCTAATACGGACACCAATAATTATGCCATGCCTGTAAAAAATGCATCCATTTATGAATCAAAACCAGACCCAAATGCTAAAGACATAAGTATAGGTATTGGAGATATAATTGAACAAAACAATTATACCAATCTATGTCTATTAACCATTGGAGAACAAACAGATCGAATAGAAAGAACAATCAAATTAAAATCTGAATTTAGTAAAGATAAAAAAGAAAAATTAGAAGAAAGCTCTGCCAATGCAGTTTATGTTCCCAGACAATTACCTAAAGGGATTACTCTGCAAGAAGGACCATTTATCTCTTTCTATGGAAATGGTCGTTCCATTAGCAGCAGACACAAACTGTTTTGATTCACTTGTAAATTCAATAGGAACGATTCCAAGTCTGATAATATTTAAGTCAGCACCAGTGTCAATTATGGCATTAACAATCTTCTCGAAGTTTTTAATTTTTATTTTTACTTGAACTCTCCACTGTTGGTAAATACATTTTGTAGGAATTACACCAGTAGAACAAAGTGAGCAAAGTGAACAAAGAGGACGAACTGGACAAAGTGGACAAACTGGTCGAATTGGAAAAACTAGACGAACATGACGAAGTGGATGAAAGTGGGCAAACTGGAAAAAATGGAATAACTGGACAAACTGGACGAATTGGACAAATTGGAGAAACAGTACAAACTGAACAAATTTGAAAAATTGGACAAAAAGGACAAATTTGACAAACTGAAGAAAGTGGACAAACTGGATAAACAAGAGGAAAAGGACAAAGTGGACATACATAACGAATTGGAAAGAGTGGATGAACTGTACCAAGTGGACAAACTGGAAAACTACTCAAATTGGACGAACACGACGAACTGGACCGACTGACCAAAGTGGAGAAACTAGTTAAACTGGACGAACAATACAAAGTGGACAAACTGTACGAATCGCACAAAGTGGACAATCTGGGTAAAGTAGACGAAGTGAACAAACAAGACAAACTGCACAAACTAGCTCAGTTGGACTAACTCGACAAAGTAGACAAACTTACCAACTGCACAAACTAGACGAATTGGACAAATTAGATAAACAGGTCAAACTGGACAAAATGAACCATATAGACAAACTTGACAAACGCGACAAACTGGACCAAGTGAGCAAAGTGAATAAAGTGGACAAATTGTACAAACCGGGTGAACTGGACAAAGTGGACAAGCTGAACGAATTGGAAAGAGTGGACAAACATGACAAAGTGAACAAACTGTAGAAAGTGGGCAAACTGGAAAAAGTGGACTAACTTAACAAACTGGCCGAATTGGACAAGGTGGACAAACAGGACGAACTGGACAAATTCGAGAAGCTAGACAAACTGGACAAATTCGTCAAACTGGACCAACAGGACAAACTAGACAAACTGGTCGAACAGGACAAAGTGGACAAACTGAACGAATTGGAAAAAATGTACAAATTACTCAAACTGGACGAACATGACAAAGTGAACAAACTGTACGAATTGGACAAAGTGGACAAACTCGACATAGTGGACAAAGTGAACAATAAGGATAAAGTAGACGACGTGGACAAACAAGTCAAATTGCTAAAACGGAACAAAGTGGACAAACTGGACGTCTTGTGCACACTAGACAAACTGCACAAATTGGCTAAATTTGACCAACTCGACAAAGTGGAAAAACTTGACCATCTGGACGAACTGGAAGATTTGGACAAATTAGATAAACTAGTCAAAATGGACAAACTGGACAAAGTGAGTAAAGTGAGCAAACTGGACAAACTGGACAAACTCGACGAAATGGAGAAAGTGGACAAATTGGAAAGATTGGACAAACATGACAATGTTGACGAATTGTACAAAGTGGGCAAATTGGACGAATTTGAAAAATTGGACTAACATGAGAAAGTTGACGAACAGTACAAAGCGGGCAAACTGGATAAAATGGACTAGCTGGACGAATAGGACGAATTGGACAAACAAGACGAACAGGACGAAGTGGACAAATAAAATAAACTAGACGAACAAGACGAAGTGGAATAATAAAATAAACTGGACGAACAGGCCAAATTGGACAAACTAGACCAACTGGACAAACTTAACAAACTAGACAAATGGACAAAGTGATCATAGTGGACAAACTGGACAAAATAGTCAAAATAGACGAACAGGACCAACTGAACAAAGTGTACAAACTGGACTGGACAAATTAGATAAACTGATCAAAATGGATAAACTGGACAATGTGAGCAAAGTGAGCAAATCGGACAAACTGGACGAAATGGAGAAAGTGGACAAATTGGAAAGATTGGACAAACATGACAATGTTGACGAATTTACAAAGTGGGCAATTTGGACGAATTTGAAAAAGTGGACTAACATGACAAAGTTGACGAACAGTACAAAGCGGACAAACTGGATAAAGTGGACTAGCTGGACGAATAGGAAGAATTGGATCAACTAGACGAACAGGACGAAGTGGACAAATAAAATAAACTGGACGAACAGGTCGAAGTGGACAAATAAAATAAACTGGACGAACAGGCCAAATTGGACAAATTGGACCAACTGGACAAACTTAACAAACTACACAAACGGGACAAAGTGAACAAAGTGGACAAACTGGACGAACAGGACAAAGTGAACAACTTGGAAAAACTAGTCAAAATAGTGAACAGGACCAACTGAACAAAGTGCACAAACTGGACTGGACAAATTAGATAAACCGGACAAAATAGAGAACTTGGACAAAATGGACCAACAGGACAAATTGGACCAACTGGACAAAGTGGACGAATTGGATAAATTAGATCAACTGGTCAAACCAGACAAATTGGACAAACTGAACCATCTAGACAAACTTGTCAAACTACACAAACTGAACAAAGTGAGCAAAGTGAACAAAGAGGACGAACTGGACAAAGTGGACAAACTGGTCGAATTGGAAAAACTAGACGAACATGACGAAGTGGATGAAAGTGGGCAAACTGGAAAAAGTGGAATAACTGGACAAACTGGACGAATTGGACAAATTGGAGAAACAGTACAAACTGAACAAATTTGAAAAATTGGACAAAAAGGACAAATTTGACAAACTGAAGAAAGTGGACAAACTGGATAAACAATAGGAAAAGGACAAAGTGGACATACATAACGAATTGGAAAAAGTGGATGAACTGTACCAAGTGGACAAACTGGAAAACTACTCAAATTGGACGAACACGACGAACTGGACCGACTGACCAAAGTGGAGAAACTAGTTAAACTGGACGAACAATACAAAGTGGACAAACTGTACGAATCGCACAAAGTGGACAATCTGGGTAAAGTAGACGAAGTGAACAAACAAGACAAACTGCACAAACTAGCTCAGTTGGACTAACTCGACAAAGTAGACAAACTTACCAACTGCACAAACTAGACGAATTGGACAAATTAGATAAACAGGTCAAACTGGACAAAATGAACCATATAGACAAACTTGACAAACGCGACAAACTGGACCAAGTGAGCAAAGTGAATAAAGTGGACAAATTGTACAAACCGGGTGAACTGGACAAAGTGGACAAGCTGAACGAATTGGAAAGAGTGGACAAACATGACAAAGTGAACAAACTGTAGAAAGTGGGCAAACTGGAAAAAGTGGACTAACTTAACAAACTGGCCGAATTGGACAAGGTGGACAAACAGGACGAACTGGACAAATTCGAGAAGCTAGACAAACTGGACAAATTCGTCAAACTGGACCAACAGGACAAACTAGACAAACTGGTCGAACAGGACAAAGTGGACAAACTGAACGAATTGGAAAAAATGTACAAATTACTCAAACTGGACGAACATGACAAAGTGAACAAACTGTACGAATTGGACAAAGTGGACAAACTCGACATAGTGGACAAAGTGAACAATAAGGATAAAGTAGACGACGTGGACAAACAAGTCAAATTGCTAAAACGGAACAAAGTGGACAAACTGGACGTCTTGTGCACACTAGACAAACTGCACAAATTGGCTAAATTTGACCAACTCGACAAAGTGGAAAAACTTGACCATCTGGACGAACTGGAAGATTTGGACAAATTAGATAAACTAGTCAAAATGGACAAACTGGACAAAGTGAGTAAAGTGAGCAAACTGGACAAACTGGACAAACTCGACGAAATGGAGAAAGTGGACAAATTGGAAAGATTGGACAAACATGACAATGTTGACGAATTGTACAAAGTGGGCAAATTGGACGAATTGAAAAATTGGACTAACATGAGAAAGTTGACGAACAGTACAAAGCGGGCAAACTGGATAAAATGGACTAGCTGGACGAATAGGACGAATTGGACAAACAAGACGAACAGGACGAAGTGGACAAATAAAATAAACTAGACGAACAAGACGAAGTGGAATAATAAAATAAACTGGACGAACAGGCCAAATTGGACAAACTAGACCAACTGGACAAACTTAACAAACTAGACAAATGGGACAAAGTGATCATAGTGGACAAACTGGACAAAATAGTCAAAATAGACGAACAGGACCAACTGAACAAAGTGTACAAACTGGACTGGACAAATTAGATAAACTGATCAAAATGGATAAACTGGACAATGTGAGCAAAGTGAGCAAATCGGACAAACTGGACGAAATGGAGAAAGTGGACAAATTGGAAAGATTGGACAAACATGACAATGTTGACGAATTTACAAAGTGGGCAATTTGGACGAATTTGAAAAAGTGGACTAACATGACAAAGTTGACGAACAGTACAAAGCGGACAAACTGGATAAAGTGGACTAGCTGGACGAATAGGAAGAATTGGATCAACTAGACGAACAGGACGAAGTGGACAAATAAAATAAACTGGACGAACAGGTCGAAGTGGACAAATAAAATAAACTGGACGAACAGGCCAAATTGGACAAATTGGACCAACTGGACAAACTTAACAAACTACACAAACGGGACAAAGTGAACAAAGTGGACAAACTGGACGAACAGGACAAAGTGAACAACTGGAAAAACTAGTCAAAATAGTGGAACAGGACCAACTGAACAAAGTGCACAAACTGGACTGGACAAATTAGATAAACCGGACAAAATAGAGAACTTGGACAAAATGGACCAACAGGACAAATTGGACCAACTGGACAAAGTGGACGAATTGGATAAATTAGATCAACTGGTCAAACCAGACAAATTGGACAAACTGAACCATCTAGACAAACTTGTCAAACTACACAAACTGAACAAAGTGAGCAAAGTGAACAAAGAGGACGAACTGGACAAAGTGGACAAACTGGTCGAATTGGAAAAACTAGACGAACATGACGAAGTGGATGAAAGTGGGCAAACTGGAAAAAGTGGAATAACTGGACAAACTGGACGAATTGGACAAATTGGAGAAACAGTACAAACTGAACAAATTTGAAAAATTGGACAAAAAGGACAAATTTGACAAACTGAAGAAAGTGGACAAACTGGATAAACAATAGGAAAAGGACAAAGTGGACATACATAACGAATTGGAAAAAGTGGATGAACTGTACCAAGTGGACAAACTGGAAAACTACTCAAATTGGACGAACACGACGAACTGGACCGACTGACCAAAGTGGAGAAACTAGTTAAACTGGACGAACAATACAAAGTGGACAAACTGTACGAATCGCACAAAGTGGACAATCTGGGTAAAGTAGACGAAGTGAACAAACAAGACAAACTGCACAAACTAGCTCAGTTGGACTAACTCGACAAAGTAGACAAACTTACCAACTGCACAAACTAGACGAATTGGACAAATTAGATAAACAGGTCAAACTGGACAAAATGAACCATATAGACAAACTTGACAAACGCGACAAACTGGACCAAGTGAGCAAAGTGAATAAAGTGGACAAATTGTACAAACCGGGTGAACTGGACAAAGTGGACAAGCTGAACGAATTGGAAAGAGTGGACAAACATGACAAAGTGAACAAACTGTAGAAAGTGGGCAAACTGGAAAAAGTGGACTAACTTAACAAACTGGCCGAATTGGACAAGGTGACAAACAGGACGAACTGGACAAATTCGAGAAGCTAGACAAACTGGACAAATTCGTCAAACTGGACCAACAGGACAAACTAGACAAACTGGTCGAACAGGACAAAGTGGACAAACTGAACGAATTGGAAAGAATGTACAAATTACTCAAACTGGACGAACATGACAAAGTGAACAAATTGTACGAATTGGACAAAGTGGACAAACTCGACATAGTGGACAAAGTGAACAAACAGGATAAAGTAGACGACGTGGACAAACAAGTCAAATTGCTAAAACGGAACAAAGTGGACAAACTGGACGTCTTGTGCACACTGGACAAACTGCACAAATTGGCTAAATTTGACCAACTCGACAAAGTGGAAAAACTTGACCATCTGGACGAACTGGAAGATTTGGACAAATTAGATTAACCGGTCAAAATGGACAAACTGGACAAAGTGAGTAAAGTGAGCAAACTGGACAAACTCGACGAAATGGAGAAAGTGGACAAATTGGAAAGATTGGACAAACATGACAATGTTGACGAATTGTACAAAGTGGGCAAATTGGACGAATTTGAAAATTGGACTAACATGAGAAAGTTGACGAACAGTACAAAGCGGGCAAACTGGATAAAATGGACTAGCTGGACGAATAGGACGAATTGGACAAACAAGACGAACAGGACGAAGTGGACAAATAAAATAAACTAGACGAACAGGCCAAATTGAAGAAGTGGACAAGTAAAATAAACTGGCGAACAAGACGAAGTGGACAAATAAAATAAACTGGACGAACAGGCCAAATTGGACAAACTGGACCAACTGGACAAACTTAACAAACTAGACAAATGGGACAAAGTGATCATAGTGGACAAACTGGACAAAATAGTCAAAATAGACGAACAGGACCAACTCAACAAAGTGTACAAACTGGACTGGACAAATTAGATAAACTGGTCAAAATGGGTAAACTGGACAATGTGAGCAAAGTGAGCAAATCGGACAAACTGGACGAAATGGAGAAAGTGGACAAATTGGAAAGATTGGACAAACATGACAATGTTGACGAATTTACAAAGTGGGCAATTTGGACGAATTTGAAAAAGTGGACTAACATGACAAAGTTGACGAACAGTACAAAGCGGACAAACTGGATAAAGTGGACTAGCTGGACGAATAGGAAGAATTGGATCAACTAGACGAACAGGACGAAGTGGACAAATAAAATAAATGGACGAACAGGTCGAAGTGGACAAATAAAATAAACTGGACGAACAGGCCAAATTGGACAAATTGGACCAACTGGACAAACTTAACAAACTACACAAACGGGACAAAGTGAACAAAGTGGACAAACTGGACGAACAGGACAAAGTGAACAACTTGGAAAAACTAGTCAAAATAGTGGAACAGGACCAACTGAACAAAGTGCACAAACTGGACTGGACAAATTAGATAAACCGGACAAAATAGAGAACTTGGACAAAATGGACCAACAGGACAAATTGGACCAACTGGACAAAGTGGAGGAATTGGATAAATTAGATCAACTGGTCAAACTAGACAAATTGGACAAACTGAACCATCTAGACAAACTTGTCAAACTACACAAACTGAACAAAGTGAGCAAAGTGAACAAAGAGGACGAATTGGACAAAGTGGACAAACTGGTCGAATTGGAAAAACTAGACGAACATGACGAAGTGGATGAAAGTGGGCAAACTGGAAAAAGTGGAATAACTGGACAAACTGGACGAATTGGACAAATTGGAGAAACAGTACAAACTGAACAAATTTGAAAAATTGGACAAAAAGGACAAATTTGACAAACTGAAGAAAGTGGACAAACTGGATAAACAAGAGGAAAAGGACAAAGTGGACATACATAACGAATTGGAAAATGTGAATGAACTGTACCAAGTGGACAAACTGGAAAACTACTCAAATTGGACGAACACGACGAACTGGACCGACTGACCAAAGTGGAGAAACTAGTTAAACTGGACGAACAATACAAAGTGGACAAACTGTACGAATCGCACAAAGTGGACAATCTGGGTAAAGTAGACGAAGTGAACAAACAAGACAAACTGCACAAACTAGCTCAGTTGGACTAACTCGACAAAGTAGACAAACTTACCAACTGCACAAACTAGACGAATTGGACAAATTAGATAAACAGGTCAAACTGGACAAAATGAACCATATAGACAAACTTGACAAACGCGACAAACTGGACCAAGTGAGCAAAGTGAATAAAGTGGACAAATTGTACAAACCGGGTGAACTGGACAAAGTGGACAAGCTGAACGAATTGGAAAGAGTGGACAAACATGACAAAGTGAACAAACTGTAGAAAGTGGGCAAACTGGAAAAAGTGGACTAACTTAAAAAACTGGCCGAATTGGACAAGGTGGACAAACAGGACGAACTGGACAAATTCGAGAAGCTAGACAAACTGGACAAATTCGTCAAACTGGACCAATAGGACAAACTAGACAAACTGGTCGAACAGGACAAAGTGGACAAACTGAACGAATTGGGAAAAAATGTACAAATTACTCAAACTGGACGAACATGACAAAGTGAACAAACTGTACGAATTGGACAAAGTGGACAAACTCGATATAGTGGACAAAGTGAACAAACAGGATAAAGTAGACGACGTGGACAAACAAGTCAAATTGCTAAAACGGAACAAAGTGGACAAACTGGACGTCTTGTGCACACTGGACAAACTGCACAAATTGGCTAAATTTGACCAACTCGACAAAGTGGAAAAACTTGACCATCTGGACGAACTGGAAGATTTGGACAAATTAGATAAACTGGTCAAAATGGACAAACTGGACAAAGTGAGTAAAGTGAGCAAACTGGACAAACTGGACAAACTCGACGAAATGGAGAAAGTGGACAAATTGGAAAGATTGGACAAACATGACAATGTTGACGAATTGTACAAAGTGGGCAAATTGGACGAATTTGAAAAATTGGACTGACATGAGAAAGTTGACGAACAGTACAAAGCGGGCAAACTGGATAAAATGGACTAGCTGGACGAATAGGACGAATAGGACAAACAAGACGAACAGGACGAAGTGGACAAATAAAATAAACTAGACGAACAGGCCAAATTGAAGAAGTGGACAAGTAAAATAAACTGGACGAACAAGACGAAGTGGAATAATAAAATAAACTGGACGAACAGGTCAAATTGGACAAACTAGACCAACTGGACAAACTTAACAAACTAGACAAATGGGACAAAGTGATCATAGTGGACAAACTGGACAAAATAGTCAAAATAGACGAACAGGACCAACTCAACAAAGTGTACAAACTGGACTGGACAAATTAGATAAACTGGTCAAAATGGATAAACTGGACAATGTGAGCAAAGTGAGCAAATCGGACAAACTGGACGAAATGGAGAAAGTGGACAAATTGGAAAGATTGGACAAACATGACAATGTTGACGAATTTACAAAGTGGGCAATTTGGACGAATTTGAAAAAGTGGACTAACATGACAAAGTTGACGAACAGTACAAAGCGGACAAACTGGATAAAGTGGACTAGCTGGACGAATAGGAAGAATTGGATCAACTAGACGAACAGGACGAAGTGGACAAATAAAATAAACTGGACGAACAGGTCGAAGTGGACAAATAAAATAAACTGGACGAACAGGCCAAATTGGACAAATTGGACCAACTGGACAAACTTAAGAAACTACACAAACGGGACAAAGTGAACAAAGTGGACAAACTGGACGAACAGACAAAGTGAACAACTTGGAAAAACTAGTCAAAATAGTGGAACAGGACCAACTGAACAAAGTGCACAAACTGGACTGGACAAATTAGATAAACCGGACAAAAGAACTTGGACAAAATGGACCAACAGAACAAATTGGACCAACTGGACAAAGTGGACGAATTGGATAAATTAGATCAACTGGTCAAACTAGACAAATTGGACAAACTGAACCATCTAGACAAACTTGTCAAACTACACAAACTGAACAAAGTGAGCAAAGTGAACAAAGAGGACGAACTGGACAAAGTGGACAAACTGGTCGAATTGGAAAAACTAGACGAACATGACGAAGTGGATGAAAGTGGGCAAACTGGAAAAAGTGGAATAACTGGACAAACTGGACGAATTGGACAAATTGGAGAAACAGTACAAACTGAACAAATTTGAAAAATTGGACAAAAAGGACAAATTTGACAAACTGAAGAAAGTGGACAAACTGGATAAACAAGAGGAAAAGGACAAAGTGGACATACATAACGAATTGGAAAAAGTGGATGAACTGTACCAAGTGGACAAACTGGAAAACTACTCAAATTGGACGAACACGACGAACTGGACCGACTGACCAAAGTGGAGAAACTAGTTAAACTGGACGAACAATACAAAGTGACAAACTGTACGAATCGCACAAAGTGGACAATCTGGGTAAAGTAGACGAAGTGAACAAACAAGACAAACTGCACAAACTAGCTCAGTTGGACTAACTCGACAAAGTAGACAAACTTTCCAACTGCACAAACTAGACGAATTGGACAAATTAGATAAACAGGTCAAACTGGACAAAATGAACCATATAGACAAACTTGACAAACGCGACAAACTGGACCAAGTGAGCAAAGAGAATAAAGTGGACAAATTGTACAAACCGGGTGAACTGGACAAAGTGGACAAGCTGAACGAATTGGAAAGAGTGGACAAACATGACAAAGTGAACAAACTGTAGAAAGTGGGCAAACTGGAAAAAGTGGACTAACTTAACAAACGGCCGAATTGGACAAGGTGGACAAACAGGACGAACTGGACAAATTCGAGAAGCTAGACAAACTGGACAAATTCGTCAAACTGGACCAACAGGACAAACTAGACAAACTGGTCGAACAGGACAAAGTGGACAAACTGAACGAATTGGAAAGAATGTACAAATTACTCAAACTGGACGAACATGACAAAGTGAACAAATTGTACGAATTGGACAAAGTGGACAAACTAACACAGTGAACAAAGTGAACAAACAGGATAAAGTAGACGACGTGGACAACAAGTCAAATTACTAAAACGGAACAAAGTGGACAAACTGGACGTCTTGTGCACACTGGACAAACGCACAAATTGGCTAAATTTGACCAACTCGACAAAGTGGAAAAACTTGACCATCTGGACGAACTGGAAGATTTGGACAAATTAGATTAACCGGTCAAAATGGACAAACTGGACAAAGTGAGTAAAGTGAGCAAACTGGACAAACTCGACGAAATGGAGAAAGTGGACAAATTGGAAAGATTGGACAAACATGACAATGTTGACGAATTGTACAAAGTGGGCAAATTGGACGAATTTGAAAAATTGGACTAACATGAGAAAGTTGACGAACAGTACAAAGCGGGCAAACTGGATAAAATGGACTAGCTGGACGAATAGGACGAATTGGACAAACAAGACGAACAGGACGAAGTGGACAAATAAAATAAACTAGACGAACAAGCCAAATTGAAGAAGTGGACAAGTAAAATAAACTGGACGAACAAGACGAAGTGGACAAATAAAATAAACTGGACGAACAGGCCAAATTGGACAAACTGGACCAACTGGACAAACTTAACAAACTAGACAAATGGGACAAAGTGATCATAGTGGACAAACTGGACAAAATAGTCAAAATAGACGAACAGGACCAACTCAACAAAGTGTACAAACTGGACTGGACAAATTAGATAAACTGGTCAAAATGGATAAACTGGACAATGTGAGCAAAGTGAGCAAATCGGACGAACTGGACGAAATGGAGAAAGTGGACAAATTGGAAAGATTGGACAAACATGACAATGTTGACGAATTTACAAAGTGGGCAATTTGGACGAATTTGAAAAAGTGGACTAACATGACAAAGTTGACGAACAGTACAAAGCGGACAAACTGGATAAAGTGGACTAGCTGGACGAATAGGAAGAATTGGATCAACTAGACGAACAGGACGAAGTGGACAAATAAAATAAACTGGACGAACAGGTCGAAGTGGACAATAAAATAAACTGGACGAACGGGCCAAATTGGACAAAGTGGACCAACTGGACAAACTTAACAAACTACACAAACGGGACAAAGTGAACAAAGTGGAGAAACTGGACGAACAGGACAAAGTGAACAACTTGGAAAAACTACTCAAAATAGTGGAACAGGACCAACTGAACAAAGTGCACAAACTGGACTGGACAAATTAGATAAACCGTACAAAATAGAGAACTTGGACAAAATGGACCAACAGGACAAATTGGACCAACTGGACAAAGTGGACGAATTGGATAAATTCGATCAACTGGTCAAACTAGACAAATTGGACAAACTGAACCATCTAGACAAACTTGTCAAACTACACAAACTGAACAAAGTGAGCAAAGTGAACAAAGAGGACGAACTGGACAAAGTGGACAAACTGGTCGAATTGGAAAAACTAGACGAACATGACGAAGTGGATGAAAGTGGGCAAACTGGAAAAAGTGGAATAACTGGACAAACTGGACGAATTGGACAAATTGGAGAAACAGTACAAACTGAACAAATTTGAAAAATTGCACAAAAAGGACAAATTTGACAAACTGAAGAAAGTGGACAAACTGGATAAACAAGAGGAAAAGGACAAAGTGGACATACATAACGAATTGGAAAAAGTGGATGAACTGTACCAAGTGGACAAACTGGAAAACTACTCAAATTGGACGAACACGACGAACTGGACCGACTGACCAAAGTGGAGAAACTAGTTAAACTGGACGAACAATACAAAGTGAACAAACTGTACGAATCGCACAAAGTGGACAATCTGGGTAAAGTAGACGAAGTGAACAAACAAGACAAACTGCACAAACTAGCTCAGTTGGACTAACTCGACAAAGTAGACAAACTTACCAACTGCACAAACTAGACGAATTGGACAAATTAGATAAACAGGTCAAACTGGACAAAATGAACCATATAGACAAACTTGACAAACGCGACAAACTGGACCAAGTGAGCAAAGTGAATAAAGTGGACAAATTGTACAAACCGGGTGAACTGGACAAAGTGGACCAGCTGAACGAATTGGAAAGAGTGGACAAACATGACAAAGTGAACAAACTGTAGAAAGTGGGCAAACTGGAAAAAGTGGACTAACTTAACAAACGGCCGAATTGGACAAGGTGGACAAACAGGACGAACTGGACAAATTCGAGAAGCTAGACAAACTGGACAAATTCGTCAAACTGGACCAACAGGACAAACTAGACAAACTGGTCGAACAGGACAAAGTGGACAAACTGAACGAATTGGAAAGAATGTACAAATTACTCAAACGACATGACAAAGTGAACAAATTGTACGAATTGGACAAAGTGGACAAACTCGACATAGTGGACAAAGTGAACAAACAGGATAAAGTAGACGACGTGGACAAACAAGTCAAATTACTAAAACGGAACAAAGTGGACAAACTGGACGTCTTGTGCACACTGGACAAACTGCACAAATTGGCTAAATTTGACCAACTCGACAAAGTGGAAAAACTTGACCATCTGGACGAACTGGAAGATTTGGACAAATTAGATAAACTGGTCAAAATGGACAAACTGGACAAAGTGAGTAAAGTGAGCAAACTGGACAAACTGGACAAACTCGACGAAATGGAGAAAGTGGACAAATTGGAAAGATTGGACAAACATGACAATGTTGACGAATTGTACAAAGTGGGCAAATTGGACGAATTTGAAAAATTGGACTAACATGAGAAAGTTGACGAACAGTACAAAGCGGCAAACTGGATAAAATGACTAGCTGGACGAATAGGACGAATTGGACAAACAAGACGAACAGGACGAAGTGGACAAATAAAATAAACTAGACGAACAAGCCAAATTGAAGAAGTGGACAAGTAAAATAAACTGGACGAACAAGACGAAGTGGACAAATAAAATAAACTGGACGAACAGGCCAAATTGGACAAACTGGACCAACTGGACAAACTTAACAAACTAGACAAATGGGACAAAGTGATCATAGTGGACAAACTGGACAAAATAGTCAAAATAGACGAACAGGACCAACTCAACAAAGTGTACAAACTGGAATGGACAAATTAGATAAACTGGTCAAAATGGATAAACTGGACAATGTGAGCAAAGTGAGCAAATCGGACGAACTGGACGAAATGGAGAAAGTGGACAAATTGGAAAGATTGGACAAACATGACAATGTTGACGAATTTACAAAGTGGGCAATTTGGACGAATTTGAAAAAGTTGACTAACATGACAAAGTTGACGAACAGTACAAAGCGGACAAACTGGATAAAGTGGACTAGCTGGACGAATAGGAAGAATTGGATCAACTAGACGAACAGGACGAAGTGGACAAATAAAATAAACTGGACGAACAGGTCGAAGTGGACAAATAAAATAAACTGGACGAACGGGCCAAATTGGACAAAGTGGACCAACTGGACAAACTTAACAAACTACACAAACGGGACAAAGTGAACAAAGTGGACAAACTGGACAAACAGGACAAAGTGAACAACTTGGAAAAACTAGTCAAAATAGTGGAACAGGACCAACTGAACAAAGTGCACAAACTGGACTGGACAAATTAGATAAACCGGACAAAATAGAGAACTTGGACAAAATGGACCAACAGGACAAATTGGACCAACTGGACAAAGTGGACGAATTGGATAAATTCGATCAACTGGTCAAACTAGACAAATTGGACAAACTGAACCATCTAGACAAACTTGTCAAACTACACAAACTGAACAAAGTGAGCAAAGTGAACAAAGAGGACGAACTGGACAAAGTGGACAAACTGGTCGAATTGGAAAAACTAGACGAACATGACGAAGTGGATGAAAGTGGGCAAACTGGAAAAAGTGGAATAACTGGACAAACTGGACGAATTGACAAATTGGAGAAACAGTACAAACTGAACAAATTTGAAAATTGGACAAAAAGGACAAATTTGACAAACTGAAGAAAGTGGACAAACGGATAAACAAGAGGAAAAGGACAAAGTGGACATACATAACGAATTGGAAAAAGTGGATGAACTGTACCAAGTGGACAAACTGGAAAACTACTCAAATTGGACGAACACGACGAACTGGACCGACTGACCAAAGTGGAGAAACTAGTTAAACTGGACGAACAATACAAAGTGGACAAACTGTACGAATCGCACAAAGTGGACAATCTGGGTAAAGTAGACGAAGTGAACAAACAAGACAAACTGCACAAATTAGCTCAGTTGGACTAACTCGACAAAGTAGACAAACTTACCAACTGCACAAACTAGACGAATTGGACAAATTAGATAAACAGGTCAAACTGGACAAAATGAACGATATAGACAAACTTGACAAACGCGACAAACTGGACCAAGTGAGCAAAGTGAATAAAGTGGACAAATTGTACAAACCGGGTGAACTGGACAAAGTGGACAAGCTGAACGAATTGGAAAGAGTGGACAAACATGACAAAGGGAACAAAATGTAGAAAGTGGGCAAACTGGAAAAAGTGGACTAACTTAACAAACGGCCGAATTGGACATGGTGGACAAACAGGACGAACTGGACAAATTCGAGAAGCTAGACAAACTGGACAAATTCGTCAAACTGGACCAACAGGACAAACTAGACAAACTGGTCGAACAGGACAAAGTGGACAAACTGAACGAATTGGAAAGAATGTACAAATTACTCAAACTGGACGAACATGACAAAGTGAACAAATTGTACAAATTGGACAAAGTGAACAAACAGGATAAAGTAGACGACGTGGACAAACAAGTCAAATTGCTAAAACGGAACAAAGTGGACAAACTGGACGTCTTGTGCACACTGGACAAACTGCACAAATTGGCTAAATTTGACCAACTCGACAAAGTGGAAAAACTTGACCATCTGGACGAACTGGAAGATTTGGACAAATTAGATAAACTGGTCAAAATGGACAAACTGGACAAAGTGAGTAAAGTGAGCAAACTGGACAAACTGGACAAACTCGACGAAATGGAGAAAGTGGACAAATTGGAAAGATTGGACAAACATGACAATGTTGACGAATTGTACAAAGTGGGCAAATTGGACGAATTTGAAAAATTGGACTAACATGAGAAAGTTGACGAACAGTACAAAGCGGGCAAACTGGATAAAATGGACTAGCTGGACGAATCGGACGAATTGGACAAACAAGACGAACAGGACGAAGTGGACAAATAAAATAAACTAGACGAACAGGCCAAATTGAAGAAGTGGACAAGTAAAATAAACTGGACGAACAAGACGAAGTGGACAAATAAAATAAACTGGACGAACAGGCCAAATTGGACAAACTGGACCAACTGGACAAACTTAACAAACTACACAAACGGGACAAAGTGAACAAAGTGGACAAACTGGACAAAATAGACAAAATAGACGAACAGGACCAACTGAACAAAGTGTACAAACTGGACTGGACAAATTAGATAAACTGGTCAAAATGGATAAACTGGACAATGTGAGCAAACTGAGCAAATCGGACGAACTGGACGAAATGGAGAAAGTGGACAAATTGGAAAGATTGGACAAACATGACAATGTTGACGAATTTACAAAGTGGGCAATTTGGACGAATTTGAAAAAGTGGACTAACATGACAAAGTTGACGAACAGTACAAAGCGGACAAACTGGATAAAGTGGACTAGCTGGACGAATAGGAAGATTGGATCAACTAGACGAACAGGACGAAGTGGACAAATAAAATAAACTGGACGAACAGGTCGAAGTGGACAAATAAAATAAACTGGACGAACGGGCCAAATTGGACAAATTGGACCAACTGGACAAACTTAACAAACTACACAAACGGGACAAAGTGAACAAAGTGGACAAACTGGACGAACAGGACAAAGTGAACAACTTGGAAAAACTAGTCAAAATAGTGGAACAGGACCAACTGAACAAAGTGCACAAACTGGACTGGACAAATTAGATAAACCGGACAAAATAGAGAACTTGGACAAAATGGACCAACAGGACAAATTGGACCAACTGACAAAGTGGACGAATTGGATAAATTAGATAAACTGGTCAAACTAGACAAATTGGACAAACTGAACCATCTAGACAAACTTGTCAAACTACACAAACTGAACAAAGTGAACAAAGAGGACGAACTGGACAAAGTGGACAAACTTGTCGAATTGGAAAAACAGACGAACATGACGAAGTGGATGAAAGTGGGCAAACTGGAAAAAGTGGAATAACTGGACAAACTGGACGAATTGGACAAATTGGAGAAACAGTACAAACTGAACAAATTTGAAAAATTGGACAAAAATGACAAATTTGACAAACTGAAGAAAGTGGACAAACTGGATAAAAAAGAGGAAAAGGACAAAGTGGACATACATAACGAATTGGAAAAAGTGGATGAACTGTACCAAGTGGACAAACTGGAAAACTACTCAAATTGGACGAACACGACGAACTGGACCGACTGACCAAAGTGGAGAAACTAGTTAAACTAGACGAACAATACAAAGTGGACAAACTGTACGAATCGCACAAAGTGGACAACCTGGGTAAAGTAGACGAAGTGAACAAACAAGACAAACTGCACAAACTAGCTCAGTTGGACTAACTCGACAAAGTAGACAAACTTACCAACTGCACAAACTAGACGAATTGGACAAATTAGATAAACAGGTCAAACTGGACAAAATGAACCATATAGACAAACTTGACAAACGCGACAAACTGGACCAAGTGAGCAAAGTGAACAAAGTGGACAAATTGTACAAACCGGGTGAACTCGACAAAGTGGACAAGCTGAACGAATTGGAAAGAGTGGACAAACATGACAAAGTGAATAAACTTTAGAAAGTGGGCAAACTGGAAAAAGTGGACTAACTTAACAAACTGGCCGAATTGGACAAGGTGGACAAACAGGACGAACTGGACAAATTCAAGAAGCTAGACAAACTGGACAAATTCTTCAAACTGGACCAACAGGACAAACTAGACAAACTGGTCTAACAGGACAAAGTGGACAAACTGAACGAATTGGAAAAAATGTACAAATTACTCAAACTGGACGAACATGACAAAGTGAACAAACTGTACGAATTGGACAAAGTGGACAAACTCGACATAGTGGACAAAGTGAACAAACAGGATAAAGTAGACGACGTGGACAAACAAGTCAAATTGCTAAAACGGAACAAAGTGGACAAACTGGACGTCTTGTGCACACTGGACAAACTGCACAAATTGGCTAAATTTGACCAACTCGACAAAGTGTAAAAACTTGACCATCTGGACGAACTAGAAGATTTGGACAAATTAGATAAACTGGTCAAAATGGACAAACAGGACAAAGTGAGTAAAGTGGGCAAACTGGACAAACTGGACAAACTCGACGAAATGGAGAAAGTGGACAAATTGGAAAGATTGGACAAACATGACAATGTTGACGAATTGTACAAAGTGGGCAAATTGGACGAATTTGAAAAATTGGACTAACATGAGAAAGTTGACGAACAGTACAAAGCGGGCAAACTGGATAAAATGGACTAGATGGACGAATAGGACGAATTGGACAAACAAGACGAACCGGACGAAGTGGACAAATAAAATAAACTAGACGAACAGGCCAAATTGAAGAAGTGGACAAGTAAAATAAACTGGACGAACAAGACGAAGTGGACAAATAAAATAAACTGGACGAACAGGCCAAATTAGACAAACTGGACCAACTGGACAAACTTAACAAACTAGACAAACGGGGCAAAGTGATCATAGTGGACAAACTGGACAAAATAGTCAAAATAGACGAACAGGACCAACTGAACAAAGTGTACAAACTGGACTGGACAAATTAGATAAACTGGTCAAAATGGATAAACTGGACAATGTGAGCAAAGTGAGCAAATCGGACAAACTGGACGAAATGGAGAAAGTGGACAAATTGGAAAGATTGGACAAACATGACAATGTTGACGAATTGTACAAAGTGGGCAATTTGTACGAATTTGAAAAAGTGGACTAACATGACAAAGTTGACGAACAGTACAAAGCGGACAAACTGGATAAAGTGGACTAGCTGGACGAATAGGAAGAATTGGATCAACTAGACGAACAGGACGAAGTGGACAAATAAAATAAACTGGATGAACAGGTCAAAGTGGACAAATAAAATAAACTGGACGAACAGGCCAAATTGGACAAACTGGACCAACTGGACAAACTTAACAAACTACACAAACGGGACAAAGTGAACAAAGTGGAAAAACTGGACGAACAGGACAAAGTGAACAAATTGGAAAAACTAGTCAAAATAGTGGAACAGGACCAACTGAACAAAGTGCACAAATTGGACTGGACAAATTAGATAAACCGGACAAAATAGAGAACTTGGACAAAATGGACCAACTGGACAAATTGGACCAACTGGACAAAGTGGACGAATTGGATAAATTAGATCAACTGCTCAAACTAGACAAATTGGACAAACTGAACCATCTAGACAAACTTGTCAAACTGCACAAACTGAACAAAGTGAGCAAAGTGAACAAAGAGGACGAACTGGACAAGTGACAAACTGGTCGAATTGGAAAAATTAGACGAACATGACGAAGTGGATGAAAGTGGGCAAACTGGAAAAAGTGGAATAACTGGACAAACTGGACGAATTGGACAAATTGGAGAAACAGTACAAACTGAACAAATTTGAAAAATTGGACAAAAAGGACAAATTTGAAAAACTGAAGAAAGTGGACAAACTGGATAAACAAGAGGAAAAGGACAAAGTGGACATACATAACGAATTGGAAAAAGTGGATGAACTGTACCAAGTGGACAAACTGGAAAACTACTCAAATTGGACGAACACGACGAACTGGACCGACTGACCAAAGTGGAGAAACTAGTTAAACTGGACGAACAATACAAAGTGGACAAACTGTACGAATCGCACAAACTGGACAACCTGGGTAAACTAGACGAAGTGAACAAACAAAACAAGACAAACTGCACAAACTGCACAAACTAGCTCAGTTGGACTAACTCGACAAAGTAGACAAACTTACCAACAACACAAACTAGACGAATTGGACAAATTAGATAAACAGGTCAAACTGGACAAAATGAACCATATAGACAAACTGGACAAACGCGACAAACTGGACCAAGTGAGCAAAGTGAACAAAGTGGACAAATTGTACAAACCGGGTGAACTGGACAAAGTGGACAAGCTGAACGAATAGGAAAGAGTGGACAAACATGACAAAGTGAACAAACTGTAGAAAGTGGGCAAACTGGAAAAAGTGGACTAACTTAACAAACTGGCCGAATTGGACAAGGTGGACATACAGGACGAACTGGACAAATTCGAGAAGCTGACAAACTGGACAAATTCTTCAAACTGGACTACAGGACAAACTAGACAAACTGGTCGAACAGGACAAAGTGGACAAACTGAACGAATTGGAAAAAATGTACAAATTACTCAAACTGGACGAACATGACAAAGTGAACAAACTTTACGAATTGGACAAAGTGGACAAACTCGACATAGTAGACAAAGTGAACAAACAGGATAAAGTAGACGACGTGGACAAACAAGTCAATTGCTAAAACGGAACAAAGTGGACAAACTGGACGTCTTGTGCACACTGGACAAACTACACAAATTGGCTAAATTTGACCACTCGACAAAGTGGAAAAACTTGACCATTGGACGAACTGGAAGATTTGGACAAATTAGATAAACTGGTCAAAATGGACAAACTGGACAAAGTGAGTAAAGTGAGCAAACTGGACAAACTCGACGAAATGGAGAAAGTGGACAAATTGGAAAGATTGGACAAACATGACAATGTTGACAAATTGTACAAAGTGGGCAAATTGGACGAATTTGAAAAATTGGACTAACATGAGAAAGTTGACGAACAGTACAAAGCGGGCAAACTGGATAAAATGGACTGGCTGGACGAATAGGACGAATTGGACAAACAAGACGAACAGGACGAATTGGACAAACAAGACGAACAGGACGAAGTGGACAAATAAAATAAACTAGACGAACAGGCCAAATTGAAGAAGTGGACAAGTAAAATAAACTGGACGAACAAGACGAAGTGGACAAATAAAATAAACTGGACGAACAGGCCAAATTGGACAAACTGGACCAACTGGACAAACTTAACAAACTAGACAAATGGGACAAAGTGATCATAGTGGACAAACTGGACAAAATAGTCAAAATAGATGAACAGGACCAACTGAACAAAGTGTACAAACTGGACTGGACAAATTAGATAAACTATTCAAAAGGGATAAACTGGACAATGTGAGCAAAGTGAACAAATCGGACAAACTGGACGAAATGGAGAAAGTGGACAAATTGGAAAGATTGGACAAACATGACAATGTTGACAAATTTACAAAGTGGGCAATTTGGACGAATTTGAAAAAGTGGACTAACATGACAAAGTTGACGAAGAGTACAAAGCGGACAAACTGGATAAAGTGGACTAGCTGGACGAATAGGAAGAATTGGATCAACTAGACGAACAGGACGAAGTGGACAAATAAAATAAACTGGACGAACAGGTCGAAGTGGACAAATAAAATAAACTGGACGAACAGGCCAAATTGGACAAATTGGACCAACTGGACAAACTTAACAAACTACACAAACGGGACAAAGTGAACAAAGTGGACAAACTGGACGAACAGGACAAAGTGAACAACTTGGAAAAACTAGTCAAAATAGTGGAACAGAACCAACTGAACAAAGTGCACAAACTGGATTGGACAAATTAGATAAACCGGACAAAATAGAGAACTTGGACAAAATGGACCAACAGGACAAATTGGACCAACTGGACCAACTGGACAAAGTGGACGAATTGGATAAATTAGATCAACTGGTCAAACTAGACAAATTGGACAAACTGAACCATCTAGACAAACTTGTCAAACTACACAAACTGAACAAAGTGAGCAAAGTGAACAAAGAGGACGAACTGGACAAAGTGGAAAAACTAGACGAACATGACGAAGTGGATGAAAGTGGGCAAACTGGAAAAAGTGGAATAACTGGACAAACTGGACGAATTGGACAAATTGGAGAAACAGTACAAACTGAACAAATTTGAAAAATTGGACAAAAATGACAAATTTGACAAACTGAAGAAAGTGGACAAACTGGATAAACAAGAGGAAAAGGACAAAGTGGACATACATAACGAATTGGAAAAAGTGGATGAACTGTACCAAGTGGACAAACTGGAAAACTACTCAAATTGGACGAACACGACGAACTGGACCGACTGACCAAAGTGGAGAAACTAGTTAAACTGGACGAACAATACAAAGTGGACAAACTGTACGAATCGCACAAACTAGCTCAGTTGGACTAACTCGACAAAGTAGACAAACTTACCAACTGCACAAACTAGACGAATTGGACAAATTAGATAAACAGGTCAAACTGGACAAAATGAACCATATAGACAAACTTGACAAACGCGACAAACTGGACCAAGTGAGCAAAGTGAACAAAGTGGACAAATTGGACAAACCGGGTGAACTCGACAAAGTGGACAAGCTGAACGAATTGGAAAGAGTGGACAAACATGACAAAGTGAACAAACTGTAGAAAGTGGGCAAACTGGAAAAAGTGGACTAACTTAACAACTGGCCGAATTGGACAAGGTGGACATACAGGACGAACTGGACAAATTCGAGAAGCTGACAAACTGGACAAATTCTTCAAACTGGACCAACAGGACAAACTAGACAAACTGGTCGAACAGGACAAAGTGGACAAACTGAACGAATTGGAAAAAATGTACAAATTACTCAAACTGGACGAACATGACAAAGTGAACAAACTGTACGAATTGGACAAAGTGGACAAACTCGACATAGTGGACAAAGTGAACAAACAGGATAAAGTAGACGACGCGGACAAACAAGTCAAATTGCTAAAACGGAACAAAGTGGACAAACTGGACGTCTTGTGCACACTGGACAAACTGCACAAATTGGCTAAATTTGACCAACTCGACAAAGTGTAAAAACTTGACCATCTGGACGAACTGGAAGATTTGGACAAATTAGATAAACTGGTCAAAATGGACAAACAGGACAAAGTGAGTAAAGTGAGCAAACTGGTCAAACTGGACAAACGGGACAAAGTGATCATAGTGGACAAACTGGACAAAATAGTCAAAATAGACGAACAGGACCAACTGAACAAAGTGTACAAACTGGACTGGACAAATTAGATAAACTGGTCAAAATGGATAAACTGGACAATGTGAGCAAAGTGAGCAAACCGGACAAACTGGACGAAATGGAGAAAGTGGACAAATTGGAAAGATTGGACAAACATGACAATGTTGACGAATTGTACAAAGTGGGCAATTTGTACGAATTTGAAAAGTGGACTAACATGACAAAGTTGACGAACAGTACAAAGCGGACAAACTGGATAAAGTGGACTAGCTGGACGAATAGGAAGAATTGGATCAACTAGACGAACAGGACGAAGTGGACAAATAAAATAAACTGGATGAACAGGTCAAAGTGGACAAATAAAATAAACTGGACGAACAGGCCAAATTGGACAAACTGGACCAACTGGACAAACTTAACAAACTACACAAACGGGACAAAGTGAACAAAGTGGACAAACTGACGAACAGGACAAGTGAACAAATTGGAAAAACTAGTCAAAATAGTGGAACAGGACCACTGAACAAAGTGCACAAACTGGACTGGACAAATTGATAAACCGGACAAAATAGAGAACTTGGACAAAATGGACCAACAGGACAAATTGGACCAACTGGACAAAGTGGACGAATTGGATAAATTAGATCAACTGGTCAAACTAGACAAATTGGACAAACTGAACCATCTAGACAAAACTTGTCAACTGTACAAACTGAACAAAGTGAGCAAAGTGAACAAAGAGGACGAACTGACAAAGTGGACAAACTGGTCGAATGGAAAAATTAGACGAACATGACGAAGTGGATGAAAGTGGGCAAACTGAAAAAGTGGAATAACTGGACAAACTGGACGAATTGGACAAATTGGAGAAACAGTACAAACTGAACAAATTTGAAAAATTGGACAAAAAGGACAAATTTGACAAACTGAAGAAAGTGGACAAACTGGATAAACAAGAGGAAAAGGACAAAGTGGACATACATAACGAATTGGAAAAAGTGGATGAACTGTACCAAGTGGACAAACTGGAAAACTACTCAAATTGGACGAACACGACGAACTGGACCGACTGACCAAAGTGGAGAAACTAGTTAAACTGGACGAACAATACAAAGTGGACAAACTGTACGAATCGCACAAAGTGGACAACCTGGGTAAACTAGACGAAGTGAACAACAGACAAACTGCAACAAACTGCACAAACTAGCTCAGTTGGACTAACTCGACAATGTAGACAAACTTACCAACAAAAGACGAATTGGACAAATTAGATAAACAGGTCAAACTGGACAAAATGAACCATATAGACAAACTGGACAAACGCGACAACTGGACCAAGTGAGCAAAGTGAAACAAAGTGGACAAATTGTACAAACCGGGTGAACTGGACAAAGTGGACAAACTGAACGAATAGGAAAGAGTGGACAAACATGACAAAGTGAAACTGTAGAAAGTGGGCAAACTGGAAAAAGTGAACTAACTTAACAAACTGGCCGAATTGGACAAGGTGGACATACAGGACGAACTGGACAAATTCGAGAAGCTGACAAACTGGACAAATTCTTCAAACTGGACCAACAGGACAAACTAGACAAACTGGTCGAACAGGACAAAGTGGACAAACTGAACGAATTGGAAAAAATGTACAAATTACTCAAACTGGACGAACATGACAAAGTGAACAAACTTTACGAATTGGACAAAGTGGACAAACTCGACATAGTGGACAAAGTGAACAAACAGGATAAAGTAGACGACGTGGACAAACAAGTCAAATTGCTAAAACGGAACAAAGTGGACAAACTGGACGTCTTGTGCACACTGGACAAACTACACAAATTGGCTAAATTTGGCCAACTCGACAAAGTGGAAAAACTTGACCATCTGGACGAACTGGAAGATTTGGACAAATTAGATAAACTGGTCAAAATGGACAAACTGGACAAAGTGAGTAAAGTGAGCAAACTGGACAAACTCGACGAAATGGAGAAAGTGGACAAATTGGAAAGATTGGACAAACATGACAATGTTGACGAATTATACAAAGTGGGCAAATTGGACGAATTTGAAAAATTGGACTAACATGAGAAAGTTGACGAACAGTACAAAGCGGGCAAACTGGATAAAATGGACTGGCTGGACGAATAGGACGAATTGGACAAACAAGACGAACAGGGACGAATTGGACAAAAAGACGAACAGGACGAAGTGGACAAATAAAATAAACTAGACGAACAGGCCAAATTGAAGAAGTGGACAAGTACAATAAACTGGACGAAAAGACGAAGTGGACAAATAAAATAAATGGACGAACAGGCCAAATTGGACAAACTGGACCAACTGGACAAACTTAAAAAATAGACAAATGGGACAAAGTGATCATAGTGGACAAACTGGACAAAATAGTCAAAATAGACGAACAGGACCAACTGAACAAAGTGTACAAACTGGACTGGACAAATTAGATAAACTGGTCAAAATGGAATAAATGTGGACATGTGACAAAGGACAAACTGGACGAAATGGAGAAATGGAGAAAGTGGACAAATTGGAAAGATTGGACAAACATGACAATGTTGACAAATTTACAAAGTGGGCAATTTGGACGAATTTGAAAAAGTGGACTAACATGACAAAGTTGACGAAGAGTACAAAGCGGACAAACTGGATAAAGTGGACTAGCTGGACGAATAGGAAGAATTGGATCAACTAGACGAAGGACGAAGTGGACAAATAAAATAACTGGACGAACAGGTCGAAGTGGACAAATAAAATAAAACTGGACGAACAGGCCAAATTGGACAAATTGGACCAACTGGACAAACTTAACAAACTACACAAACGGGACAAAGTGAACAAAGTGGACAAACTGGACGAACAGGAAAGTGAACAACTTGGAAAAAATAGTCAAAATAGTGGAACAGAACCAACTGACAAAGTGCACAAACTGGATTGGACAAATTAGATAAACCGGACAAATAGAGAACTTGGACAAAATGGACCAACAGGACAAATTGGACCAACTGGACCAACTGGACAAGTGGACGAATTGGATAAATTAGATCAACTGGTCAAACTAGACAAATTGGACAAACTGAACCATCTAGACAAACTTGTCAAACTACACAAATTGAACAAAGTGAGCAAAGTGAACAAAAGAGGACGAACTGGACAAAGTGGAAAACTAGACGAACATGACGAAGTGGATGAAAGTGGGCAAACTGGAAAAAGTGGAATAACTGGACAAACTGGACGAATTGGACAAATTGGAGAAACAGTACAAACTGAACAAATTTGAAAATTGGACAAAAATGACAAATTTGACAAACTGAAGAAAGTGGACAAACTGGATAAACAAGGGAAAAGGACAAAGTGGACATACATAACGAATTGGAAAAAGTGGATGAACTGTACCAAGTGGACAAACTGGAAAACTACTCAAATTGGACGAACACGACGAACTGGACCGACTGACAAAGTGGAGAAACTAGTTAAACTGGACGAACAATACAAAGTGGACAAACTGTACGAATCGCACAAAGTGGACAACCTGGGTAAAGTAGACGAAGTGAACAAACAAGACAAACTGCACAAACTGCACAAACTAGCTCAGTTGGACTAACTCGACAAAGTAGACAAACTTACCAACTGCACAAACTAGACGAATTGGACAAATTAGATAAACAGGTCAAACTGGACAAAATGAACCATATAGACAAACTTGACAAACGCGACAAACTGGACCAAGTGAGCAAAGTGAACAAAGTGGACAAATTGTACAAACCGGGTGAACTCGACAAAGTGGACAAGCTGAACGAATTGGAAAGAGTGGACAAACATGACAAAGTGAACAAACTGTAGAAAGTGGGCAAACTGGAAAAAGTGGACTAACTTCACAAACTGGCCGAATTGGAGAAGGTGGACATACAGGACGAACTGGACAAATTCGAGAAGCTAGACAAACTGGACAAATTCTTCAAACTGGACCAACAGGACAAACTAGACAAACTGGTCGAACAGGACAAAGTGGACAAACTGAAGAATTGGAAAAAATGTACAAATTACTCAAACTGGACGAACATGACAAGTGAACAAACTGTACGAATTGGACAAAGTGGACAAACTCGACATAGTGGACAAAGTGAACAAACAGGATAAAGTAGACGACGTGGACAAACAAGTCAAATTGCTAAAACGGAACAAAGTGGACAAACTGGACGTCTTGTGCACACTGGACAAACTGCACAATTGGCTAAATTTGACCAACTCGACAAAGTGTAAAAACTTGACCATTGGACGAACTGGAAGATTTGGACAAATTAGATAAACTGGTCAAAATGGACAAACAGGACAAAGTGAGTAAAGTGAGCAAACTGGACAAACTGGACAAACTCGACGAAATGGAGAAAGTGGACAAATTGGAAAGATTGGACAAACATGACAATGTTGACGAATTGTACAAAGTGGGCAAATTGGACGATTTGAAAAATTGGACTAACATGAGAAAGTTGACGAAAGTACAAAGCGGGCAAACTGGATAAAATGGACTAGCTGGACGAATAGGAATTGGACAAACAAGACGAACAGGACGAAGTGGACAAATAAAATAAACTAGACGAACAGGCCAAATTGAAGAAGTGGACAAGTAAAATAAAACTGGACGAACAAGACGAAGTGGACAAATAAAATAAACTGGACGAACAGGCCAAATTGGACAAACTGGACCAACTGGACAAACTTAACAAAACTAGACAAACGGGACAAAGTGATCATAGTGGACAAAAACTGGACAAAATAGTCAAAATAGACGAACAGGACCAACTGAACAAGTGTACAAACTGGACTGGACAAATTAGAAACTGGTCAAAATGGATAAACTAGACAATGTGAGCAAAGTGAGCAAATCGGACAAACTGGATGAAATGGAGAAAGTGGACAAATTGGAAAGATTGGACAAACATGAACAATGTTGACGAATTGTACAAGTGGGCAATTTGGACGAATTTGAAAAAGTGGACTAACATGACAAAGTTGACGAACAGTACAAGCGGACAAACTGGATAAAGTGGACTAGCTGGACGAATAGGAAGAATTGGATCAACTAGACGAACAGGACGAAGTGGACAAATAAAATAAACTAGACGAACAGGTCGAAGTGGACAAATAAATAAAAATGGACGAACAGGCCAAAATTGGACAAACTGGACCAACTGGACAAACTTAACAAACTACACAAACGGGACAAAGTGAACAAAGTGGACAACTGGACGAATAGGACAAAGTGAACAGATTGGAAAAAACTAGTCAAAATAGTGGAACAGGACCAACTGAACAAAGTGCACAAACTGGACTGGACAAATTAGATAAACGGACAAAATAGAGAACTTGGACAAATGGACCAAGGACAAATTGGACCAACTGGACCACTGGACAAAGTGGACGAATTGGATAAATTAGATCAACTGGTCAAACTAGACAAATTGGACAAACTGAACCATCTAGACAAACTTGTCAAACTACACAAACTGAACAAAGTGAGCAAAGTGAACAAAGAGGACGAACTGGACAAAGTGGACAAACTTGTCGAATTGGAAAAACTAGACGAACATGACGAAGTGGATGAAAGTGGGCAAACTGGAAAAAGTGGAATAACTGGACAAACTGGACGAATTGGACAAATTGGAGAAACAGTACAAACTGAACAAATTTGAAAAATTGGACAAAAATGACAAATTTGACAAACTGAAGGAAGTGGACAAACTGGATAAACAAGAGGAAAAGGACAAAGTGGACATACATAACGAATTGGAAAAAGTGGATGAACTGTACCAAGTGGACAAACTGGAAAACTACTCAAATTGGACGAACACGACGAACTGGGACCGACTGACCAAAGTGGAGAAACTAGTTAAACTGGACGAACAAAACAAAGTGGACAAACTGTACGAATCGCACAAAGTGGACAACCTGGGTAAAGTAGACGAAGTGAACAAACAAGACAAACTGCACAAACTAGCTCAGTTGGACTAACTCGACAAAGTAGACAAACTTACCAACTGCACAAACTAGACGAATTGGACAAATTAGATAAAAAGGTCAAATGGACAAAATGAACCATATAGACAAACTTGACAAACGCGACAAACTGGACCAAGTGAGCAAAGTGAACAAAGTGGACAAATTGTACAAACCGGGTGAACTCGACAAAGTGGACAAGCTGAACGAATTTGAAAGAGTGGACAAACATGACAAAGTGAAAACTTTAGAAAGTGGGCAAACTGGAAAAAGTGGACTAACTTAACAAACTGCCGAATTGGACAGGTGGACAAACAGGACGAATGGACAAATTCGAGAAGCTAGACAAACTGGACAAATTCTTCAAACTGGACCAACAGGACAAACTAGACAAACTGGTCGAACAGGACAAAGGACAAACTGAACGAATTGGAAAAAATGTACAAATTACTCAAACTGGAGAACATGACAAAGTGAACAAAACTGTACGAATTGGACAAAGTGGACAAATCGACATAGTGGACAAAGTGAACAAACAGGATAAAGTAGACGACGTGGACAAACAAGTCAAATTGCTAAAACGGAACAAAGTGGACAAACTGGAGTCTTTTGCACACTGGACAAACTGCACAAATTGGCTAAATTTGACCAACTCGACAAAGTGTAAAAACTTGACCATCTGGACGAACTGGAAGATTTGGACAAATTAGATAAACTGGTCAAAATGGACAAACAGGACAAAGTGAGTAAAGTGAGCAAACTGGAAAACTGGGACAAAACTCGACGAAATGGAGAAAGTGGACAAATTGGAAAGATTGGAAAACATGACAATGTTGACGAATTGTACAAAGTGGGCAAATTGGACGAATTTGAAAAATTGGACTAACATGAGAAAGTTGACGAACAGTACAAAGCGGGCAAACTGGATAAAATGGACTAGCTGGACGAATAGGACGAATTGGACAAACAAGACGAACAGGACGAAGTGGACAAATAAAAAAACTAGACGAACAGGCCAAATTGACGAAGTGGACAAATAAAAACTGGACGAACAGGCCAAATTGGACAACTGGACCAACTGGACAAACTTAACAAACTAGACAAACGGGACAAAGTGAGTGGACAAACTGGACAAAAATAGTCAAAATAGACGAACAGGACCAACTGAACAAAGTGCACAAACTGGACTGGAGAAATTAGATAAACTGGTCAAAATGGATAAACTGGACAATGTGAGCAAGTGAGCAAATCGGACAAACTGGACGAAATGGAGAAAGTGGACAAATTGGAAAGATTGGACAAACATGACATTGTTGACGAATTGTACAAAGTGGGCAAATTGGACGAATTTGAAAAAGTGGACTATGACAAAGTTGACGAAAGTACAAAGCGGACAAATTGGATAAGTGGACTAGCTGGACGAATAGGAAGAATTGGATCAACTAGACGAACAGGACGAAGTGGACAAATAAAAATAAACTGGACGAACAGGTCGAAGTGGACAAATAAAATAAACTGGACGAACAGGCCAAATTGGACAAACTGGACCAACTGGACAAACTTAACAAACTACAAAACGGGACAAAGTGAACAAAGTGGACAAACTGGACGAACAGGACAAAGTGAACAAATTGGAAAAACTAGTCAAAATAGTGGAACAGGACCAACTGAACAAAGTGCACAAACTGGACTGGACAAATTAGATAAACGGGACAAATAGAGAACTTGGACAAAATGGACCAAACAGGACAAATTGGACCAACTGGACCAACTGGACAAAGTGGACGAATTGGATAAATTAGATCAACTGGTCAAACTAGACAAATTGGACAAACTGAACCATCTAGACAAACTTGTCAAAACTACACAAACTGAACAAAGTGAGCAAAGTGAACAAAGAGGACGAACTGGACAAAGTGGACAAACTTGTCGAATTGGAAAACTAGACGAAACATGACGAAGTGGAAAGTGGGCAAACTGGAAAAAAGTGGAATAATGGACAAACTGGACGAATTGGACAAATTGGAGAGAAACAGTACAAACTGAACAAATTTGAAAAATTGGACAAAAATGACAAATTTGACAAACTGAAGAAAGTGGACAAACTGGATAAACAAGAGGAAAAGGACAAAGTGGACATACATAACGAATTGGAAAAAGTGGATGAACTGTACCAAGTGGACAAACTGGAAAACTACTCAAATTGGACGAAAACGACGAACTGGACCGACTGACCAAAGTGGAGAGAAACTAGTTAAACTGGACGAACAATACAAAGTGGACAAACTGTACGAATCGCACAAAGTGGACAACCTGGGTAAAGTAGACAAAGTGAACAAACAAGACAAACTGCACAAACTAGCTCAGTTGGACTAACTCGACAAAGTAGACAAACTTACCAACTGCACAAACTAGACGAATTGGACAAATTAGATAAACAGGTCAAAATGGACAAAATGAACCATATAGACAAACTTGACAAACGCGACAAATGGACCAAGTGCAAAGTGAACAAAGTGGACAAATTGTACAAACGGGTGAACTCGACAAAGTGGACAAGCTGAACGAATTGGAATGACTGACCATATACCTCCACCAAAAAGAGAGTGATCCCACTTTTCTTCTTTTCTTCATACTCACCATATACCTCCACCAAAAAGAGATGAGTCCACTTGGCTCTGATACCAATTACTGACAACGAAATTATTTGATTGGAATCATCTCAAATTACATCTTCTTTTTTATTAATTCTTTTGCTTTAGCAGAATTTTTCCGGAATAATTCAGTAACCGAGATTCCTTTTCGACTTCTTTTTCTTTCCCTTTATTTTTTGCTGAAGAGTACAAAACTTTCCACCACGAAGATGTTCTGTAACTGAGCCATCGGGATTAACATGAGAGTCAGGTCCAAACGAGGATGGAGATCTTCAAGAGGCACAACTTCATCATCAAGATTTTCATCTGGATCATGGTTACTATCCCAATCATGATCACCAACTTTTTTCGTGGAAGATATCTTCTAAAATTTGCTTGATTTTTCTTCAAAATTGACGGAGTCAACAGGACATATCCATCGGTTCAGGAGATTTTTCTCGAGCAATTTCTTTGGCAATCTTTTTGGCTAATAGATCAGCCATGAGCGTTTCATTCTCAAAAGGCTTCTCTTCAGGATGAGGAATTTCTTCTTTAACAGGAGGAGAGATTTGATTCAGAATTCTCTCATAAGTATCATTTTCAATTTTAGACCACCACTTTTGATAAAAAGTCTGATAAAGAGATGGTGAATCATATAAGTCCTTTTTTACTTCAAACTTCATTGGAAAATATAAGGGATATGAAATTTAGCAGAAGCGAAGCATATTGATGGCTTCACATGGAACCTTTTTTTAAACCTGAGAAAAACTTAATAAACAAATAACGAAAGTTATCAGGAAGGATTTTCTGAGAAGCACCATAATATGACCACCATGTGAAGAGAAACAGGATGGAAATTGCGATGAATAGGAGTGACATCAGGACTTTCTTCTTTGAATCTGATGAACCAGGAGTGATTATACTGACGATTTTGCCACATCAAAGCATATTTCCAGGCATCAATATAATCCCAATAATTATAGAACTCAGTCGAATTATAGTTGATGATTTTGTCATGTACAAGGGACCATCCCAATCTTCTCAGTAAGGATTTTGAGAATAGTGAACTTCGAATAAGTGATGATACCATTTGCATTCTTGTTGTGGAAGATGAGGACACTTTCGTCTGATGCAAAATTGAGATACCAATCTCTGGTTTTTTTTTATCAGGGGAATAATAATGAAGCCCTTTCCAAGAGAAAATAAACATTATCTTCAGATCTTTCTTCCATAAGACAATCTGAAGTAACAAGAATTCTGTTACCGGTGTAAAGATATAATTCTGATTGACTTGGGTCTTTGTTGGAATAAAACCCTTTTGGCTTTCTTCTTGATTGCCAAATTCTCAAACCCTTTCTTCTTTATGAACGGGGGAAGAACTACTTGCCATTTTCGTCCCTGAAGAAATTCTCTAGTAAGAAAGTCAAGGGAGAGAGTTAGAATTTCCATTAATAAATTCAATTTTAAATTCAAACACTGATAAAATGGCTTGCCATCTAGCAATATTTGCTTAGAGACAAGATTTTTGACATCTTTTTCCAGAATTTTTTGCAGCCTTAGCATCAACTTGATCAGAAATTCTTTGTTTATAAATCATGCTGGAATTTCGTCACACAAATAACTATGGCAAGAACTTCCTTTTTGATGGTTGAATATTTCTTTTGAGCTTCATTCCATATCCTGAATTAAATCTTATTAATTCTTCTTGTGAATCTTTTTGTTGTAAAAGGATTCCCACCATATCCGACATCAGAGGCATCAGTTTGAACTATTTTGAAAGCTTCTGGGTCAGATAAACATCTACAAGGAAGATTTTTAACTCTTTCCTTAATCTTCTTTACTGCATTAGTATGATGGATAGACCACTCTTAGGATTCTTCTTTAATCTTTCTTGGAGAAGTTTTCTATTTTGCAAATCCTGATAGAAAAATCCAACATAATTTAGACATCAAGAAATCTTTGTAGCATATTTTTATCCTTAATTTCGTCTGGAAATTTATCAGCAAATTGAATAACTATAGTTAGTTTTTTCTATCTTGGATTTCAAATCCTAAGAACCTGATTTTCTGCTGAAAGAGATTTCCTTTCTTTTAGATAAAGCCAATCCATTTTCTTTTATGACTTTTTGAAGATATTCAAATGTTTCCAATGTTGTAACACAGATTCTGAAAAGATAAGAATATCATCAATGTAAACAATGGCAAACTGGGTATAAGACGAGAGATATTATTCATAATATTCTGAAATTCAGATGGAGCATTTTTCAATCCAAAAGGCATAACATTCCATTCATAATGCCCATTGGAACAGTGAATGCAGTTTTTATATCTTCTTCTTTTATCTGAATCTGCCAAAATCCTGATTTTAAATCAAATTTTGAAATATTTTGGCATTGTTTAATCTGTTAGCAAATCTTGAGTATTAGGTAAAGGATACCTAATAGATTGTAAGACTTTGTTTAAAGGTTTATAATTGATTACCAATCTTGGAACTCCTCTTTCAATTTCAGCGGCCTTTTCAACATGAAATGCCGTACAGCTCCAAGGGGATTTGCTTTTTCTAATTAATCCTTTCTTCAAAAGATCATTGATTTCTTCTTGGCAAAGCTTCAAATGGGCAGCATCCATTTGAGATGGACGAGCTTTAGTAGGAATATCCTTTCATTAAATCTTTTACATATGGTAATCCTACTATGTGTCTTTTTCTATTCCAAAAGGCTGATGGTAATTCAGAACAGCATTCTTCTTCAATCTGTTTGGTGAATTCTTCTAATTTTGGTTTAAATTCTTTTTTCTCCAATTCTTTTGTCATTTGGACACATTTAATTTCATTTTTTTAATCCATTTATGTAATTTTCTCTTGTGGCAATAACCTGATTTATCCTTTGGATTTTCGTCTCACAAGGATCATCTATAAAATCAAGATTTACTTCAATCCCTTTGATATTTGTAGAAATTCTTTTGTTGTTACAGAAAAGGGTTGGATTTGAAGAATAAATGGAGATCCAAGGAGTACATCATTAACAATATCTTCTGAAATAATAAAGGGTGAAGTAACACAGACTCCTTTCATGCAAACATGAACATTTGGGATTTTTCTTTCTATGGAAATGGTGTGCCATTAGCAGCTGAAACAAATTGTTTTGATTCACTTTAAATTCAATAGGAACGATTCCAAGTCTGATAACATTTAAGTCAGCGCCAGTGTCAATTATGGCATTAACAATCTTCTCGAAGTTTTAATTTTTATTTTTACTTGAACTCTCCACTGTTGGTAAATACATTTTGTAGGAATTACACCAGTAGAGATTTTGCTAATTTCTCCTTTAATTCTTTGGACAAATTTTTCTTCATCATTTTTCAATAGCACCATCACTTTCTAACCAAGTTAACCTTTCATCAAGCTCATTTTGTTTTTTGGGTTAACTCAATCCTTAATTCACGGAGTTCTCTCTTTTGATCATTTAATTCTCTTTGTAAATCTGAGAGAGTTAAGGGTTTATTTATAGTATGAATTTTTTCTGCTCTATTCATGAGGTCAATCATGGAATAGGTTGGTGTATGAAATGTTTCTTCTTTATCCTTTTTGGATAATATGGTGTTTTATTATCATTTTCATTTTCTTCAAAGGAAATTTTTTGTTGTGAACTTTCTCCTTCTTCTCCTCCCCCAATTTGAAATCTGATTTAAAAATTGAACTTTTTTCTCTGGATCAGGTATGTTATCAATCATTTCTAAAAGTAATTTTTGAGGGGCCGTGAGGACACGAATGTGGATACCAAGATCTTCATCAGATGGTATCGACCATTCTCCTTCAGATTCTTCATCATCTGAATGACATGTACATGATTGGAATTGTTTGATGAGCTGAATCTGAGGACTATCTTCTTCAGTATGATAAATCAGATTCATATTCTTCTTCTTCTTCTGAGGAACTTGAATCAGTTTGTTCCTTTTCAGTATTTTCATCATCATTTTTGGTATTGATTTTTCGAAGTTTCTTTTTAGAGGGATTTTCTTTTTTAAAACATTTACTTGCATAATGACCCTTCTTCCCGCAATTATAACAAGTTGGAACATTTTCTTTTATATATTTCTTTTTGAAATATTTTCTGGATTTTCTTTTGAATGGGAAGAGATCATTGGATTTCCTTCCTTTTTTATATCTTCCGGGTTTATACTTTTTTACCATTTTGTTTCTTCTATCAGGAGTAAATCTAGGACGCAAAGGTTTTCGCTTTGATTCAGGCGTTTGATCTAAACCAAACTGGAAACAAAAATCTCCTAATTCTTTATCTCCAGAATATTTTCTCATTTTTTCAGCTTGTTTACTGATCTTTAAATCAGTACAAAAGATTCATGCCAACTTTGTTAATTCTCTGTATGATTCCTCCGAAAGTCAGCAAACTATAATTAATAGTACCATGCATTTCTTCTCTCAGGGAATTACGCACCTTTTCAGCAAATAAGGGTGGTAATCCTGAAATGAATCTTTCTTTCCAAATATCGGAATTACAATCATTGAGTTGGTAAACTTTTGACAAGAATACATCTCTATACCAACGAAATTCTCCTAAATTTCTACATCTTAAACGGTGTAATTGCTGCCTATTTTTTCTCCTTAATTAGAGCAATTCCTCCAGTGAATTCATTGAGGATGCATAGAAGCAAGACACTAACACAATCAGATTGAGTTTCCCAATTATCAGGGATTTGACTAGTACCTGCTTCAAGCTTAACATTTGGATCAACTAAATTTCCAGTGTTTTTGTCTCTATAAAGGATTCTTCCAAATTCATCCATTTTGACATTTTTCTATTTCAAGTCTTTGAGCTCCAGATAATCCATAATTCCACCATCCTCTTAATATTCCATTGAAAGAGGTGGTTATCATCAGAAAGATATTTCTTGGAGTATTTCCTCTGACTTCACAGGTATTACAGTATATTAACATACTGTGAACCATTTGGACAATCTGATATTCTGTTAATCCATCTAAATTCACTCATATAAAGAATTTCCTGAATAGGTTAATTCTGAGGTGTAACTGTATGGAGCTTCTTCAAGTTGTAGATCAACAGGGGTTGGTCTAGGATAATAATTCTTTGTTTCTGGCAATTTTACCTGAGGATTCCATTTCTTTAGGCGATTTATTAATATATCTTCAGACGCAGAGACCCTTAGGATACTGAATCCTTTCCCTCCCATATTGAGGCTTTCCATCCTATTGGATAATTCTTTTTGCATTTCGTCTGTCAATATAAATGGTCCTTCTTGCAGAGTAATCCCTTTAGGTAATTGTCTGGGAACATAAACTGCATTGGCAGAGCTTTCTTCTAATTTTTCTTTTTTATCTTTACTAAATTCAGATTTTAATTTGATTGTTCTTTCTATTCGATCTGTTTGTTCTCCAATGGTTAATAGACATAGATTGGTATAATTGTTTTGTTCAATTATATCTCCAATACCTATACTTATGTCTTTAGCATTTGGGTCTGGTTTTGATTCATAAATGGATGCATTTTTTACAGGCATGGCATAATTCTTGGTGTCCGTATTAGGGACAGAAATATCAAGTTTCTTCCAAGGTGGATGAGATTTATCTACTTCTTTTCCTTCAGTGTCTTTCCAAGTTCTTGTTGTTTTTCCTATAACTCTTATCTGTTCTGGGCTTTGATTTTCCTTTTCTTTGATTTTCCCTTTTTTGAAGTATTCCATGAACCAATCAAAGAAAGGTATATTTCTTTCTTCTTCCTCCATTTGGGAATACCATAATTCTCTCATCTTATCCTTTTCTTCTATGTTAAACTTTTTAAAGAACCAATCTTTTAAAGGATGATTTTTCAAATTTTCTCTAAGATATGGTTTATCAATTTGAAACTTTTTAACAGGTATTTCTTCTGGCTTTAGAATGCTCACCATTCTTATGGCTCCTTGGAGAAAATCACTTTCACTTGGATTATAGGTTTTTGCTGATGAGGATCTTTTATAGATAGGGTGTTCAATTCCACTTTCTTTATTCCTAAAAACTTTTTGATCCATTTCTTCCTTTTCACTACTCCTTTGGTCATCATCTATTTCTTCTAATTTAAAGCTTTTTCTTCCTTCCGTATAACTGGCAAAACTCCTCCTAGCTTTTTCCATTTTTCTCCTAAAATTGACTTCAACATTACCATTTGGTAATTTGACTATACTTTGTAAATCATCTGTCATTTCATTTACTCTTGGGGTGACATCTTCTATTTGCCAATTTCCTGGGAGAACAACTTCTTCCCAGCTGATGATCTTTGGGATGAACACGTTATTGTTAAAGTTTGTTTCCATAAGAACTGTAGTTTTCTCTTTCTCAACCTTATCTCTATAGGCTATCATGGGAAAGACAGATATCATGGATTTGTAGAACACACGATAAACTATAGCAAAAGGTTTACTTCTTGGACTCATTTTTAATCCTTTGCTTTGAAATCCAATAGTTGCAGAATCAAGGATATCTTCATCATGAGCATCATTGTGATATTGGAAAGCAATTAAAATAAACAGGTCCATGACAGAGACTTGATTCAATCATAGCATAAAGAGAATCATCAAATTCATCATGTCTCTGATCTCGCACATAAGCACAAACTGCAACATTTAATCCTAATCGAAACAACGGTTTGATTCCTACCTGAATTAATCCTATGTGCAGGTAGTTGTATTTGATTCTGATTTGTTCAATAATTCTTCTATCAAGAACTTTGATTGTCTGTTTTCCTCCAGAGAGAGAAACAGTTTTTTCAACAGTTTTTATGTGATAATCATTTGCTCTTCAAATGTGCCATTGCTATATATTTCTGTTACAGGCAAGGTTGGCAACTTCCAGTTTGATATTGCTTGGTCAAAATTTTCATATATCATTTCTTCTGAATTTTTTATTTTTTCTGAATTTTCTTTTTGTAAGCTATTACGGGTAAAACTAGTTAAAGCAGACTGGTAGGATGAAGAAGACGAATAAGATCTATTAGAAGGATGCTGAAATGATTTAAACCAATTCTTGAAAAGTTTTGTTTTTCCCTTAGAATTTTCCATCTTTTGTAACTCGTTAGAAACAAGAAGAGTTCTGTCAACGATTTACTGCCCTTAACGCCTGATCACGGCCTGAAGCGGGACTTACAACGCGACCACACACTCTTTTAAAGATGAACGAGGCACAGAAGTGGTAAATAAGAAGGAAAATAAAAACTCTAAAGAGAATTTGGCTAAAAAGCTTCAGATCCTGAATAATAGATTTAATTCATCTAAATCCCGTTTTTTTTTTTTTTTTTTTTTTTTTTTTAACACAAATTTAAATACGAGATAATAATTCTAATTCTTCATTCAGTCTATTACAATATTCTCTTACCTAATTACACAAGCGTACTAACATAGATCGTCTAATAGCTTGAACACGAATAACAAGATATCCTCCTGCAGCTATATTTTCATCTATCTGTCTGATAGCATTCTCTAATGTCCTAAGCTGATTTTCACGTCTTCTTAGATCACGCAATAGTTCTTCTCTCCTAATAGAACGAGGTGGCATCTCAGAGGGCCATAGCTTGTAGTGTTGATTTAGTTCGGAATTTATCTAGTTGGAAGATGGCAGAACGCTTTAAAACAATCCTTCTCCTTTCAAACTTACGATGGCGAGGATTATTTCTGTGGGTACAGGTTTGCAGATGTCTTCTATGTTGTCTAACAAGAATTCAATTTTTCTTAATATCCGAACATCATCATAGTATCTTTTAAGCAGAGTAAGACGAATAGACATGTTCTAGCAAGAGAAACAACATGATTAGATAATAACAAGCATATAACATTAAACTTGTAAAACTTAATCACTTACAGGAGATTTGTACAAGACTTCAGACTCTAGCAGCACTCTAACTTCAAACTCACACTCACACTCACACTTATGTTTTTTTTTTTTTTTTACAATTTTTTGGAGATGATTCCAAAGGAAACCTCCAGCTCCTTATTAGATGGAGCATACAAAAGATCCCTCCTCTCATCCGACCATGAGAGGACTTACACCAAAAGCAACAAACTTCCAAACACATTTTTCAAAGGTTGATGGGCAAGGTACAAAAGTTGATGGGCAAGGTACATGAGGTGAAATATCTATATGCCACATGGAAAGCATAAGATAAACATACCCCCACAACTTCACCAACTTTTGACATTTGGCAATAAAGCACCCCCACAACATTTACAAACCCAATACCTTTATTTACAAATGCCAACACAAGAGGCAGCCCCTACCAACTTAATTTACATGTGGCAACTTAAAAGGCAGCCCCTACCAACAAAATATATTCTCTGTTGGCAAGATGACAACTTTTCTTCAAATCAAACCTTTGTTTTTCTTCCAAGCAATGATAGCTAGCAACTTTTCTTCTCAAGCATCATTATGTGTCTATTCCAAAATTCTTCTTCGTATGACACCTACACATATCATACAAGCCAGGCAATGATGAGTAGCACCATTTCTTCAATGCATATCAAGATATTATTATCTAACATTGATGGGACCACTTTTCTTCTTTTCCCACTTTTCTTCTTTTCTTCATACTAACCATATACCTCCACCAAAAAGAGATGAGTCCACTTGGCTCTGATACCAATTACTGACAGGAACGAATTATTTGATTGGAATCATCTCAAATTACATCTTCTTTTTATTAATTCTTTTGCTTTAGCATTTTTCCGGAATAATTCAGCTAACCGAGATTCCTTTTCGACTTCTTTTTCTTTCCCTTTATTTTTTGCTGAAGAGTACCAAAACTTTCCACCACGAAGATGTTCTGTAACTGAGCCATCGGGATTAACATGAGAGTCAGGGTCCCAACGAGGATGGAGATCTTCAAGAGGCACAACTTCATCATCAAGATTTTCATCTGGATCATGGTTACTATCCCAATCATGATCACCAACTTTTTTCCGTGGAAGATATTCTTCTAAAATTTGCTTGATCTTTTCTTCAAAATTGACGGAGTCAACAGACATATCCATCGGTTCAGGAGATTTTTCTCGAGCAATTTCTTTGGCAATCTTTTTGGCTAATAGATCAGCCATGAGCGTTTCGTTCTCAAAAGGCTTCTCTTCAGGATGAGGAATTTCTTCTTTAACAGGAGGAGAGATTTGATTCAGAATTCTCTCATAAGTATCATTTTCAATTTTAGACCACCACTTTTGATAAAAGTCTGATAAAGAGATGGTGAATCATATAAGTCCTTTTTTACTTCAAACTTCCATTGGAAAATATAAGGGATATGAAATTTAGCAAAGAAGCGAAGCATATTGATGGCTTCACATGGAACCTTTTTTCAACCTGAGAAAACTTAATAAACAAATAACGAAAGTTATCAGGAAGGATTTTCTGAGAAGCACCATAATATGACCACCATGTGAAGAGAAACCAGGATGGAAAATTGCGATGAATAGGAGTGACATCAGGACTTTCTTCTTTGAATCTGATGAACCAGGAGTGATTTACTGACGATTTTACCACATCAAAGCATATTTCCAGGCATCAATATAATCCCAATAATTATAGAACTCAGTCGAATATATAGTCTGACTGATTTTGTCATGTACAAGGGACCATCCCAATCTTCCTCAGTAAGGATTTTGAGAATAGTGAACTTCGAATAAGTGATGATACCATTTGCATTCTTGTTGTGGAAGATGAGGACACTTTTCGTCTGATGCAAAATATTGAGATACCAATCTCTGGTTTTTTTTATCAGGGGAATAATAATGAAGCCCCTTTCCAAAGAGAAAATAAACATTATCTTCTACAGATCTTTCTTCCATAAGACAATCTGAAGTAACAAGAATTCTGTTACCGGTGTAAAGATATAATTCTGATTGACTTGGGTCTTTTGTTGGAATAAAACCCTTTTGGCTTTCTTCTTGATCTGCCAAATACTCAAACCCTTTCTTCTTTATGAACGGGGAAGAACTACTTGCCATTTTGTCGTCCCTGAAGAAATTCTCTAGTAAGAAAGTCAGGGAGAGAGTTAGAATTTCCATTAATAAATTCAATTTTAAATTCAAACACTGATAAAATGGCTTGCCATCTAGCAAATATTTGCTTAGAGACAAGATTTTTGACATCTTTTTCCAGAATTTCTTTTGCAGCCTTAGCATCAACTCTGATAAGAAATTCTTTGTTTAATAAATCATGCTGGAATTTCGTCACACAAATAACTATGGCAAGAACTTCCTTTTTGATGGTTGAATATTTCTTTTGAGCTTCATTCCATAATCCTGAATTAAATCTTATTAATTCTTCTTGTGAATTTTTGTTGTAAAAGGATTCCACCATATCCGACATCAGAGGCATCAGTTTGAACTATTTTGAAAGCTTCTGGGTCAGATAAACATCTACAAGGAAGATTTTTAACTCTTTCCTTAATCTTCTTTACTGCATTAGTATGATGGATAGACCACTCCTTAGGATTCTTCTTTAATCTTTCTTGGAGAAGTTTTCTATCTTTTGCCAAATCCTGATAGAAAAATCCAACATAATTTAGACATCCAAGAAATCTTTGTAGCATATTTTTATCCTTAATTTCGTCTGGAAATTTATCAGCAAATTGAATAACTCTATTAGTCGGAGTTATTTTTCTATCTTGGATTTCAAATCCTAAGAACCTGATTTTCTGCTGAAAGAGATTCATCTTTCTTTTAGATAAAGCCAATCCATTTTCTTTTATGACTCTTTTGAAGATATTCAAATGTTTCCAATGTTGTAACACAGATTCTGAAAAGATAAGAATATCATCAATGTAAACAATGGCAAACTGGGTATAAGACGAGAAGATATTATTCATAATATTCTGAAATTCAGATGGAGCATTTTTCAATCCAAAAGGCATAACATTCCATTCATAATGCCCCATTGGAACAGTGAATGCAGTTTATATCTATCTTCTTCTTTTATCTGAATCTGCCAAAATCCTGATTTTAAATCAAATTTTGAAAATATTTTGGCATTGTTTAATCTGTTTAGCAAATCTTGAGTATTAGGTAAAGGATACCTAATAGATTGTAAGACTTTGTTTAAAGGTTTATAATTGATTACCAATCTTGGAACTCCTCTTTCAATTTCAGCGGCCTTTTCAACATAAAATGCCGTACAGCTCCAAGGGGATTTGCTTTTTCTAATTAATCCCTTCAAAAAGATCATTGATTTCTTCTTGGCAAAGCTTCAAATGGGCAGCATCCATTTGAGATGGACGAGCTTTAGTAGGAATATCCTTTTCATTAAAATCTTTTACATATGGTAATCCTACTATGTGTCTTTTTCTATTCCAAAAGGCTGATGGTAATTCAGAACAGCATTCTTCTTCAATCTGTTTGGTGAATTCTTCTAATTTTGGTTTAAATTCTTTTTTCTCCAATTCTTTTGTCATTTGGACACATTTAATTTCATTTTTTAATCCATTTATGCAATTTTCTCTTGTGGCAATAACCTGATTTATCCTTTGGATTTTCGTCTCACAAGGATCATCTATAAAATCAAGATTTACTTCAATCCCTCTGATATTCGTAGAAATTCCTTTTGTTGTTACAGAAAAAGGTTGGATTTGAAGAATAAATGGAGATCCAAGGAGTACATCATTAACAATATCTTCTGAAATAATAAAGGGTGAAGTGACACAGACTCCTTTCATGCAAACATGAACATTTGGAATTTTTCTTTCTATGGAAATGGTCGTTCCATTAGCAGCAGACACAAACTGTTTTGATTCACTTGTAAATTCAATAGGAACGATTCCAAGTCTGATAATATTTAAGTCAGCACCAGTGTCAATTATGGCATTAACAATCTTCTCGAAGTTTTTAATTTTTATTTTACTTGAACTCTCCACTGTTGGTAAATACATTTTGTAGGAATTACACCAGTAGAGATTTTGCTAATTTCTCCTTTAATTCTTTGGACAAATTTTTCTTCATCATATTTTTCAATAGCACCATCACTTTCTAACCAAGTTAACCTTTCATCAAGCTCATTTTGTTTTTTGGTTAACTCAATCCTTAATTCACGGAGTTCTCTCTTTTGATCATTTAATTCTCTTTGTAAATCTGAGAGAGTTAAGGGTTTATTTATAGTATGAATTTTTTCTGCTCTATTCATGAGGTCAATCATGGAATAGGTTGGTGTATGAAATGTTTCTTTCTCCTTTATCCTTTTTGGATAATATGGTGTTTTATTATCATTTTCATTTTCTTCAAAGGAAATTTTTTGTTGTGAACTTTCTCCTTCTTCTCCTCCCCCAATTTTGAAATCTGATTTAAAAATTGAACTTTTTTCTCTGGATCAGGTATGTTATCAATCATTTCTAAAAGTAATTTTTGAGGGGCCGTGAGGACACGAATGTGGATACCAAGATCTTCATCAGATGGTATCGACCATTCTCCTTCAGATTCTTCATCATCTGAATGACATGTACATGATTGGAATTGTTTGATGAGCTGAATCTGAGGACTATCTTCTTCAGTATCAGTTGATGAATCAGATTCATATTCTTCTTCTTCTTCTGAGGAACTTGAATCAGTTTGTTCCTTTTCAGTATTTTCATCATCATTTTTGGTATTGATTTTTCGAAGTTTCTTTTAGAGGGATTTTCTTTTTTAAAACATTACTTGCATAATGACCCTTCTTCCCGCAATTATAACAAGTTGGAACATTTTCTTTTATATATTTCTTTTTGAAATATTTTCTGGATTTTCTTTTGAATGGGAAGAGATCATTGGATTTCCTTCCTTTTTTATATCTTCCGGGTTTATACTTTTTTACCATTTTGTTTCTTCTATCAGGAGTAAATCTAGGACGCAAAGGTTTTCGCTTTGATTCAGGCGTTTGATCTAAACCAAACTGGAAACAAAAATCTCCTAATTCTTTATCTCCAGAATATTTTCTCATTTTTTCAGCTTGTTTACTGATCTTTAAATCAGTACAAAGATTCATGCCAACTTTGTTAATTCTCTGTATGATTCCTCCGAAAGTCAGCAAACTATAATTAATAGTACCATGCATTTCTTCTCTCAGGGAATTACGCACCTTTTCAGCAAATAAGGGTGGTAATCCTGAAATGAATCTTTCTTTCCAAATATCGGAATTACAATCATTGAGTTGGTAAACTTTTGACAAGAATACATCTCTATACCAACGAAATTCTCCTAAATTTCTACATCTTAAACGGTGTAATTGCTGCCTATTTTTCTCCTTAATTAGAGCAATTCCTCCAGTGAATTCATTGAGGATGCATAGAAGCAAGACACTAACACAATCAGATTGAGTTTCCCAATTATCAGGGATTTGACTAGTACCTGCTTCAAGCTTAACATTTGGATCAACTAAATTTCCAGTGTTTTTGTCTCTATAAAGGATTCTTCCAAATTCATCCATTTTGACAGCATTTTCTATTTCAAGTCTTTGAGCTCCAGATAATCCATAATTCCACCATCCTCTTAATATTCCATTGAAAGAGGTGGTTATCATCAGAAAGATATTTCTTGGAGTATTTCCTCTGACTTCACAGGCATTACAGTATATTAACATACTGTGAACCATTTGGACAATCTGATATTCTGTTAATCCATCTAAATTCCACTCATATAAAGAATTTCCTGAATAGGTTAATTCTGAGGTGTAACTGTATGGAGCTTCTTCAAGTTGTAGATCAACAGGGGTTGGTCTAGGATAATAATTCTTTGTTTCTGGCAATTTTACCTGAGGATTCCATTTCTTTAGGCGATTTATTAATATATCTTCAGACGCAGAGACCCTTAGGATACTGAATCCTTTCCCTCCCATATTGAGGCTTTCCATCCTATTGGATAATTCTTTTTGCATTTCGTCTGTCAATATAAATGGTCCTTCTTGCAGAGTAATCCCTTTAGGTAATTGTCTGGGAACATAAACTGCATTGGCAGAGCTTTCTTCTAATTTTTCTTTTTTATCTTTACTAAATTCAGATTTTAATTTGATTGTTCTTTTTCTATTCGATCTGTTTGTTCTCCAATGGTTAATAGACATAGATTGGTATAATTGTTTTGTTCAATTATATCTCCAATACCTATACTTATGTCTTTAGCATTTGGGTCTGGTTTTGATTCATAAATGGATGCATTTTTTACAGGCATGGCATAATTCTTGGTGTCCGTATTAGGGACAGAAATATCAAGTTTCTTCCAAGGTGGATGAGATTTATCTACTTCTTTTCCTTCAGTGTCTTTCCAAGTTCTTGTTGTTTTTCCTATAACTCTTATCTGTTCTGGGTTTTGATTTTCCTTTTCTTTGATTTTCCCTTTTTGAAGTATTCCATGAACCAATCAAAGAAAGGTATATTTCTTTCTTCTTCCTCCATTTGGGAATACCATAATTCTCTCATCTTATCCTTTTCTTCTATGTTAAACTTTTTAAAGAACCAATCTTTTAAAGGATGATTTTTCAAATTTTCTCTAAGATATGGTTTATCAATTTGAAACTTTTTAACAGGTATTTCTTCTGGCTTTAGAATGCTCACCATTCTTATGGCTCCTTGGAGAAAATCACTTTCACTTGGATTATAGGTTTTTGCTGATGGGATCTTTTATAGATAGGGTGTTCAATTCCACTTTCTTTATTCCTAAAAACTTTTTGATCCATTTCTTCCTTTTCACTACTCCTTTGGTCATCATCTATTTCTTCTAATTTAAAGCTTTTTTTCCTTCCGTATAACTGGCAAAACTCCTCCTAGCTTTTTCCATTTTTCTCCTAAAATTGACTTCAACATTACCATTTGGTAATTTGACTATACTTTGTAAATCATCTGTCATTTCATTACTCTTGGGGTGACATCTTCTATTTGCCAATTTCCTGGGAGAACAACTTCTTCCCAGCTGATGATCTTTGGGATGAACACGTTATTGTTAAAGTTTGTTTCCATAAGAACTGTAGTTTTCTCTTTCTCAACCTTATCTCTAGGCTATCATGGGAAAGACAGATATCATGGATTTGTAGAACACACGATAAACTATAGCAAAAGGTTTACTTCTTGGACTCATTTTTAATCCTTTGCTTTGAAATCCAATAGTTGCAGAATCAAGGATATCTTCATCATGAGCATCAATTGTGATATTGGGAAAGCAATTAAAATAAACAGGTCCATGACAGAGACTTGATTCAATCATAGCATAAAGAGAATCATCAAATTCATCATGTCTCTGATCTCGCACATAAGCACAACTGCAACATTTAATCCTAATCGAAACAACGGTTTGATTCCTACCTGAATTAATCCTATGTGCAGGTAGTTGTATTTGATTCTGATTTGTTCAATAATTCTTCTATCAAGAACTTTGATTGTCTGTTTTCCTCCAGAGAGAGAAACAGTTTTTTCAACAGTTTTTATGTGATAATCATTTTGCTCTTCAAATGTGCCATTGCTATATATTTCTGTTACAGGCAAGGTTGGCAACTTCCAGTTTGATATTGCTTGGTCAAAATTTTCATATATCATTTCTTCTGATTTTTTATTTTTTCTGAATTTTCTTTTTGTAAGCTATTACGGGTAAAACTAGTTAAAGCAGACTGGTAGGATGAAGAAGACGAATAAGATCTATTAGAAGGATGCTGAAATGATTTAAACCAATTCTTGAAAAGTTTTGTTTTTCCCTTAGAATTTTCCATCTTTTGTAACTCGTTAGAAACAAGAAGAGTTCTGTCAACGATTTACTGCCCTTAACGCCTGATCACGGCCTGAAGCGGGACTTACAACGCGACCACACACTCTTTTAAAAAGATGAACGAGGCACAGAAGTGGTAAATAAGAAGGAAAATAAAAACTCTAAAGAGAATTTGGCTAAAAAGCTTCAGATCCTGAATAATAGATTTAATTCATCTAAATCCCGTTTTTTTTTTTTTTTTTTTTTTTTTTAACACAAATTTAAATACGAGATAATAATTCTAATTCTTCATTCAGTCTATTACAATATTCTCTTACCTGATTACACAAGCGTACTAACATAGATCGTCTAATAGCTTGAACACGAATAACAAGATATCCTCCTGCAGCTATATTTTCATCTATCTGTCTGATAGCATTCTCTAATGTCCTAAGCTGATTTTCACGTCTTCTTAGATCACGCAATAGTTCTTCTCTCCTAATAGAACGAGGTGGCATCTCAGAGGGCCATAGCTTGTAGTGTTGATTTAGTTCGGAATTTATCTAGTTGGAAGATGGCATAAGAACGCTTTAAAACAATCCTTCTCCTTTCAAACTCACGATGGCGAGGATTATTTCTGTGGGTACAGGTTTGCAGATGTCTTCTTATGTTGTCTAGTAAGAATTCAATTTTTTCTTAATATCCGAACATCATCATAGTATCTTTTAAGCAGAGTAAGACGAATAGACATGTTCTAGCAAAAGAAACAACATGATTAGATAACAAGCATATAACATTAAACTTGTAAAAACTTAATCACTTACAGGAGATTTGTACAAGACTTCAGACTCTAGCAGCACTCTAACTTCAAACTCACACTCACACTCACACTTATGCTTCTCTTTTTTTTTTTTTTTTACAATTTTTTGGAGATGATTCCCAAAGGAAACCCCCAGCTCCTTATATAGATGGAGCATACAAAAGATCCCTCCTCTCATCCGACCATGAGAGGACTTACACCAAAAGCAACAAACTTCCAAACACATTTTTCAAAGGTTGATGGGCAAGGTACAAAAGTTGATGGGCAAGGTACATGAGGTGAAATATCTATATGCCACATGGAAAGCATAAGATAAACATACCCCCACAACTTCACCAACTTTTGACATTTGGCAATAAAGCACCCCCACATCATTTACAAACCCAATACCTTTATTTACAAGTGTCAACACAAGAGGCAGCCCCTACCAACTTAATTTACATGTGGCAACTTAAAAGGCAGCCCCTACCAACAAAATATATTCTCTGTTGGCAAGATGACAACTTTTCTTCAAATCAAACCTTTGTTTTTCTTCCAAGCAATGATATAGCAACTTTTCTTCTCTAGCATCATTATGTGTCTATTCCAAAATTCTTCTTCGTATGACACCTACACATATCATACAAGCCAGGCAATGATGAGTAGCAACATTTCTTCTCAAGCATCGATTTGAATGAAGACACCATTTCTTCAATGCATATCAAGATATTATTATCTAACATAGATGGGACCACTTTTCTTCTTTTCTTCATACTGACCATATACCTCCACCAAAAAGAGATGAGTCCACTTGGCTCTGATACCAATTACTGACAGGAACGAATTATTTGATTGGAATCATCTCAAATTACATCTTCTTTTTTATTAATTCTTTTGCTTTAGCAGAATTTTTCCGGAATAATTCAGCTAACCGAGATTCCTTTTCGACTTCTTTTTCTTTCCCTTTATTTTTTTGCTGAAGAGTACCAAAACTTTCCACCACGAAGATGTTCTGTAACTGAGCCATCGGGATTAACATGAGAGTCAGGGTCCCAACGAGGATGGAGATCTTCAAGAGGCACAACTTCATCATCAAGATTTTCATCTGGATCATGGTTACTATCCCAATCATGATCACCAACCTTTTTCCGTGGGAGATATTCTTCTAAAATTTGCTTGATCTTTTCTTCAAAATTGACGGAGTCAACAGACATATCCATCGGTTCAGGAGATTTTTCTCGAGCAATTTCTTTGGCAATCTTTTTGGCTAATAGATCAGCCATGAGCGTTTCATTCTCAAAAGGCTTTCTTCAGGATGAGGAATTTCTTCTTTAACAGGAGGAGAGATTTGATTCAGAATTCTCTCATAAGTATCATTTTCAATTTTAGACCACCACTTTTGATAAAAAGTCTGATAAAGAGATGGTGAATCATATAAGTCCTTTTTTACTTCAAACTTCCATTGGAAAATATAAGGGATATGAAATTTAGCAAAGAAGCGAAGCATATTGATGGCTTCACATGGAACCTTTTTTTCAACCTGAGAAAACTTAATAAACAAATAACGAAAGTTATCAGGAAGGATTTTCTGAGAAGCACCATAATATGACCACCATGTGAAGAGAAACCAGGATGGAAAATTGCGATGAATAGGAGTGACATCAGGACTTTCTTCTTTGAATCTGATGAACCAGGAGTGATTATACTGACGATTTTACCACATCAAAGCATATTTCCAGGCATCAATAATCCCAATAATTATAGAACTCAGTCGAATTATATAGTCTGACTGATTTTGTCATGTACAAGGGACCATCCCAATCTTCCTCAGTAAGGATTTTGAGAATAGTGAACTTCGAATAAGTGATGATACCATTTGCATTCTTGTTGTGGAAGATGAGGACACTTTTCGTCTGATGCAAAATATTGAGATACCAATCTCTGGTTTTTTTTTATCAGGGGAATAATAATGAAGCCCCTTTCCAAAGAGAAAATAACATTATCTTCTACAGATTTCTTCCATAAGACAATCTGAAGTAACAAGAATTCTGTTACCGGTGTAAAGATATAATTCTGATTGACTTGGGTCTTTGTTGGAATAAAACCCTTTTGGCTTTCTTCTTGATCTGCCAAATTCTCAAACCCTTTCTTCTTTATGAACGGGGAAGAACTACTTGCCATTTTGTCGTCCCTGAAGAAATTCTCTAGTAAGAAAGTCAGGGGAGAGTTAGAATTTCCATTAATAAATTCAATTTTAAATTCAAACACTGATAAAATGGCTTGCCATCTAGCAAATATTTGCTTAGAGACAAGATTTTTGACATCTTTTTCCAGAATTTCTTTTGCAGCCTTAGCATCAACTCTGATCAGAAATTCTTTGTTTAATAAATCATGCTGGAATTTCGTCACACAAATAACTATGGCAAGAACTTCCTTTTTGATGGTTGAATATTTCTTTTGAGCTTCATTCCATAATCCTGAATTAAATCTTATTAATTCTTCTTGTGAATCTTTTTGTTGTAAAAGGATTCCACCATATCCGACATCAGGCATCAGTTTGAACTATTTTGAAAGCTTCTGGGTCAGATAAACATCTACAAGGAAGATTTTTAACTCTTTCCTTAATCTTCTTTACTGCATTAGTATGATGGATAGACCACTCCTTAGGATTTTTCTTTAATCTTTCTTGGAGAAGTTTTCTATCTTTTGCCAAATCCTGATAGAAAAATCCAACATAATTTAGACATCCAAGAAATCTTTGTAGCATATTTTTATCCTTAATTTCGTCTGGAAATTTATCAGCAAATTGAATAACTCTATTAGTCGGAGTTATTTTTCTATCTTGGATTTCAAATCCTAAGAACCTGATTTTCTGCTGAAAGAGATTCATCTTTCTTTTAGATAAAGCCAATCCATTTCTTTTATGACTCTTTTGAAGATATTCAAATGTTTCCAATGTTGTAACACAGATTCTGAAAAGATAAGAATATCATCAATGTAAACAATGGCAAATGGGTATAAGACGAGAAGATATTATTCATAATATTCTGAAATTCAGATGGAGCATTTTTCAATCCAAAAGGCATAACATTCCATTCATAATGCCCCATTGGAACAGTGAATGCAGTTTTATATCTATCTTCTTCTTTTATCTGAATCTGCCAAAATCCTGATTTTAAATCAAATTTTGAAAATATTTTGGCATTGTTTAATCTGTTTAGCAAATCTTGAGTATTAGGTAAAGGATACCTAATAGATTATAAGACTTTGTTTAAAGGTTTATAATTGATTACCAATCTTGGAACTCCTCTTTCAATTTCAGCGGCCTTTTCAACATAAAATGCCGTACAGCTCCAAGGGGATTTGCTTTTTCTAATTAATCCTTTCTTCAAAAGATCATTGATTTCTTCTTGGCAAAGCTTCAAATGGGCAGCATCCATTTGAGATGGGCGAGCTTTAGTAGGAATATCCTTTTCATTAAAATCTTTTACATATGGTAATCCTACTATGTGTCTTTTTCTATTCCAAAAGGCTGATGGTAATTCAGAACAGCATTCTTCTTCAATCTGTTTGGTGAATTCTTCTAATTTTGTTTTAAATTCTTTTTTCTCCAATTCTTTTGTCATTTGGACACATTTAATTTCATTTTTTAATCCATTTATGTAATTTTCTCTTGTGGCAATAACCTGATTTATCCTTTGGATTTTCGTCTCAAGGATCATCTATAAAATCAAGATTTACTTCAATCCCTCTGATATTCGTAGAAATTCCTTTTGTTGTTACAGAAAAAGGTTGGATTTGAAGAATAAATGGAGATCCAAGGAGTACATCATTAACAATATCTTCTGAAATAATAAAGGGTGAAGTGACACAGACTCCTTTCATGCAAACATGAACATTTGGAATTTTTCTTTCTATGGAAATGGTCGTTCCATTAGCAGCAGACACAAACTGTTTTGATTCACTTGTAAATTCAATAGGAACGATTCCAAGTCTGATAATATTTAAGTCAGCACCAGTGTCAATTATGGCATTAACAATCTTCTCGAAGTTTTTAATTTTTTTTTTACTTGAACTCTCCACTGTTGGTAAATACATTTTGTAGGAATTACACCAGTAGAGATTTTGCTAATTTCTCCTTTAATTCTTTGGACAAATTTTTCTTCATCATATTTTTCAATAGCACCATCACTTTCTAACCAAGTTAACCTTTCATCAAGCTCATTTTGTTTTTTGGTTAACTCAATCCTTAATTCACGGAGTTCTCTCTTTTGATCATTTAATTCTCTTTGTAAATCTGAGAGAGTTAAGGGTTTATTTATAGTATGAATTTTTTCTGCTCTATTCATGAGGTCAATCATGGAATAGGTTGGTGTATGAAATGTTTCTTTCTCCTTTATCCTTTTTGGATAATATGGTGTTTTATTATCATTTTCATTTTCTTCAAAGGAAATTTTTTGTTCTGAACTTTCTCCTTAGCACAACAAAAAATTTCCTTTGAAGAAAATGAAAATGATAATAAAACACCATATTATCCAAAAAGGATAAAGGAGAAAGAAACATTTCATACACCAACCTATTCCATGATTGACCTCATGAATAGAGCAGAAAAAATTCATACTATAAATAAACCCTTAACTCTCTCAGATTTACAAAGAGAATTAAATGATC